>OZ022500.1:56329519-56888334 GCA_963989385.1 Ctena decussata | reverse complement strand
CCTGTCCCTGCACCTTTCTAGGCCGTTTACACACTGTGAAAGATCCCGCAAATTTTACGGTAAATCCTGGCAACTGGTTGTTAGGTCTAATACCGTAATATATAGAAAAGATTGAATTGGAACTTAGCGCATTTAATTTCTTTATACTTTAAAATACGGGAACTTTTAACGGGGTGGGACAGACAACGCTGGGAACAAAATTTTGATTGTAACAGTAAGCTTCAGTTACTTGAATCATTTTGGTGAAATTTCATCAAGATATTCAAAGTAGTAAAAGAGCTTTGTTTTTACATATTGGGTCAGTTTCACGATTTTTTTTTTTTTTTTTTTTTTTGAACATTTGATTAGGGAGGTCTGCCTAATGCTTGCAACGATATATCAGTTATTCGTTTCATCAATGGATTTATGGCTTAAACTGACTTTTCTTCGCTGGCGGCCATCTTGGCTCATGGATCGTAACCATTTGAGAGCATTTTTGTTTCCTATACCCTTAAAGGTTGCACATGTGCGGTTTCAAGCATCCAAGCGGCTTTGGAGAAGATATTTGAAAATGTTCGTGAATTTTTGCATGTATGCCCTTTTGCAGGGATAGATACCTATTATTTCTGATTGTAATTTCAGTTTCTTTGATGGCTTCCAAGATATTCCCCCTCCCCAACCAGTATGATTCTCAGGGTGGCTGCTGACGGGCTGCGCGGCTCCACTTACTGGTTTGGATGACAGACTACAATAGCTCACTTTGTGCTCAGGTGAGCTAAAACATGCAAGCAAGGCTTTACTTATAGTGGGAAAGAGACTGCTTCAAAATTTCTGCACTTTTATACAAAGATGCGCCGCAACACGAGAAAACCAACAATGTGGTCGTGCGCCCAGCGCAGACTCAGATCAGCCTGGGCATCCGTCCAGTCTGATCAGAGTTCTCGCTGCCCGCATGAAGGTAGCTGAGACTCTTAGCAAAGAGTTTGATCAGACTGGGCAGATGCCCAGGCTGATCTGAGTCTGCACTGGAGGCACGACCACATTGCTCTCGTGTCGCGGCTCAGATTATCGCTAGGCTACTGTATTCCATATAAAAATGCTAATGTCAGTGGCAATAAAACTCTTTCCCTCATTAACAGTTTCTTACCAATTATATTTCTGCCATTGTTTAAAAGAACTCAGTAAATTCAAGAATCGAAAGGATTTGGAATAGCAAAATAATTGAATAAAAGTAGGCTAACGAGCTACATGTGAATGTAGCCTAATAATGGCAATGTCGATTTCTTTAAAACAAACTTACAGAAAGCTCTATATCAAACAATGTCCGGCTATTTTTATTGGAAGAGGTAGCCTTTATCAGATCCATTGTCGTCCTCGATTCTTTATCTTTTAGATATGCGTATAGACACTAAAACTGCTTCTTCAGTATGTTGAACGACTTTCAACAGTGAGTATTGCTATGCCTACATTTCCCACAATGCTCAACGTCGCTTGGCAACGTTACGTTTTGGCGTTACGCTAATAACAATCGGCAAACTTCGTGTGATTCCGTATCCGTCATCAAATTGACGAAGGATACAGGAGTCGGACGGAGTTTGCAGACTGACGCTAATAATTATTCGAGTGACTTTGCAAACCTCAATGTTTTACCTGCTATTTTTATAAAGAGGAAACAACTTTTGACTTAATGGGTACCTAAGGGTCTAAGCTAACTTCATGCGGATAGCAAAGACTCTGATCAGACTGGGCGGATGCCAGACTGATCTGAGTCTGCGCTGGGCGCACAGCCACTTTGTTGGTTTTCTCGTGTCGCGGCTCATTTGTCAAAATATGAACAGGTCCCATATTAAGCAAGAGTATCGCTAAAGAATTAAGATTGTTATGCAACAAAGGTCCTAACTCCATCATGTCATTTTGAGATCAAGTTCTCACTATCTAAAAAGGATAAACTTCAGTTGAAAATGACTTTTGTCACCAAAATGTCTAAATATAAAAATACTTAGATACTTGTTTTCACTCTAAACCGATACTTTGATGAAATACAGTGAAAAAACAAATCGATAGATTTATGTCTTTTATTGCATGATAAGTCAAAAATGGAGATATTGCAACCTCATTAAAAACATATTTTGGCTGAATCCATAGTCAGAGGGGAAATGAATAGGTGATGAAACATGTTTTCTACATGATAGAGTGGTTAATTCATTTTTGGCCAAATGTGGAGATAGGTCCCTTGTTGCACTGACCCCTTCAATTATTACAGTATGCTTTTTCTGGCGTTCGTCACCAGATCATGTCAGGGCCACTGATGAGGCTTGGGTAGCCGTAACTTCGAAGTATAGCCCATGTCCCTTCGTTCGAATGTGTTCTCTGCTCTTGGAGGAACTTTTAGATTTGAACTTCACTACACTGCAGCTGGTGTTGTGCCATGTGGCGGCCGTAAACTTTGGCGTCTCCCCGTACATCATCCATAGTGCAGATTAGATTTTATTTTTGTCCTTTAACATCGGAGAAATCAGAAATCTTTGATTGGTTTAGACTCAATTCTAGATCATCGTTTTTATTCATTTGGACCCTTTTTGATACTAGTCTGCCTTTGAATCGACTGCCTTATTAAATTTGAAAATTACAGTATTATATATGCTTTTCTGGCGTTAGTCACCAGACTGATGAGGTTTGAATAGCCGAAACTTCGAAGTATGACCCATGTCCCTTCATTCGAATGTGTTCTCTGCTTTTGAAGGAACTTTTAGATTTTAATTAAACATTAAGTATGAAAAAAACATAAAGCTCGAGTTATACAGACAGGGAATAAATGTTTACTACACCAAAGTGATGTAATGATGTCAGTGAAGTCGCGAAGAGCCTAAAGTTGTACAAGTACTAGTTTCAAATATAGAGTTTAATAGGTATCTTAACATTATATACCCAAATAATTTTAAATCAGCACACAGCTCGACAAATAACAATTATCACAAAAATAACTCTAATTCAAATATTGTGAAGACTTTGGTAGAGGCTTTCATTTTTGCTCATAACTAACTATATAGTTTTAGATACTGAATAGTTTGACAGGCTATTATTTATTCAGTACTCCCTGTTTTGTTCCATGGTGAAATCAAAGCTAAAACAGCAGCTCTAAGTTAACATTGGAAACACCTATTTCATGTTATTTCAATAGCATTTTGCAGGCATATGGCCTAAGAGGATTGCCAGTTCTATTGGCTGACCTATTTTTTTACATCTTGATCGTTAGAACTTCACACGTATGCTCTGAAAATGAAGCATACACCATATTTTAATGTTTTCTTCATTTTGAAAATAATTTCATTATCACAGATTTCAATAGTCATGCGACTCCTGACGTTGCGTTCCGCTCCGCTACACTACCGCTACTTCACTGAAGTAGCGGTAGTGTAACGGTAGCGGATTCTAATGCCCTATGTTGTAGGTCTAAGATTTCAACTAAGCAATGTCAGTTTCTTTAAATAAACTTACAGAAAACTCTATATCAAACAATGTCCGGCTATTTTTACTGGAAGAGGTAACCTTTATCAGATCAATTGTCGTCACTGATTATTATTTTTTTAAATATGCGCTTGAACAATAAAACTGCTTCTTCAGTATGTTGAACGACTTTCAACAGTGGGTATTGCTATGCCTAAATTTCCCACAATGCTCAACGTCGCTTGGCAACGTTACGTTCTGACGTTACGCTAATAACAATCGGCAAAGCTCGTATGATTCCGTATCCGTCATCAAATTGACGAAGGATACCGGAGTCGTACGAAGTTTGCCGATTTGACGCTTTCACAGTTTTTTATTTCTGTTTGCTTCCTTGATCAAGAAGCTTGTCCAAATGGGGTCTACTTGCTGCATAGATACTTCTGGGGAAGATCTACTGAAAGAGGTGAATGAAAATCGGGCCATGACCTATATTTCAGAGATGATTGAACATGGAAAAATACATATGTTAACCTGTTGCGCTGCTGCGTATAGCTCAGTTTCTAAGAAACCAAAAACGATAGGGTTTTCAAACTTGTTCCAAAGTTACATCTGGGGAAGATCTGTTGAAAGCTGTGCCGCATATTGGGGCATGACCTATAATTCAAGGGTGATTGGACATAGAAAAATATATTCATCTGTTGGATTTAGCTCAGTTTCTAAGAAATCAAAAGGACTGAATGGTTCCATACTTATTATAGGTCAGTGTGCGCTATATTTCATGTTCCAGTGATTTTAGTCCACATCTCTAACAATGTTTAGTGGATTTGCATCATACTTCGATTAATGGTTTGGGCTGACACTATGAGTAACCTCACACTTATTGTAGGTCAGTGTGACCTATATTTCATGCTTCAGTGATTTAAGACAATATCTCTAACACTATTTCATTCACTTGAATTACCATAATGGTACATTCAGACACAGTGATTGACCTCATACATGTATCACTTCTAGGTCACTGTGACCTATATTTCACAGTTCAGTGATATTGGCATATCTCTGACAAGAGGTTTGAATAATTTTTAGGATAACGGTTTATTCTGCTACTGCAGTTGATCTTATTTATTTTGAAGGCATTGTTAAGTAAACAAAGCAAAACAAGACAAGCGAAAAGCCAATAGGTCATCTCTTTCAAAGAAATGGACGCGAGGCTACCCTAACTAGGGTCAAGTCGGGTAAATACGGGCAGTGACATTTCCTTTACATGTCAGTTGTTTGGAATTAAAACAAACTTAACTGGGCAAACAGTGAAAATCCTGATGAGACGGCAAAATCCTGATGAGCCGTCTCATCTGGATTTTCACTGTTTGCATTGGTATGTCCGAATTTATCCGCTGTCCGAAGTTACCCGACTTGACCCTAATGTACAAAAGTCAAAGACTAATAGAAAGCCGACAAACGACAACAGTAATAATGAACCACTACAGAAGCACCGCCTTGAAATGGTCCGTTATAAATAAATGGGGCAGGGGGTGAGGGCTGGGGGAGGGGGCTTCAGCCGGTTTTACACACGCGTAACAAAAATCCTTGGGTTTCTTTTGAGGTTCATAACCCTACGTTTACACTATGTTCCCGGCGACCATGGCAGCCACGGCAGCCTAAAACGTAGCGCGCCGTGGGATTTTGGTCATTTTTGTCTTGGTGCTCAAGTTCTGTTAGGTATCGTTACGTTTTCTTACGGTCTATCAAGGTATCTGGTACACGCCGTGGGCTGAAATGAGCCGCCGAAGCCCCGGAGATCGGACGGTGCACTACGTTTATGTCCACGGTATGTCACGGACGCCTGTACGTTTCCTCAAGGTCTGCTACGTTCTGATGGGACCACTCACGTTTTGTCGCGAAACAATCAAGGCTTACCACGTCTGTCAAGTTCTATTAAGGTCCACTACGGTTACCCGTGACCTCCGGGTGGGGGGGGGGGGGGCAAAAACAGCAACAAAATACTGCAACAGTCGGTGTATTCTGAACCTTCAATGAGAGAACATGAATGTGCATGACGAAGATGATTTCATATTTGTATGTTTGCTGGGCGCATACATTCGATCTGTGCGTCAGCAGGAATGCCGTCAGCAGCTGCAGAGAAAATTGGTTGGTGTAGATAGATGGCGCAGGAGGCGGGGAAGGAGACCGAGGTCAATGTGGGTGCGGGCATGGTTGTCGGAAGAAAGACGACAGCAGTTCGGACACTACACAACATTCATTACAAGAGAGCTGCGTACCGAGGATGTTAATGCCTTTCAGAACTACCTACGAATGCCCCCAGAGCTATTCGACGAGATTCTCGAAAGAATAACGCCAGCAATTGAGAAACAGGACAGGAGGTTTCGCAGTGCTCTGCCACCTGGACTGAAACTTTCTTTGACACTGCGACATCTGGCTACTGGGGACAACTACGCATCACTCTCCTATGCATTCAGGTGCAGTAAGGCATCCATCTGCTATATGGTGCCAGAAGTTTGTAAGGCCATCGTTGACGCCTACAAGGAGGAAGTGTTCACCGTTCCTGTGACGCCTGATGAATGGAGAGTAATTGCTCTGGACTAGAGCGGGAATTCTTTCATTGAAAATTTCAAGCAGACCATTTATTAAACTTGACATTTCCAGCTAGTTTATAGTTGCATTTTTTTTAAATTTACAACCTATATCATACCCAGAAAATGCATGAAGAAACAGAAAATGTGATTTTTTCGGTGTTAGGTACATTTTTATTTCACCAAGAACATCAAAAGCCGTATTTTCACTCATGCCGTCATGGCTTTGCCACTCGTGAAAATGCAGCATTTGGTGTTCATTCGATGATATAAAACTCGATCTCTTCACCGAAAAAAAAAACATCGAATATACTTTATGTTATACTTTTGAATGAGATACTTACTGTTCAGTTGCGGTGAAACTGTCTGCAGCTTGACCGGACTTTGCAACAGCTGTCTTCAGTTTGCCAACCTTGGTGCGCATGCTATCATACCAGGTCTTGAGCTCTTTGGGCGTACGGTTCATTTGCCTAGCCTGCTCTGCCCACAGCCGGTCTTTTGCTGCTGTGTCCTAGTATCCAGCAAGTCTCTTTGAGTAGAGCGTGGGGCTCTGCTGGAGGAAGTCAATGACGAGATCCTTCTCTTCCTCTGAAAGGTTGGTGACAACCCTTGGTGCAACCCTCCTCCTAGTAGGTGCATCATTCTCAGCTTCCTCGAGTTCCCTTGCAGGTTCAGACTGGGTGATTGGGTCGGGAGCAGGACCACGTTCTTCTTCTTCTGCAGGCGGCGGTGATCGGCGAGGGTCTTCAGGCTGATGCTGTTCTTGGGACTGTTCTTGCTCCTCTACTCGTTGGGCCTGTGCTGGACGGGATCCTCTTCCTCCACGCTTTGCCTGCTTTGCCTTCTTTGGTGGCATTACTTATATTATGAAAAAATAATATGTCTGCACTCGTCGGTGTTTGTCACTCGAATGAAACGTCCCTGCCGGCTTGACAGTTTTATACTTCTTGTGCGCCTGCGCGCACCTTGTCAGAACGTAGCAGAACATCGGGTAAACCGTAATACGCCGTAACATATCGTGATAGAACGTGACGAAACGGCTAACGTTCACCGTAGCTCGCCGTGAAGTCCGTGAGAAATCGTAGCAAGCCTGGATAAAACGTGCAGCCACCCTAAAACAACCGCAGCTAAACGGGAACTAAACGTGGCAGACCGTAACACAACTTCACAGAATCGTAAGTCGCCGGGTCATACTCTTGCTTCACGTCTTGCTACGGACACCGTCCAAGTTTTATTAAGGTCTGTAACGTATTGTCAAGTTTCGTTGCGTTCACCCCGTTTTACTGCGTTCTATAAAGTAGGTCATCTTCGCCGGGACGACCGTGGCAGATTTTAAGTCTGACTTAAATTTACCCCGGCGTCCACGGTAGTCCACGGTAGTCACGGCGAGATACGTTAGTCAATACCGTTCCCCTACGTTGTCTCCCGGTCACCCCGTTTCGTCCACGGTTGTCTGAAACGGGGCTGCCGTGGCCACCGGGAACATAGTGTAAACGGGGGGTAACACACTGAAGTTATTCTAAACACATGAACCATCTATTGTCACTTATTTCATTTTAAATTACAAAACAAAACAGGAGCAAAAATAAGCGGACAAAACAAACAATAATGACATCAATAAACCATAACGGAAACGTCGCCATGAAACGGTCAGTATGGGAAATGGCGGTGGGTGTGGGGGTCGAGAGCGGTGGGATGGGATGGGCTTAAACCAGTTTTACACTCACATACCATTGACTCTGGATTCTGTTGTGGTTCTTAAACATACAAGTTATTCGGTCCGAGTGAAGGACTTCTAATTAAATTCTTAAAGAGTTTCTTCAAGAGCAGAGAATACATTCAGAAGAAGGAACATGGGACAGACTACGTAGTTTCGCTAATAAAGCCTCGTCAGTGACCCTGACAATATCTGGTGACGAAACCAGAGAAAAGTATTCTGAATTTTCTTAATTTAATTGGGTAGTCGATTTAAAGACTAACTAACCCACCAATGGCAATCGGAGCACCGCTAGACCAATTCCGTGATTCACGGATTGCCATCAATGGATCAAAACATATAAATCAGGATGAAGTACTGTGTTGAAAACTAAGCACGCAGTCTGTCGCATTACATTCATGTCTTATCCAGTAGACTATTTTTCCTTAATCAGAAAAATCATCCAGACCAACATTTTGTTTTTGTTGTTGTTTAGCCGGGCCGGGTAGCGCAATCGGTAGGGCACCTGACTCGGAAGTCAGAGGTCCTGGGTTCGAATCCCGGTCTGGCCACATACTTTCGTTTCTCCTTCCGCTGATTCAAGAAGGGCAGTTGTCAGTTACTGGCGAAAGTATGTGCACTTAGTACTGGTTAACCGCTTAGGAGGTCTAAGCCTGCCCAGGAATAGTGTGGTTAGGTTAACTGGCCGTCCCGACATGACCTTGGTTGTTTACCGTGGACGTAAGCATCAAATCAACCAACCAACCAATTGTTGTTGTTTATGGCTTATGTACTAAGTCATCATAAATCTAGAGTTTTTAGTCCCGTATTAAATTTTGATACCAGGTCGTAAGCCTAATAAAAGTTTGATAGACCTAAAGCTTTACGGAGTTTGTGATACCGTGAGCCTTGTTTCAGAAGTTGTTGTTACTTTTATTTATAATTACTATTATTTTTTTTATTTCAAGTGTTAAAATCAGCAACTAGAAATCCTAGCAACCCGAATGAGATGAGATATACTTAAGCCCCACAAGATATACGAGGAATGGAAAATTTACAATATCAAAATCATAACATTTATCATAGACCCTAAATTTTCAGAGGAAAAAAAACATCTGGAATAGTTGTCCTTTAATAAAAATATTTTCATAAAATAACTTAGATAGAATATTTGTAAAGATTGGGTAACAGAGTTTTGAATTAGCAGAAAACAGAATAATTGTAACAGCTAGGTTCTGTGCAATCCTTAGATTCTAATTAAACTTAAAGAAAACTCTATATCGCACGATTCCCGGCTAGTTGTACTGGAAGAAATATCCTTTATCAAATCCATTGTCGCCATGATAGAAAACTTTATTAACTTTATGCGCCGTGAGACCGAAACAGTGGCTATTGCTATGCCTGCATTTCCCACAATACTGGACATTGCTTGGCAACGTTACGTTCTGACGTTACGTTAATAAACGTTTGGGTGACCTCGGAATTGTAGGTATTAGGTATTCTCACTGCATGCTATAATTCATTTTGCTCAACTACATGTACATGTTTACCCAAATGTTGATCAATATTGGGCTAACAACAAATTATACATGAACATAATATTGCACAAAGACTATCACAAACATTCAAATAATGGTTTGGAGTGTATGTCAAAGGCGAAAATGTAGCCTAATCTGGAAAATGTTAGGCGGCAGCAAAAACTGCTAGCCTAGATGTTAATTGAATTGACAAGGCAGATGGGATATCGTTGAGAGTGATAAAGTGTATAAAACATGTATAAAGGCAAAAAAATATGTCTTGCATTTTCCGACAACACTGCTCTCAAACAAATTTTGCAACTTTATTTATAAAAGATGTTGCCATAGGACTAGAACTGGGTGCGTGAGGTGGGGGTATATAATGAATATTATTTATATTAAGCATATAGTGTTCTCAAATAAATACTTCTTACGAATCTCAGATGGATAACCGTACTGAAATCTCAAACCATATATAGGGGCCATTTTAATTGAGATGAAGCCAAGAAAACTACATGTGAAATTGTTAGATCTGACCACAGCCCCGCTGCTTTGGTAATGCACTGGCATTTGAAAAAAGAGCTTTCAAGTATGACATCAGAGCCAGGCTTTCTAACATTTAATGTTCAGGGGCCGTATTCATAAAGCCACTTAAGCCGTTGCTATGCTGTTGCTAAGGGAAAATTTCTATGTTGGAGATTCCCTACAACTATGAAATTTGGTCTGGAGGAACAGTCTTTGTAAGACTGTTCCTCCAGACCAAATTTCATAGTTGTAGGAAATCTCCTTTATAGATATTTAGCCTTAGCAACAGCATAGCAACGACTTAAGTGGCTTTATGAATATGGCCCCAGAGCAATACAAACCAAAGGAACTGCGCCACGACAAAACCAACAAAGTGACGTGTGAGCCCAGCGAAGACTCATATCGGCCTCGGCATCCGCAACCACTATAGCTAGGCTTTGAAATTCGGAATGTTGGGTCGTGTAAGAGATAATCAATCTCCTCCTGCTTATCATTCTCTCCTATTAAATTTCTGTCAAAGATTTCTCAGTAACCAATACACCTAGGATGTTGAAATTTTGTATAAAGGTATAGGGTATGACTAGTTGTATCCTGTAAAAGAGAATCAGTCTCCTCCTGCTTATCATTCCCTTTCTTTGTCCATTTTTTTCTTTCTGTCCAATTAAATGTTTGTCAAACATTTCGCAGGAACCACTATACCTAGGATTATGAATTTGGGTACAAAGGTTGGGTATGTGCAGTAGTAGTGTGTAAGAGAGAATCAGCCTCCTCCTGATTATCATTCCCTTTGTTTGTCTATTTTTTCTTTCCTTCCAATTAATTTTTGTCAAAGATTTCTCAGAAACCACTACAGCTAAGAAGTTTGAAATTTTGGCTCCCCCTGAGATTTATTTAGGCTTTTTTTTAGCTCACCTGAGCCGAAGGCTCACAGGTGAGCTTATAGTATAGGCAGGCATCCGTCGTCCGTCGTCCGTCCGTCCGTCGTCCGTCGTCCGTCAATATTTTCAAAAGACAGCTCCTCTGAAACTACAAGGCCCATTGTTACCAAATTTCATATATAGCATCTATAGGCAGGGGGAACCAATAATACTGTTTTTATCCAAATCGCTTCAAAACTTTGGTTGCTATGGCAACTTAAAGTTTCCATTGACTTGTATGGGAAAAATTGAAAATTTGCATTTATTGCTATGTCACTGCAGATATTTTGACAAAACTTTTACAGAAATGTTCCTTGAGCAGTCCTCTATCAACCACATGAAATTTATGTAAATTGCACTATTAGGCTGGTTGCCATGGCAACCGAAAGGTTAAAAATAGAAAAGATATTCAAAAATCATCTCCTCAGAAACTAAACAACCAATAAAGCTCAAACTTCACAGAAAGGATCTAGGTACTTCCGTCTATGAAAAGACTGTTTTTCTTGGCAATTGCTCCGGCAGTTTGCTTGCTATGGCAACATAAAGTTGCCATTGACTTATAATGGGAAAATTGAAAATTTGCATTTATTGCTATGTAACTGCAGATATTTTGACAAAACTTTTTCAGAAATGTTCCTTGAGTAGTCCTCTATCAACCACATGAAATTTATGTAAATTGCACAATTTGGCTGATTGCCAATGCAACCGAATGGTTAAAAATTGAAAAAAATTTGCAGAAACTATGTGGCCGATAAAGCTCAAACTTTACAGAACGGATCTTTGTACAAGCTTCTATATAATTACAGTTTTTTATGGCAATTGCTTCAGCGGTTAGGTTGGTATGGCAACTTATAGTTTCCATTGAAGTATAATGGGAAAAATGGAAAGCTGCAGTTTTTGCTATCTCCCTGCAGTTATTTTTGGATTTTTTATCTACAGAAATGTTGCTTGAGTAGTCCTCTATGATTCCTATTAATTTTGTCCTAATTGCAGAATTTGATTTGTTGCCATGGCAATATTAAGGAAATATTTTTGAAAAAAATATTTAAAAATCTTTTCCTCAAAAACGATATAGGGGGATGAAGCTGATTCTTTGCATACATGTTCATGACATTAGCCGCTACGTAAATATTAGTTTTTTATTATTGTTGCCCACATGGTTTCATTACTATGGCATTTTAAAGTTTCCATAGACTTGTATTGGGAAAAGTGCAAATTGGCATTTATTTCTGTGTTACTGCAATATTTAGGCAAAAAGTTTTACAAATATGTTTTTTTTTTATTGTGACTTCATCAAACTTGCTAGTATTTACTAGGACAAGCATAATAACTCAGTCAAAGTTGAAATTAGGCCGAATTGTACAACTTACTTCAGTGTTTCTTACTCTTGAGTGCTAAGGATGAATGGACTCAGGTGAGCTACAGGACCAATGGTCCTCTGGTTTCATTTTTGTCTCGCCTGCGAAGCAGAGGCGAGACTTATGTACTGCTTTTCCGGTGTCGTCGTCGGCGGCGTAAACTTTGTCTATTTTTCGCGTTTAGGTCATAAGCGCTGACAGGCGACACACCGCATTCCGCGGAATTCTTGTTTTTCCTTTATTCCATCTCTCATTCCAATGTAATAAATGGGAAAATTTATGTCAAAGACTTCTCAGATTGTTATGTAACTCGGTTTACTAATAGATTGAAGCTGATTAGTTGACATCGTTTGGGTGCTGCTGCTGACTTTAGGTCAAGGTCATAGACATAGAAGTTGTTAAATATGTACAATTATTTCCTTTTACTTCTTGCATATTTTTAATGGAACCTTTTGGTATTTGTCTTTAGGCCTCTCACTGGCTTTGTTATTATTTGTCCATCCATTATCTTCAAAGATTTGTATTCAGTATGTTCTTATTAGGCGGTAGCGCTGGTAGGGGTATATGTGAACCCCTGCTCACATGCTCTTGTATTTTGTTCTGTCAAATACTTCTCAGGAACCGCTATAGCTAGGCTATTGAAATTTGGTACAAACTTTGAGTATGGCTAGTTGTATCGTATAATAGAGAATCAGCCTACTCTTCTTGCCATCCCCTTTGTTTGTTCATCTTTTCTTTCTCTCCAATTAAATTTCTGTCAAAGATTTCTCAGGAACCGCTACAGTAAGGTTTCCTGAAATGTGGTACAAACGTTGGGTATGACCAGTTGCATCGTTTAAGAGAGAATAAGCCTCCTCCAGCTTATCATTTCCTTTGTTTGTCAACATTGTTCCTTTCTCTCCAATTCCAATTAAATTTCTGTCAAAGATTTCTCGTGAACCGCTAGAGTTAGGATTTTGAAATGTGGTACAAACGCTGTGTATGACTAGTTGTATGATGTAAGAGATAATCAGCCTCCACCTGCTTACCATTCCCTTTGTTTTGTTTTTTTCTATATTTCTTTCTCTCAAATTAAGGCAGATAGGTCCTGAAAAAAATATTGGTGGGGCATTCATCTCATTATACCAGCTGAATAACTCAAAGGGCTATAAAACAATTGGATATGAAAATAATTTTTTTAACCGTTTTGTTTTCCTAAAAAATACAAAATTATGTATTTCTACATACATGTTTACATATTTTCCAATAAAATTCATGTCGCTAGCACATGAATGCACTTTCTTTTCTGCAAATCATATAATCTATAATGTAGGATATTTGAAACAAACTGGTGAAAAAATTGCAGTTATCTTGATAATAAGAATTTTTTTACATTTTTAAAAAAATGCAATATAATTGAATTTCATGAAAAACGTCATGAAAAATTTATTCGATCGATTGGGCATGCTTGTGCATATTATTTTAGTAAAACTTACATTGTATGATACATAATAAAAAAAAAAACATTTCACCGTTTTGTTTCCTCGTAAAACAATGTTTAAGTTCAAAAATGGCGGTGAATTCTACGAAAAATATCGCCATCCGGCGTGAAAACACCGCAAAGCCTGCGTTTCGACCGCTTTTCCGGCGTTTGGCCCCTGTGTATTTGAAGAGAGAATGGCAGTAGAAATTTACTGATGGGATACCTCGATTTTATTTCTTCTTAATTGTTGTGTGGGTTACACAGAATTTCTAAACCAGGCAGCCAAAGAAGTATCTAAGTGTGCAGGCTGATATAATTAACAACCCACTTACATGCGTCCGGGTTTACTACAAACAATTGACGGAAACATTTATTTTCCTTTATTGATCTTTGTTAACAATCCAAGGTTGCTACTCTCAAACAAGACAATATAACATAAAATTGTTGCTAGATCTTCTTTTAGACTCAATGACTTCTCTCAAGCAATTAGGGTCTAATGTCCATGTAGATTGTATCATACTGCGAAGTCAGGAAATGGCCTGTTTGAGAATCATAGCTTAATTTCGTTCCCACGCCGGGCAAAGCTTCTTTGACAATGTGCATTTGTAACGCAAATTACGCTCGTGTGAATGAAAATGTATGTCGCAGCTTGGTTTAAACTTTATTTCATTTGCATAATAATGTACAAGAACGAAGATATTAAATGCATGTATAAGTGCATTATACAAATAGGATTCAGAAGAAAGTCCGATGACTTTTATAAATCTGTATCCTAGTTTGCAATAACCGATAAAAACGAACAGCATGTGATTTGAAGCATACATTTGCAGACAACTGTCGGTGTCTCGTCGGTCTCACAACGCCGAATAAACATTGAATCAACGTTGATTCAACGTCATGACGTTGCATCAACGTTGATTCAATGCCCAATCGGCACTGTGCACCTGCTGGAAGGCAACCATATGCGTGTTCTTCAAAGTATGAGAGACAACGAGAGTTGACTGCCGATATCTAAGAGAATCTTCATTTAGTGTAACGAATAAATTTATAAAACACATAAATGTAAATATGAAAACCCACACTCCATGTGTTTTAGAAAAATATAAGCAAAACTTATCACCTACATGAGAAAAGAATCTACTTCCACTTCGAGCCTTGATCTCCACGGGGAGGAGAAAGTCATTTTCAACACAATAAACTGTACATAATTGACTTATATAAATGTATAGTCGTCAGGAATCCAGTCAGCCTTACATAAGAAAGGGAAAAACAACAAGAACAAGAACACACACAGAAAAACAAACAAAAACGTGAAACAACTAAATCACGCATTCCGTTTATCATGGCATCAATAAATAAAGAAGTAAATTAAATCATATCACTTATTAAATAGTCTTGAGAAAGAGGTACTAAATAAATAAATAAATAAGACAAGGCATGTAAGCGCAATTTTCATGCTCAGTTTACAAAATAGATACGGTCTCGACAGAGTTAACACGCGTGGTTGCCTCCATTCACATATAATATACCTGATCACATGACTACAAATGAGACGACTTCTTTGCACGAGTTTCTCGATATGAAATATTATTATGAATGAAATGGATTGATACGTGAGAATTAGGACAAGAGGAAAACATGTAATTTTCAATCTGTGTCAATCTGGAATATACATAAATCAGTGTTGGAATATTATACATTAGTCATCAGGTAAGCTAAATGTTTGATATAACTAATATACACGGATGATAATAATAATAGTAATAATAATAATAACTGTAATAATATTATAATAAACGCTACTGCAACCCATGGAGACCCAGACCATCCTAATCGCCGTGCGCAGTCTAGCAAGACTTCCAGAAGTAAACGTAAAAAGAATGTGCAATAATAACAAAGTTCCTGCCAGACTGCTCTGCCTCAAGGGCTAGTCAGTGACAATGCACGGGTCGTGCATCCATGATCATATAATACAATAACATATCTGTCCTTTATAGTTCAACAAGCAAAAATAATTGATATGATCATAAGGAAAATCAGTTTATCTGAAAGCGTTTACTTTTTACTAAGAAGGCTTGTACAGCTAAGAATATTTGCTTATTTTCATCAACAGATAATTCTCGGTTTCCGAATAGCAGTGCGCCCAGGGTAGGTGTACAAATTGGGGCAATTTTCTCAAATAACTCTCTTCTTAAATTGGTAAAGCGGTTACAAGAAAACAAGTAATGATGAGTGTCTTCAACAGAACCACAAATGCACAATGGGCTATCTACTATATTCTTACTAAATAAATGATGGTTTAATGAACTGCAGTTCGTCCTTAGCCTTGCGTGATAGATTTGACCCAATCTTTTCCCGATATAAAAATATTTTGGAGGAACATTTACATTTGCATTCAGCTTTCGCTTAAAAGCGAAGATACTAGTTAACTATGTCGCAGCTTCTTTTCCAAATGTATATGATACAGTTTATCCAACAAACAAAATGTGCTTGTCTGAAAAAAAATGTAACAAAGAACGTAACTAGATTTTTTTAATAAAAATATATGTCCCCCACCATCTGTGCCTTTCAGCTGCGGCAGTCAGGGTCATCTTCCCTAAATGTTGCCAAATTAACATGTCGGCCTTACGAACTGTTACATTAAAGTCCTTCTGTGACCTTAAAAATGAGAGGAAAGGTCACGAGCACCTTATCATATTTTTGGCTTGTTCTATCAATGCATCTGTTAATGTAGACTGAAACCCCATCTATTGGTTCATTTTAGAGAAATCCTCCTGTGACCTTGAAAATTGGATCAAGGTCACTAAAACCTACCTGACTCTTGCCCAAAATAAACATATTTGCAAGTTTTGTAAAAATCCACACACTGCTTATTATCTTAAAGGACAAATCAAACAGTGGCCCTGAAAATGAGGTCAAATTCACAAAAATCTGATCATTTATGAACCGTCTCCCAAATATGGTTCAGTGCTGGTTAAGTAAGAATCCAACTTTTAGTTCTAAATATAGGGTGCATAGAAGCAATTGTTGTTGTTGTTGACATAAATTCTTTCAGTGTTGGGACACCTCGTCGCCGAGTTGAACAAGTTGTGGCAGTAGATATAGTTGTCTAATATTGTAGGTTTAAAATGATGAACTCGCCATAACCCTATTTACAGTTTATAAACATGTACAGTTCTCTCACAGAGTTAAAAGTGTATGAATATTAAGAAGGACGTTAAAGTCTCTGAATAATAGTTTCTAAAACTTCTTATAAAATAAACCATAAGCAACTCTGCTAGGATATGCCACGGAGCTACCTCTTAGGTTTCACCATTCTGTTACGTCAGGGTATCAATGCCAGCCTCTTATATCGTTCACAGTCCAGAGCAAAGCACAATCTTCGTGTTTGAAATTCAATGTTCGACATTTAGGCCTATAGCACGACTTTGCGAACTTGAAGGCGGGCTTATGCAATACCCATTGTGTGCGTGCGCGTGCTAGTGCGCCTATATAAACAAGACTGTTGCGTTTAGTTCAGTTTCTAGGTAACCACAAGGGCCAGAGTCTTAAAACTTGCCGCTCCATACATACCCCCGGAGAAGATCTACCAAAAGCAGCGCTGCATATCGGGCCATCGCTAAATTTCACGGTTGATTGAACAAAGAAAAATATTCACCAGTTGCGTTTAGCTCTAGTTCTAAGTAACCGCAGCAGCTAGAGTCTTCAAACTTGCTCCATAGATACGTCTGGGGACGATCTTCTGAAAGCAGCGATGCACATCGGGCCATCACCTATACTTCACAGTTAATTGAACAAAGGAAAATAGTCACTTGTTGCTTTTAGCTCAGTTTTTAAGTTCACTACAAGAGCTAGTCTTCAGACATGCTCCATAGATACGTCTGGGGAAGATCTACTGAGAGCAGCAATGTATATCTTTATTTCACAGTTGAGTGAACATAGAAAAATATTCCCCTGTTGAGTTCAGCTCAGTTTCTAAGTAACTGCAAGGGCTGAGTCTTCAAACTTGCTCCATAGATACATCTGGGGAAGATCTATTGAAAACAGTGAAGCATATCTGGCAATGACCTATATTTCACGGTTGATTGACCCTAGAAAAATATTCACCCGTTTCGTTTAGCTCTCTTTACAAGTAAACACAAGGGCTAGAGTCTCCAACCTTGCTCCATACATCTTGGGGACGACTTACTGAAAGTACAAATACATATCGGGCCTTACCTATAGTTCACAGTTGATTGAAAATAGAAAGAAAACTATTCACCTGTTGCGTTTAATAACCGCAAGGGCTACAATCTTCAAACCTATTCCACAGATACGTCTGGGAAAGATCTGCCAAGAGCAGCGATGCATATCAGGCAGTATTTTATGGTCAAGTGATTTTGCCTTATACCTCAAAAACTATTTGAAGTATGCACATGATTGCTTGGAATAATGACTCAATATGACCCAAGATTTACCTCAAACTAACAGTAGTCACAGTGACCTATATTTCATGGTTCAGTGATTTTACCTTATATCTTGAAGACTATTTGATGTATGAACATGATTGCTAGGGATAATGACTCCATATGACCCAAAATTGACCTCAAACTAACAGAAGTTCATATTGACCTATATTTCATGGTCCAATGATTTTGCCTTATATCTTGAAGACTATTTGATGTTCCAACATGATTGCTTGGGATAATGACTCAGTAAGACCAAATGTTTGACCCCAAACTAACAGTAGGTCACAATGACCTTTATTTCTTGGTCCAGTGATTTTGCCTTATAACATGAAGACTATTTGACGCATGAACACGGTTGCTTCTGATAATGACACAGTATGGCCAGGTGTTTGACCTCAAACTAACAGTAAGTCACACATGAAGACTGTTTGATGTTTGCACATGACAGCATGGGACAATGACATAGTATGTCCCAAAGATTGACCTCACGGTAACAATAGGACACATTGACCAATATTTCATGGTTTAGTGGTTTGCCTTATATCTTGAAGACAATTTGATGTACAAACATGATTCTTGGGATAATGGCTCAGTATGACCCAAAATTTGACCTCAAACTATCAGTTAGTTACACAGACCTATATTTCATAGGCCAATGATTTTGCCTTATATATTGAAGACTATTTGATGGATGAACATGATTGCTTCTGATAATGACTCAGTATGACTCAAAAGTTTGACTTTAAACAAACAGTATGTCACAGTGACCTATATTCCATGGTCCATTGGTTTTGCCTAACTTCTTGAAGACAATAATATGTACGAAAATGATTGCTTCTGATAATGACTTGGTATAACCGAATGTTTGACCTCAAACTAACAGTAGGTCACAATTAACCTTATTTCATGGTCCAGTTAGTCTGCCCTAATTCTAACACTATTTCATGGAATAACCTTATACTTCAGGTAATGGTCTGGGCTAAGACTGTGACTGACCTCATACCGATTGTAGGTCAGTGTGACCCCCTATTTCATGGTCCAGTGATTTGCCTCATATTTCTATCTTTATTTTATGGATTTGCATCATACATGTTTAGAATGACACTATGACTGATACATGGATCTAACCAGCAACTGAGATTGTCATATTGTTCAAGACATATATTCTTAATGCAAATTACACAACTGCTACTTAAACAGAGTCAAGGTCATCAACTCTAATCAGCTCTTAAGCTTGTCCCAATCAATGATATACCTACGCAAGTTTAGAGAAAATCCATCCACTGGTTCAAAAGATATTGAACATACAAGACTATGACCTTGACATTGAGGTCAAGGTCACCAGAAACTTTGAACATGTCTTAAGCCTGTTACAATGATATATCCATGCACCTTTGAAGAAGATACACCAGTTGGTTCATGAATTACTGTATTTCATTTTTCGGGAAAATTTTAAATTTGTAAGGTTGGCTTTTGACCTTGAAAATGGGGTCATGGCCTCCAAAACATAATAACTCTTGAGCTTCTTCCAAAGGTATATCTGCATGTTTGGTGGGAATCAAGCTAATGACTAAACTAATATCTCATTTTTAGTGAAAATTTCACATATTCAAGTCCTCCTGTCACCTTGAAAGTGAGGTCAAGGTTACCAATATCTAATCAGCTCTTAAGCTTGTCCCAAGGATATATCCATGCAAGTTTGGTGGAATTTCTCCGATCAGTTCAAGAGGCGTTATAGGTACAAGAAACTGACATGCCAATGCCTACATCAATGGGATCCAGACTGAAATCAAATCAAAATGTCTCCCCCCCCCCCCCCCCCCCCCCACACACACACACACAGAGCCTCACCTTTGGTAGGGGGGCTTAATTCAAACAGCCAAAATGTGTGTTAGCAGATCTCCAGATAAAGTGGAGTTTTGAGCAAAATTCAATGCTTTTTTTATTTCTCATTAAAAACATATGTTCTGACCCCCTAATAAGAACCTTCTTACTGAGACAATTCATTGTTTTTTTCGAAAAACTATTGGAAAATTATCCCTAATTTATGTTATCCCTTCTTATTTGGAGTTCTTGTGGGAGACTGGATCTTTGTCTTCAAATTTGGATCTGAAACTTTTCCTGTCAAGATATGAAGCGCGACACAAAACCAACAAAGTGGCATGTGTGCTCAGTAAAGACTCAGATCAGCCTGGGCATCCGCACTTTGTTGTCCCCAGGGAGCTTAGTTATTTAGCTACCCTTTAAACATACAGTGAAGACTTGATCAGATTGGGTGGATGCCCAGGCTGATCTGAGTCTACACTAGGCACAAATACCACTTTGTTTTCTCATGTTACGGCTCATATTTTCAGAAAATCTGTAAACAGAGCAGATCTTGATCAGACTGCTCTAAAGGTGCAGTCTGATTTAGGTCTAAGCTGTTTTTGTTTTTTTTAGGTACATGTATTCGTGTGCAACTGTATGGTTTACAGCTCATTGTATCATTGTATCCTGGCATAAACAAGGTAAAGAAGATACAGAAAATACAGTTTTTATTTAGTTTTTATTTATATCGTACAGAATGCAAAAATGTGAGATTTTAAACTAACTTAATTAACTCATTCCATTCAGGATACCCCTTTATCTGGGCAAACAGTTTGGATGCAGATCCAAACTGTTTGCTGCCTCGACATCGTTTCTCCAAGAGTTGGTTAGACCAATATTGTCAAAATATTCTTGACATTTGATGCAGACGACAATTTCAGCAGAGGACAAAAAATACCCAGAATGCAATGGGTTAAGTAAGCCTTGTGGGTATGGAAGTTTCAAGTATGGAAACAAACCAAACAAAGCGTTTTCTATAATTTTAACATCCTCAGCCCTACTGTGAATTTCCTTCTAAATCTCTAGTCTTCAATGTTATGATTCTCAGTGCTTCAGCTAGGATTTCAGGGTAGGGCTGGGGGAGGGGAAAGTGCAGACTAGGGCACTTTTGCATGGTTGGAAAGAGTAAAGGCATCATTTTGTGTATTTAGTGCATAAAACATATTTATCATATGACATTGCATCTGAGAGTTTAAGAAAGCCATGCATTAAAAACAATAATCAACTAGTGGATTAAATAAACAAATTACATTGTAACATTATGCTTTTAAGTAAAAAAAAAACCTCACTTTTTCTAATGACAGAATCGTGATGCTTTAGTGCAAAATTTGCCGATAAAATGTAATTTTAGTGTTATATGATAAATATAATCTTGCATTCATGCTTCTGTATTATTGAATTTATTAAACAAGTTGGGGAAAAATGATAAAATGCTTGGAAAAACCTCGCATCTTATCTTTTCCCCCAACTCATTTAATAAATTCAATAATACATGAGCAGTCATGTAAGATTCTCTATTTCCAAACTACTGATACATTAATTGCTTGTAAACACCTATAACTGCCTCATTGTTTTATCAGATTTTCATGAAATTTTCACCAAAATGTATTGTTTACTATAGCGAGTGGCAAATCATGTATATATTAGGGGAGGCAAAATAGGCCAAAAGGGGCAGAAATGGAGGACCAGAGGGATAGGCCTCAGTATAGGGCTAGCTGAAACACTTTATCTTATCAAGCAGACGTGAAAAAATAAAAATCTATGGTGTAATATGTTAATGATATACAATTTGAAAAGCAAGAGCAATGACAAACAACTTAGACCCTGATCAGACTGCTCCTAAAAGGAGCAGTCTGATCAGGGCCTACACTGTTTGTTCAAGCAATTTCATCCCAATTTTTGTGGTTATTGCAGTACAGTAGACCCTCTTTACAACTACAGCATTTGTTACCAAACATTTTGCCATTAAACTGAATTTGCTGTTATAAAGACTACATATTTTGAACTACAAAGCCATTCTGTGCATATAAAAATGACGTACAGTAATAACCAATTTCGCTGTTGTAATGAAAGCCGTTATAGACAGGGTTGACTGTATATGAGCCATGACAAGACAAAACCTACAAATTAAAGTGGCATGTGTGCCCAGCGAAGAGTCAGATCAGCCTGGGCATCCGCCCAGTCTGATCAGTCTTTGCTGTCCACATGGAGATAGCTTAGACCCTTAGCTATGCTTTCAGTGCAAAAAGAAGATTCTGAACAAACTGGGTAGATGCCCAGGCTGATCCGAGTCTGCTCTGGGCACAGATGCCACTTTGTTGGTTTTCTCGTGTCGCAGCTCATATGTAATATGAGCCAATCCTGACATAAACCTATCTCAGTGCAAAATGTTATACATGTATATATAAATAATATCAAATACAGCTACATTTAACAGCATACAATCATATCACATTCATGTTTATGAACATCACATTATGTTAACAAGTTCATGTGATCTCATTCCCATCTCTCCCTTCACACCCCCAACCCTATCCACCGATGTCCTTTCTATCATATATATATTGTATAAGGAAAATAGTATTGGTGGAAAAGAGGAGGGAGAGGTGGGGGCAAGGTGGGGGAAGAACATATTACAGCTGCTTGCAACCAGCTGAAGCTCAGCTACTGTATCGGGTCTGCTCTTTAGCAGACATCTGCGCAGTCTGATCAGAGTCTTCGCTGTCCGCATGGAGGAAGCTTAGACCCTTATCTACCCTTTAAACGCTTGATCAGAGTCTTTGCTAAGCATTTGAAGGGTAAATAAGAGTCTAAACTACCTTTTTTTATGAGCTGGTCTGCATGGAATCTATCTACGAATACCCCTATTTTTTTCTTTTTCTATTTCTTTCTTTGATACATTGGTACAGTAGAAAATAAATGTCATAAACTTGTTAACATAATAGTTTCCAAGTTATCAAAACATACAAGCATATTATGCAAAATCACACAGCTGTAAATAAACCTGCCTAGCCTCCAAAATTAGAAAAGAAACTTGATACCAAATTACTTACAAATACTGTAAAAATTCTATATACTGGGACAGTTAGGTCTACGCAAATAGTGCAAACCCAAATCAGAGTCTGATCAAGGTTTACACTATTTGCCATCCCATTTGCATTTTTTGGACACATTACTGCACTGTAAAACCAAACTGTTCCAATTTTAGGACAATAATGGTAAATATTTTGGTGTCCCAATATTTAGAATTTTTACGGTAGACAATTGAACATGAATATGTCTGATTATGTTCAATAATTTATATCATTAAGGTGTATGGGTATACCTCCATGCTTTTTCACCATTTTTACAAAGGAAGATAACTTTTGTGTTTTGGGACTTCCTGACTGCTTCCCTGGACAACAAAGCCCTTCAATAATAGGGTCTACTCTTAAATGAAAGACTTTGCTCCTAGGCAGCAAATTCTTCCCTTTAAAGGTAGACTCCCATAAGAAAGGGCAGCAAAATGAAAATGGCGTTGTTATTTCCTCTGAAAGTGTATTCATTCTCCTTAAAGTGTAGGAATACAACTCCAAGAAAGATTACTCTGACCTGGAAGTATTGTCACTCTTCTGACAGAGAGCAACTCTTAGAGAAAAGAATTTGCTCTCAAAGGGAGCAAATTCTGTCTATAAAGAGTAGCTCCCATTTTAGGGATTCACCAATCAGGAAAGCAAACATGTTCTGCTAAACTGTCTCCCTTGTAAAAACAGAGGTCAAACCATGATGTAGTCATACACCTAAAAATAGTTCCCATGTGAAAAAAAATAGTTCCCATGTGAATCTAACATCTAACCTATCACAAAGTTTTCCAGTGTGGACAGCTACAGTTGTTACCCTCAATGTCAACACACCTATCAACCACTGTCAAACTATCCTAAATTTTTGGACAAGTTGTTACTATCGGCCAAAGAGTCAAACATGAAGAAGCAAACTCGGATTTCTGCATTGCACCTGCTCATACTAAGATTTTGCTCTCAGAGGCCAAAGGTCACCGATGCCAAAACCATATACGCAATGCATAACACATGTACATACTAATATTTCAATTTTCAAACATTTCCTGTCTATTCTATTGTGACTATCCATTTTCTCTGAATTGAAAACAATTTTCAGTCATATCAAAGATTTTTAATCATGAAAAAGGTGTTTTTATCGACTGACCAGTTACATGTAATGATGACCTATCAGATTTTTCCACACTTGACTTCTGACCTTTCAGCTCCAGTCCAACCGGAAATGCGGAACGAACTCCGAGCTCGCTTATTCCACATGCTCTGTTATACGTTGTCACAAAGACATGACCATAGTACTTAATAAGCTACACCATAAAACTCTATAAATGTTAACGCTGCTGCAGTCACAGCTATAAAAGCAATATCTATGTCTCCCTTCTGCCGGCTGCAGGCAGAACAAAAATTGCTGACAGGGTCACAAAAATTCAAGATCCTAATCAGACTGTTCCTGAACAGTCTGATCAGGATCCACACAGTTTTGCTAAGGCATTTTTGTCTCAATATTTAGGGACATTATGGTAAGTACTATTTACAATTATTGACAAAGATCCCCTTCACGGAAATATTATTTACAAATATTATTTACCATAGCATTATTTCAACACAACTTTATTATTTAATTACCATATTCATTTGGTTACAGGGTAGTGTTTGTTTTTCCTTTCCAAACAAACCCTAAAGATCAAGATCCATCCCTCCAAACAGTCCAAAAAATCTAGCCTTTTCTTGTAAGACAAAACCAAAATAGTAAAAAAAATCTAGATCCATCATGTAAGACATGACAGGTCTAGATTTTTGGGACAGTTTTGGAAGAAAACATTCCGGCTTACAGTTGCATTGCACAAGACTGACTTACAAATTTAAAGTAATTCTGAAAGGAAACCTTGGCTTATAGCCAAATAAAAATGGCATTAGACAAAGAAAGACATTGATCATGTGAATAAAAAGTAATATATGGTATACAACAACATTGGTAACATGCACGCTGAGTGCAAACATGGGCCCAGTTGTTCGAAACTTAAGATGTCATTAGTAAATGAGTCTTTAAAACTTCAAATGTTTTACTCACAAAAACACTACCATTTTTTTGCTGAAAAATGTGAGGTGCTTTTGCACTGCAAAAGCTCCTCTCCTTTTTTTCAGCAAAAAATATTAGCACACTTCATTTTATGTGTACTAGAAGACTTAACCAATCCTCAACTAATGACTTCTTATACCTAATGACACTTTGAACATTTGAACAACTGGGCAATGGTATTTTGGTAATCACCTCATTTATCAATTTGAGACTCAATTATCAGCCTGAGCACTTTAGCTTGAGGTCGGATAAAGGTCTAGGGTTGGCAGACACCAGTAACCAACTCCATGTTATAACTTATCACATATTCCAATCCGTATCAATGATTTCCATCAGCTTGCAGAGTCTGATCAGAGTCTACTATTTATAGCAAAGATTCTTAGGATTCAAAGAGAATTAACACCAACAAGCACGACTTGGACCAGACTGTGCTGACCTGTAACACTCTGTTGCTTTCAACACTGCCCATATTATTATGTGATTCTCTAGTCAATTGCATGAAAATCAGTCACCTTTAATACTGAATACATGTAATTTACAAGACTCAGACATACTGTACACGTAGAAATTTTCACAACCCTTATGTTGGCAAATTAGTGTGAAAGGCCAAACAGTGCAAAGTTTAAATTCTTGACCCTCATAATGGTACTTTGCACTGAGAAAGGTTGTTGCTATTTTGTGAAAGTTTTAGTTTCTTGAAACTTTGCAACTGAAACTTTGCAATTGCAAAGTTTCATGAACAAAAAATTTTTGCAAATATTTCCCAATATACAGTATCCAATGCAAACTAATCTTTGTCTTCACCTATAGCTTATGCAACAAGGCAAATCTGAACTTGATACAACCATTATTTATTTGTCAAAAATAGTTTTTCTTCCAAAAACAAGAAAGACAAGGGGTACACACACAAATCAATCTAATTTACATCTGTACAGAATGGGTAAAGAATTTGCCACTTGACAATTCGGGGATCATGAGGGTGACCTGCACCCAGGGCACACCCAAATTTCACTCTAGGTCAAGTAATATTTCTGCATGAAGCCGTGGTTTCATGGAAGTAAAACATCACAGAAAATCATACATGTATTTATAAACTCAGAAGGTGATTTTGCTATAAAAACGTGCATGAAAGGAACTGATAAGCATTCATTCCAACAGATTAAAATCAGATCTGATCAATTTTATGCAAAAATTCAGAAAAATACCAGTAAATCTCACGTCAAGTAACTTATCAGAGATCCTTTAAAAATCGGAAAAATCTCATCATAATCTGATATTGTATTGTATTTACCTCGACTATTCAGACACTCTATCATCTATACATTGGATTCTTCCATCTACAAATTCAGACAGGTCCATTTGTCCTGATAGGGTATTTATTTTAAGGTGAAAGGGTACATTTCCAAGTTTTTACACCAATTTTACAAAGAGAAACAACTTTTTGGAATTTTTACTTGATTCCCTGGATAACAAATCCTTCCAAATTAGGGTCTACTATTAAAGAAAAGATTTTGCTGCTATGGGAGTAAAATCTTTCCCTTAAGTGTTAACCCACCCCACTGAGAAGGGAACCAAAACATAAATGGCAGAGTTTCTCCTCCTGAAAATGTACGCTTCTCATAAATGGCAAACTGGGCAGACCCTGTTCGCTCTAAAAGGCTGAACAACAGTCAAGGCTAAATACAGTACATGTAGATAAAAATCTCATGAAATATTGAAGACAATTGGTAGTGCTTCCCCTTTGATGCACAGCCACACCATATGTATAATTTTCAAATGTGAGATGCAAATTCAAAGCCAGTCTGTTAATTCTCTATTAAGCCATATGTTGTGGCCCCTCATTAAGCCTGCCTACTGAGGCTTCGACTACAAGAGGGCTAATACATACATTTTAACTTAGAATTAAAAAAAGACTTATCTTATCTGAGAAATAAAAAATTCTCATACAATTTTGTAAAAATTACTGTTTAAGAATTACTTTGTTATAAGATTCTTTGAATTCTCAACTTAATATTGTTACCTCAGGTCCATGGGTACATCTGCTTGTTCTAGCAAAGGGGAGCAACTTCATTTACTTCTAGTTTGCTTCCCTGGAGAAAAATGGTCTACTTCCCAAAGATGGTCTACTCTTAAAGGAAAGAATTTGCTCCTAGGGGAGCAAATTTTTTCCTTTAGGAGTTGACCCCCATTGGAAAGGGAGGCAAAATGAAAATGGTAGAGTTGCTTCCCCTGTAAGTGTACCAATACATCTTAATGTTCACTGAAGAAGTAACTGAAAAATCTGATCTGGAATGTAGTTGCATGAGCATTATCTCCCTTGCCTTCTAGTTTCTGTTCCAAACATGGAGCTCACAATGTTTCTGGGCCTGAAACAAATAATACAAGTATCAGTATCACAACAGATGAAAAGTATCGTAAAACTACTATGATGCAATACTGATATGAAAATGTGATATGATGACTGGATAACTTTCAACAGAAAATATCATAATATTTTTAATACAAATTCACATGTATGGAAATAAAAGAATATTTCCTTTGTCTAGCATCTCAAATACCTACATATTGGATACCTTCCAAAGTATATATGCAGCTGCCATAGCTCAGTGGGTAAAGCGCTGGCCTGATTATTTAGTATTCTTAGTTCGAGTTCCACTGCAGATGGAAATCTTTTCAACCGTAAACAGGACTCCACTGCAAACAGCCTTTCATTATCACCCTTCCAGCATTTTAATGGTGGAAGGTAGAAAAAGATTGTTTCTTAGTCATCTGTGGTGCCTCAATGACCTTGTAAGGTTATGGGATAGAACAGAAATAGAGATCCTCCTGATATAACTGACATAACTGAAATACCGTTGAAAAGGATGTAATATCACAAGTCATACATCCATCCTTTTAAAGGTCAATTATTAAGGTGCTTTTTTATTACAGAAATGAAAGCAGTTTTCTCTAAGCAACTGAGTATCGAAAACCGCATCAAATTATCATTAATAGTTTTCGAGATATAAAGAGTTGAATTTGTAAATTTTATGACATCTGACAATCATTTTGAGCTGCCTCATTAATATTCATGAGGCCTTCGATGACATCATCGATGAACACTGAAATTTTAAATTTATTTAAAATTTTTAAATTGTCAAATATTTTCTTGTTGAACATTCTAGAATGGTAAAAAAAATTGTATTGTATTATTGGTGACACTAATAACAACTGCCCAAATTCAAAATATTGCTTATATTTGTAATTTAAGCAGTTAAATTTTCAAATTTAAATATTTAATTAAAATTTGTTAAATTTCAGTTTACATGCTTATCAGTATATATAATTGAACATAGTAGTTTTAGATCTGTTAATTAGGTCTCTGACAATGACTTTTGTGTACCGAAGTAAAAGAAAATGTTTTAAAATCTGTTTTTAATTTTTTTTAAATTTAATTTAAATTTTTAATAAAATTAAATTTATGGATGAACATTCCCAATAAATTACCCAGCTAATAATCAAAGGTTAAAATAATCAAAACTGTAAGATAACAATCATTTACTCTTTAGATAAAAGGTTGTTAATTAGTTTAAAAATTCATTTAAAAAATTAAAATCATCAATGACATCACAGAATAGTGCATTGTGGTTAGAAACACTTTAAAAAAGTAAGGGAGATAAGTCATGTAGGAAAAAACAGCCGTGGGATTTTTAAACTGGCATAACTTTTGAACGGATAGGAATTTCTCTATGCCGTTTGTAGCATTATATTCCTCTCTCTGTCCACTATCAATTTGTTTCAAAATTAAGTATTTATACAATTTCTTCGTAATTGACCTTTAAGTTATATGTATATCTAGAAAGCCATATCATTATATTCCTTAAGTAAATCTACTGACCATTTCTTTCTTCTTAGCACACCAACTAAACTAGATACTAACTCGATACCAATGCGGCTCATCTAGCCCCCAAGAAATTGATGCCATTAAGCACTCACATTATATCTATTGAATTACTCATCACCAAGTACTAACATATCATCTCCTGTTATTATCCTCACTAGCGCACTATAAAGTGAACTGTTTGTGCTTTAATAACACATCAGGGTAGTCTTCTCAATAGCTAACATGAATACAGGACCCAATTTCTAAGTCATTCTTTTGTTTTCAAAGCCATGTGAGCCGTAATGCGACAAAACCAACACAGTGGTTGTCCGCCCAGTGCAGATTCAGATCAGCCTGGGCATCCCCCAAGTCTGATCAGTCTTAGCTGTTCGCATGGAGATAGCTTTGACCCTAAGTTACCATTTAAGCACTTAGCGAAGACTCTCATCAGTCTGGGTAGATGCCCCAGCTGGTCTGAGACTGCGCAGGGTGCACAACCACTTTGTTGGTTTTCTCATGCCGCTGCTCATGCCATGTGTACTACAAGTACATCTAAGACACTGTAAGAGTATATGGTCTGTGACTGTGGCAATGCCTGGGTATCTTCATTTGAACCACAACACCACAAAACCGACAAAGTGGCATGTGCACCCAGCAATGACTCAGCTCAGCCTGGGCATCTGCCAAGCCTGATCAGAGTCTTCGCTGTACCCTAAAGGGTAGCTTAGGGGCTAGGCTACCTCCATACATAAGGGTAGGACTGATCAGACTGGGCGGATGCATGGCGCACATGCCACTTTTTAGCTCACCTGAGCCTTTAGGCTCATAGGTGAGCTTATAGTATAGCCAGGCATCCGTCGTCCGTCCGTCCGTCCGTCGTCAACATTTTCAAACATCTTCTTCTCTGAAACCACTCGGCCGATTGAAGTTATATTTCATAT
Organism: Ctena decussata; assembly: GCA_963989385.1. Taxonomy (NCBI): domain Eukaryota; kingdom Metazoa; phylum Mollusca; class Bivalvia; order Lucinida; family Lucinidae; genus Ctena; species Ctena decussata. The sequence goes on along the minus strand of OZ022500.1, from coordinate 56,858,592 downwards.
GGAGCCTACCTAGGTCGGGGGAACAAACGTTTGTTCGCGGTATCTGGGTCACATGACCAAGATGGCCGCCATGCCCATATATGGTAAAAACCCTTCAAAAATCTTCTTCTCCAGAACCAAAATGCCTATGACCTTGAAACTTGGTATGTAGCATCGGGCATGTGGGCCCATCATAAGTTGTACAAATCATGACCTTGCGTTGACCTTGACCTAATTTACGGCATGGTCAACTTTGGTACGTTAGGCTTTTATATGGGAAAACACTTAAACAGTGGATTTCTCAGAAACTATTTAAGTCTAAGGTTTAATACTTGGTTAACATGGTCGACTAAATGACCAGATGAAGATATTATGTCACTAAAGGTCAAGGTCATTCCGTCGGACCATCCGTCATCAAGATTTTCAAACATCTTCTCCTCTGAAACCACTGGGTCGATTAAAACCAAATTTCATATGCAGCCTCCATGGGTTGGTGGAACAAAAGTTTATTCGCGGTATCTGGGTCACATGACCAAGATGGCCGCCACGCCCATATATGGTAAAAAACTTTCAAAAATCTTCTTCTCCAGAACCAAAAGGCCTATGACCTTGAAACTTGGTATGTAGCATCAGGCATGCGGGCCCATCATAGTTTGTACAAATCATGACCTTGCGTTGACCTTGACCTAATTTACAGCATGGTCAACTTTGGTACGTTAGGCTTTCATATGGGAAAACGCATAAACAGTGGATTTCTCAGAAACTATTTAAGTCTAAGGTTTAATACTTGGTAAACATGGTCGACTAAATGACCAGATGAAGATATTATGTCACTAAAGGTCAAGGTCATTCCGTCGGACCATCCGTCGTCAAGATTTTCAAACATCTTCTCCTCTGAAACCATAGGGCTGATTGAAGCCAAATTTCATATTCAGCCTCCATGGGTTGGTGGAACGAAAGTTTGTTCGCGGTATCTGGGTCACATGACCAAGATGGCCGCCACGCCCATATATGGTAAAAACCCTTCAAAAATCTTCTTCTCCAGAACCAAAAGGCCTATGACCTTGAAACTTGGTATGTAGCATTGGGCATGCGGGCCTATCATAGTTTGTACAAATCATGACCTTGCGTTGACCCTGACCTAATTTACAGCATGGTCAACTTTGGTACGTTAGGCTTTTATATGGGAAAACGCTTAAACAGTGGATTTCTCAGAAACTATTTAAGTCTAAGGTTTAATACTTGGTATACATGGTGGACTAAATGACCAGATGAAGATATTATGTCAGTAAAGGTCAAGGTCATTCCGTCGGACCATCCGTCGTCAAGATTTTCAAACATCTTCTCCTCTGAAACCATAGGGCCGATTGAAGCCAAATTTCATATTCAGCCTCCATGTTTTGAGGGAACGAAAGTTTGTTCGCAGTATTTGGATCACATGACCAAGATGGCCGCCATGCCCATATATGGTAAAAAACTTTCAAAAATCTTCTTCTCCAGAACCAAAAGGCCTATGACCTTGAAACTTGGTATGTAGCTTTGGGCATATGGGCCCATCATAGTTTATACAAATGATGACCTTGCGTTGACCTTGACCTAATTTACGACATGGTCAATTTTGGTCTGTTAGGCTTTTATATGGGAAAATGCTTATATAGTGGATTTCTCAGAAACTATTTAAGTCTAAGGTACAATATGTGGTATATATGGTCAATTAAATGACCAGATGAAGATATTATGTCACTGAAGGTCAAGGTCATTTTGTCAGTCTGTCCGTCATCAAGATTTTCAAACATCTTCTCCTCTGAAACTACTGGGGAGATTGAAGCCAAATTTCATATGGTGTCTCAGTGGGATAGGGGAACTAAAGTTTATACCCGGGGTCTGGGTCACATGACCAAGATAGCCGCCATGCCCATATATGGTAAAAACCCTTCGAAAATCTTCTGCTCGAGAACCAAAAGGCCTATGATCTTGAAACTTGGTATGTAGCATTGAGCATGCGAGCCCATCATAGTTTGTACAAATGATGAGCTTGCATTGACCTTGACCTAATTTACGACATGGTCAACTTTGGTAGGTTAGGCTTTTATATGGGAAAACCGTTATACAGTGGATTTCTCAGAAACTATTTAAGTCTAAGGTACAATACATGGTATATATGGTCAACTAAATGACCAGATGAAGATATTATGTCACTAAAGGTCAAGGTCAATTTGTCGGTCTGTCCGTCATCAAGATTTTCAAAACATCTTCTCTTCTGAAACCACTGGTCTGATTGAAGCAAAATTTCATATGGAGTCTTAAGTGTGATCGGGAAATAAAAGTTTGTTCTCCGGATCTTGACCAAGATGGCCGCCATGCCCAAAGATGGTAAAAACCCTTCAAAATATTCTTCTCCAGAACCAAAAGGCATATGACCTTGAAACTTGGTATGTAGCTTTGGGCACTCAAGCCCATCATAGTTTATACAAATGATCGTGCTTTGACCTTGACCTAATTTATGACACTGTCAACTTTGGTACATTATGTAGATTTTTATATGGGAAAATGCTTAAAACAGTGGATTTTTCAGAAACTATTTGAGTGTAAGGTACAATATTTGGTATATATGGTTGACAAAATGACCAGATGAAGATATTTTGTCGTTAAAGGTAAAGGTCATTCTTTGACTTTTGTACAAGGTCATTGAGATTCTGTCTCCCGTCAACATTTTCAAACATCTTCTCAGAGGCCACTGGGGTCAATTGAAGCCATATTTCACATGGAGCTTCACCGACTTAAAGGAACCATAGTTTGTTCAGATGGTCTTGGTCACTTGACCAAGATGGCCACCATGCCCATATATGGTAAAAACTCTTCAAACGTCTTTTTCTGGAGAACCGAAAGGCCTATAACCTTGAAACTTGGTACCGGTATGTAGCATTGGGCACTCAGGCCCATCATAGTTTATACAAATGATTACTGTATTTCATATGTAGCTTTTATACTGGGTCAAAGGAATCAAAGTTTGTTCAGATGGTCATGGTCACATGAACATGGTGGCCACCATGCCAATATATGATAAAAACCCTGCGGAAATCTTTGTCCAGAAACAAAGGCCCAGTGACCTTGTGGCTTGGTATATAGAATTGGGACTCAACATTAATCCCCAAGGGAGGGGGGTTATCTGCCCCTGCCCTGGTGCTATATACATGTATAAAAGCATTAAAATATATACCAGGACCAAGTGTCAGGTGAGCTACAGGACCATTGGTCCTCTGGTTTTGGTTTTGTCATGTCGTGGCTCATTTGATATATCTGAGGCTCAGATAATGTGGAATTTTGTGGATTATTCTGAGATAACTTTTTTCTCTTTCACCAAAATAAATGCTACGACCCTTCATTAGAACTGCAGTGAGTCCTAGCAGAACAACCTTGATTAGTGATCAGAGCACATGTTTGTGGAGAACTAGTAAAAATTACCCTGTGCTAAAATATCAAGACACCTAAAACCATTAATTTTCCATTTGTCCCACAAAACCATTAATTTTCCATTTTGGACAAAACCATTAATATTCCATTTGGGACAAATTGATAATAAATGGTTTTGGAAAATTAATGGTTTTGGAAAATTAATGGTTTAGTCCAAAATGGAAAAATTAATGTAACCATTGATTTTCCATTTTGGACAAAACTTTGGAAAATTAATTGTTTTGTCCAATTTTCCATTTTGGACAAAACCTTTCTATTTTGGACAAAACCATTAATTTTCCATGGGGGACAAATGGAAAATTAATGGTTTTTTCAAAACTGGAAAATTAATGGTTCCATTTTTTTTGACAAAACCATTATTTTTCCATTAGGGAAAAATGGAAAATTAATGGTTTTGTCCATTTAGGACAAATAGAAAATTAATGGTTTTGTCCAAAATGGAAAATTAATGGTTTCATCCTAAATGGAAAATTTATTGTTTTAGGTGCCTAAAAGCATTAATTTCCATTTGGGATAAATGGAAAATTAATGGTTTTTGGGTGTCCAAATAGTTACACACTTTACGGTAACTCAAAACTATCCTCCCAGACCCACCCCTTAGTTTGACCACTGTATCAACTTACATTACATCTCCTGGCATTCTCGATGCTAGCACACCAGAAGGCTGGACCGTAGGTACATTCATCCTTTCCCAAGAGCTGGCCACGTGGTTTAAAATAAAGTTTGCCATCATCTTTGGATTTCGTCGCCTGGATTTGTGCTGCCTGCTTGACAATGTTGACCATATCAGTACTACTGCTGCATGCACCAATTTTCTGAAGACAGAGCGGAAACCAGCAATTAAGGTAAATGGGTATACTTTCAGGGAAGCAACTCTGCCATTTTTATCTTTGCCACCCTTCTCAATATTGGTCAACTCTTGAAGTAATGAATTTTGCTCCTCTAAGAGCAAATTCTTTCATTTAAGACTTGACACATTTTTGAAAGAGTTTTGTCATCCAAAGAAGCAAACAAGAAGTCACAAAAATTGTGTCTCCCTATGTAAAACTAGTGGGAAAAAAAGATGGAGGTGATCAAATACATCTTAATGAGAAAGGGGGGGGGGGGAGGGGGAGGGGTAATTCTTACCATAAAGAATTTGTCTTCTATTTCATTGAGCAGGGTAAACTCTTTTCTTGAAGAAACTTAAAGCTCCATTTGAAAAGGTTCCATCTCTCAGAAAACTAATCAAAGAAGTCTAAAAGTTGCAGATGGATGCTCCTGATCAGGGTCTACACTGTTTGCTTAGACCTATCTGTCCAAATACTTAGATTTGTTTTGGTAATTAATAAGTAAATAATAATGCTATCTATAATATAAGAATCTCAAGAATTCTGTAGTATGCTGTTTCTTGCCTGTCACGCTCGTCACAAAAAAGGGTGTTTAAAACTCGACAAAAGTTCACGCTGCAGCTGCCGGAATGGAATACCTTTTGTCATCCTTCTGCAAATCACAAGTGAGAGATACAAGAATTCCGCAGAACACAGTGCCTAACCAGTCTGTTCATTGTCACAAAACAGAGCTAAACAATAAAACTTCATGGACAGTTTACACCCCCGCCACCAGGACCCGGTTGTTCAAAACTAATGACGTCATTAGTCCAGCGTTTCGTTAAAATTTCAAATGTTAATATCTCAAATATGCCTAAATCTTTTATTGAAAAAATATCAGTGTATTTGGTTGTTAACTTGTAAAACAGTTAAAGAGTTGACCTCTTAACGAGCTCGTTAGGCTAATGATGCTTTGAACAACTTGGCCCTGAAAAGTAATATCTATGTCTCCCTTCTGCTAGTCGCAGGCAAGACAAGAATTAAAATGGAGAAAAACATACCTGGCAGATCACAGAAGAATTAATATCTTCTTTCAGCATCTCCAGAATGTAAGGCACATACATTGCAACAGCATCCTTACACTGAAAATATAGTAAAACTACCGTAATGTGTGTGTATATTGGGACACCTGAAAATAAAAAAAATTCCATTTGGGACAAATGGAAAATTCATTGTTTCAGGTGTCCCAATACTTAAGCACATTAGGGGCAGAAGGTTTTTTGTTTTTTTTTCAGAAAGAAAGAATGAAAGAAAAAAAGTTTTCTTCCCACGAGTACATTCTCTGTAAAATCATTTTTTAATAAAAGCATCATAAAGGATTGGGTAAAACCCGGCCACTGCAAACTATTATAGATTATATTTTTCATGATATAGCTTCGAGACAGGGGCTACAGTCTTCTTCTGATAAAATTTTAACCATCACTGGCAGCTTTTATTGCTTTGACCATTTGTTGTATATTTCATAGAAATCCCTTTTAAATCTGATACATGTATACAGCCCTGATAATCTCTTGGACAAAATTTTCTATCGTCAGGAAGCTTTTATTATTTTGATAATTTGTTGCAAGATTCAGGAAAATTGCTCTCAACCCTGGCTTAATATGATCTTTTTTCATGATTTTATATATGTATAGATCCACCTACTGGTTCAAGAGAAACTGTCACCTAGAAAATGGGATCTCGGTCACTAAAATCTTTTCACCCATTAGTATATCCATGCAAGTCAGGTAAAAATCAATCCACCATATCAAAAAATGTCTCACTGTCCAAAAAAAAAAAATCAACACTGAACAAAGCTCTAGATAAGTGGCAGTATTTGGTGATAATTAGGGATAATTTTTGTTAATTCAGCCTAAAAACATATGTTGTGACCCCTCATCTAAACCGTCTCGACAAGACGGTTCAGATGAGGGGTCACAACATATGGTTTCAATGAGAAATAAAAAAAATTATCCCTCAACTATCATCAAATACCCTTCTTATCTAGAGCTCTGACTGAACCTGAGACCGGAGTTCTCTCACCTGTACTGTTACAGTATCTGGTAAAAGATCACACAATTCTTTCAGCAGTTTTGTAGCTTCCTCTTCTGTGATATTGGCAACAACTTCTTTCTTCAACAGTTCCATTATAAATTTACACCCCTCACACCAGTCTGCATTCAGGCGACCTGGAAAATATGAGGGGCGGTCAAAAAGGACCAGGTATGATTTGGGCCATATTTGGCCCCCTCATTTATGAATTTTCAAAATTGCACTTCTTCAACTTCTGTTCATGTAATGTACAAGTTTAAACCTTTAGCTATCAATTCTGACTAAAATAATCTATACTCTTATGATATTTAACTTCTTCTGAGCCTCTAAATGTACCCCTCCTCAGCTGGTTTTGGCAATTTCGGCCATTTTTGGCTTGCATTTGGGCCAAAAACTACCTGAGCGCAGGCAAGTGCACAGCTGATTTTTTGCATAATAATGCATTTTAAGAACATCAACCATGTGTGAAAAATTCAGCTGTGCACTTGCTTGCGCTGACACCTAATTTTAAACTTTTCTAAATAAAAATAACGTCATTGACAACGGTTGCCTTACAAGGATGCGCGTGCGACAGGAACTCTTTTGGCGGTGAAGGTAGACAATCTACGGATCGCCAAGAAATTTTACTAAATAAAAAACCAAAACAGACCGCTTTATACCGTCTTTTTGATAAGTAATACCAGAATATATGATGCAAAACATAGTTTTTTGCTTCTTCATTTATGACAACGCTTGACCTATTGTCAAAAACAACTCCTGATTCTGAAGGATACATGTAACTGCAATGTTGTTGCGATCGGGACAGCGAATAACAGACGGGACCCAAAGACGGTACTTGTACTACTGCTGAGCCACTTGTGGAACGTCGTTAGGAGAATTGAAATAGTAATAGTAAGTAGTAGTAGTACGATATTTGTACTCATGAATCCATTAATTGGTGTTGGTGGTGATGGGAGATAGGTGTGTGTTTCTGTGTGTGTGTGTGGGGGGGGGGGGGGGTTGCAGAAACATGCTTCAGACCTCAAATCATCAAACAATATTTTTTATGCATGTCACTTGTAAGATTCTCTTTAAATTGTATGTTAGAGTTGCTCCCATTTCCCAATAAAACCAAGTAACATCAAATTTGGTATTGTCTGACTGAGAAATGACGGTGTCACGCTCGTTTTTCAATATATCTTTACCAACAGATATTCTGTTGAAGTGTCAAACCGCAAAAAAGTAAAAAATTAAACCTTGTTCGAAATCATGCACGTACGGGACGATTTATACTAGTGCGACTTCCTTGCATTTTCTGCACCCTACAATATAGCAGTTACAGGTACTGATACAGGAAAAGAAATACTTGGAAACGAACATCGCAGGTACATGCACTGGGCACTGGATGTTCTCGACCTCTGCGATGCGAGGAGGAATTCGAAAAGGAGGAGGTATGGAGCAGAAGGAGCGAGAGAATACTGGAAGGCTTGCAAAAGGGTTCAGATGCCCTGAAGAGAGCAAAGGTGGACTGATTAAGTAGGGATACTCAGTGCAAGGAGACTGAAACTTAATACCTAAAATAACACAACTGCAAGTGAGCACATCAGCGGGTGTGGATTAAAATTCAGAGAACAGGGTAGATCCTAACTATCCAGAACAAGTCTGGGACATGTCTAACAAAAGAATGATAGACTCTCAGCAGATAGATAGAAAATTGCTCTGAGCTATACAATCATGAGTGTTATGGCGACAATGCTGTTCTGGACTGCACTCAGCGTCAAAACGAAGATCTAAAAGTGATCCTTTGTGAGGAAGTTAAGATTGCAGTAGTAGCTCTAATGTCCCCCGTAGTTGATAATAGCACCATAGTAACAGCTTAGCTATGACAAAGTATAAGCAATGCATAGTTTAATCAAAATATTCATTGCCCTTTGTTTCCAATATTTACGGCTATTTATATAATAGGACAAAGCTTGTGAATTACCCAGTTACCCAGTATTACGGTATGAATAACTCAGTGCCTTAGTTGCCCCACCCACTCTCATACATGAAATACACGACTATCATTCTGATCATTCTGCTGATTAGCTTCATTAAGAGTTTGAATTACATAATTACATATATGGTTGATATATTAATAACTTAAAAAATTGTGCGAAAATAATGAACCACACGATAAAAACAAGTATAAAATCAAGTACATGTATGAAAGATATCTACTTTCTTGTTTCGCTCCATCTATTTTTTTTAAATCGTTGCCATGGAAACGGTTAGGGTAAATAGTTTACTTTTATTCCTTTTGTTTATATAACATCGTATATAAAAGGAAGCGCATAAAAAATCTGGCCTATGTTCGCAAAACCAAGTCAGCAGCTATAAAAAGAAATGTGTTCATTACCATTAATGCTATGCAGTTTCAATGTAAATCATAAGTTATCTCCCTTTTTTCTTTCTTAGAGATAAATGTTTACTTTGAATCAAAATATTTTTATTAGCTATATATCTTTGTTGTTTTTGTATTCATTTCTTATTATTTTCAACTTATCAACTCGCAAGAATAATGCAAAGTTTACCCATACCCCCATATTTTTAAATATTTTTTCATCCGATTTCTTTCAGACTAATAGTTTACGTTCTATTCCGAGAAAAACTGACTGCTGCACATGAGTTGATCTTGAAACAAATGGTTTATCTAAATTCCCTTGAAAGACAAAATACTGCAATTGTGGCATGCCCCTAAAACGTAAATTTTCGATTGAAAAACAGTTTAATGTAGCGTTTCTGTAATCCGGCAATTTCAGTGATCTATCAAGAGTTATCGCCCTTCATGCACGTGATAAGATGCAGACCAGTAAATGTCAAAGAGAGTTAGTATTAATATTACATACATTATTAGACCTGATACTTATCATTTACTTTTAAATTCCTTTCTTTGTTATATATGGCAAAATGTATCCCTACCCCTTAAATTTTGCTAAAAATCAGGGCAGAACTGCATGAACAAACGAATGGCTGTAACTTTCCTTGTACAAGCCGTAACATCTCCATTTTCTAGATTTGTATTGTTGACAAGGTGACTAATGAAAAAAACAATATTTGAATAAATTTTGAGAGGGGGCCAAATATGGCCCAAACCATACCTGGTCCTTTGTAGAACAGGGTATTTAGCCAAGCATAACACAAACTGACAACCCAACATCTCACTTGGTTTAACATATGAGCTGTGACTCAAGAAAACCAACAAAGTGGCATGTGCGCCCAGAGAAGACTCTATGCTCAGAGTCTTTGCTGTCCGCATGGAGCTAGAGTAGGCCCTAAGCAATCCTTTAAGCACAAGGCAAAGACTCTGATCAGACTGGTCGAATGCCCAGGCTGATCTGAGTCTTCACTGGGTGCATATACAACTTTGTTGGTTTTCTCGTGTTGCGGCTCATATCAAGTTTACTAGCCACAACACAGTTGTCTGATCCTCCGAGACATTCAGAATTGATACCATCAAGCAATGATGGAAAACCAAAATTTGAGTTCAGGGCAGCAATAAAGTTCCTCACAAGCTGTTATTCCCAATATAAGTTTGAAAAATAGCCATCAGAGGAGATGGCAAATCCCCCGACCGAAGACCCCAATGGGCCTTGGTAAAAAGGGTGCACTTCAAAACACATGTTAGTAATATATTGTCGTTCTTTTATGCTTCTGATTGACATTAACTGTTAACAGATGCATGATTATCTAACACTCCGACTAAAACAGTATGCTTGACTGCTAATAAGAGGTAATATCTCAAACAGCCACCATAAACACAAAAGTATAGCATACGACACATTCAACTTTCAAAATGTGTAAATAACTTCTAAAGTACAAGCCCTACAAACCTAATTTTGAGCTCTCTAGTAAGTGAATTTGGACAAAGAATCCTAATCTGGAAAAAAAGAATTTTTTTTTTTTTTTTTTTTTTGGGGGGGGGGGGGGGGGGGGGGGGGGGGCGGAAGGGGGGGTTGCGGGAGGGGGTATGGGAATGTGGAGGGGTGAGAGAGAGTTAGGAACACTGATAAGATATCACAGCATGATCATCAATATTCTAAAAGGTACACATACACGGTTATTCAAATTCTGGAGCTGCCAGGGTTATACAGTTATGGAGCAGAGACTCAAACAGCAGCTCAAACTACCAAAGGGAAATAACTCACAAAGTATAAAAGCAAGAGTTATCATTCATGTATGAGACAAACTGTCATGACCCGTTCTGCATATCTGTAAAGTATCATGAAAATATTTCAAAAGGTATTCAAGCTATGGAGCGGACACCTAAATCATCAAAGGGAAATAACTCCAAAAGTAAACAAGCAAGAGTTGTCATTCTTGTTCGCGACACGTCATCATGAACTGTTCTACATATCTGTGAAGTATCATGAAAATATTCCAAAAGGTAATCAAGTTATAGAGCGAACACAAAATCACAGCTAAAACCATCAAGGGGAAATAACTCAAAAAGTAAGAAAGCAAGAGTTGTCATTCTTGTTCGGGACATATCGTCATAACCTGTTCTACATATCTGTGAAGTATCATGAAAATATTCCAAAAGGTATTCGAGTTATTGAGCGGACACAAATCATACCTAAAGTCATCAAGGGGAAATAACTAAAAAAGTATGAAAGCAAGAGTTGTCATTCTTGTTCGCGACACACCGTTTTGACCTGTTCTACATATCTGTGAAGTATCATGAGAATATTCCAAAGGGTATTCAAGTTATAGAGCGGACACGAATCTGCCAAAAAAATCACACCTAAAACTATCAAGGGGAAATAACTCCACAAGTAAGAGAGCAAGAGTTGTCATCCTTGTTCGCGACACATCGTCATGACCTGTTCTACATATCTGTGAAGTATCATGAAAATATTCCAAAGGGTATTCAAGTTACAGAGCGGACACGAATCTGCCAAAAAAATCACCAAAGGGGAGATAATTCAAAAAGTACAATCGCAAGAGTTACCATTCTTGTACGCGACACATCGTCATGACCTGTTCTACATAACTATGAAGTATCATGAAAATATTCCAAAGGGTATTCAAGATATAGAGCGGACAAGAAAATGTTTACGGACGGACGGACGGACGGCGGACGGACGGACAGACGGACGGACGCCAGGCTCATTGCTATATCCCCCGAACCTTTCGGTCGGGGGATAATAATTTAATCATCCACCCTGCAATATACATTTGGTTCCCTGTGTAGAATTTTGAAATCCCATTTGCCAGGTTATAAAAAAAATTTCATGCTCAACTCAGCTGAGCATGAATTTTCATCTGCTAATATCAAAATAGAAAATTACTGATAAGTACAGCTGTTTTCTTGCTCTGTTTAGCAGAGTATGAAATTTTCTCTGCTTATGAATATGAAAATGCCAACAATAGTTGGCATTTTCAGATTAATCAGCAGAGAAAATTTCATGCTTAGCTGAGTTGAACATGAAAAAACTCTTATAACCTTGGGGCCTGATTTTCAGATGATGATGAAGTCAAGGCTGCCACAGAGTCATGGTTGGAGGACTAAACTGAAGAGTTCTAGCTTAAAAGTATGGATAGTCTGAAGGAAAGATATGAACTCACTTGATTTTATGCATGCTAGAAGACTTAACAAATCACTGACTAATGACTTCATAAAATTTAAAGAGTAACTACACTTCAGGAACTGACTGAATCAGATCCCAAACCCTATCCCCAACATCAAAGGGAAAGATTGACAAAGACATCCCAACAAACGATAAATTACAAGTGATAAGCCGAGTCAGCAGCTCTTTCCCAAATAGGTGGCAACTCAGCTATCTTAACTGAACTAAATAATTTAGACCAAAAGAAGGGTTACAACAGACTAAGCATATTATACGAAAAACATTTAACAACTATTTTTACCTATTTTCTATTTTTATTATAGAAGGGTTAAAATAAGAACACAATAAAGTAAACAGCACCGAACATGAAACAAATGCAACCGCAACGAAAGTACCGCCTTGGGACGGTCAGTAATAACTACTGGGGGGGGGGGGGGGGGGTTTAAACAGGTTTTACTGGGCCCAAACCTTCACCCTCATCTTGCATACAATTAGTTGGTAGTTCAGTTCGTATGGAGGTCACTATGTATTCAACAAATGGGCCCTGGACTGTTATGCCTTGGCAAAGCAATGTGACAAAAAACATGTAAGAAGAACTTACCAGTTGGGAAGAGAGCAGTTTTAAACATCTTGTCCTGTGAGCACAGCCCTAATGCTGTACAGACTTGCATTGGATCAAGTCGAGCAAGTAGTAGCTGAATGATTGTAGCTGCGTATTTATCTGTAAAGTTCTTGCACTCTTTACTGATCGTGTCTGGTAAGATGCTACACACTTTCTCAAGAGCGTCTTTAATTTCTTCCTGTAAATTATTAAGAGATTACCTCAACTATATCTATATAATGCAAAAAAAAAAAGAGATTTTTTTTTGCTAAAGCTTATTTCTGCAAATTTGATTCAAATGATGTACATGTGAAATTCTGAATTTCCATTTTTTTGATAATTTGCAATGACAAGCCATAAGAGTTTCATGAGTTACCACATGACAAAACCAACAAAGTGGCCTGTGCACCTAGTGAAGACTCAGATCAGCCTGGGCATCCACTCAGTCTGTTCAGAGGCTTCACTCCCTGCATGGAGCTAGCTAAGACCCTAAAGCTTTCCTTAAAGTGCACAACAAAGACTGATCGGACTGAGTGGCCCAATAGGCCTATCTGTGTCTTTGTGTGGTACACATGCCACTTTGTTGGATTTGTCGTCACAAGGCTCACTTGCCGTAAGCTATGGACTGTGTTCTGTGACATCTTATAATTTTTTGAAATGAGATTTCATATAATTAAGCAAAACTCTCACAGACATCTTGAATTAAGGATTGTAAATAGATCATTCTGTGTATAAAGGTGCCATATGAAGTTTATTTTCTATTTGCCCAGTCATTTCAGAGAAAATGTTTACAATTGTGGATGATGGACAATGGACAAAGACAGACCCTTTCCATTCTATAAAGTCCCCAGGTGCCTTTGGCAAATGCGCTTAAAAAATCAGCTTTAATAAATTAAGCACAACCTGACTTCTCTATAAACACTCCTTGCAATTATGTGTTTTTAGACAGTATTTTACCATAAATATTATAGGTATTGGAACAGGTAGGTCTAAGCAAAAAGTGCAGACCCAGATCAGACTGCTCCTAAAGGAGCAGTCTGATCAGGGTCTACACTGTTGCCATTCCATCTACATCTTTTGAATGCACTACTGCATTGTAAAACCAAACTACATAGAGGATATTTACAAATGTGATGAAAATATCAGCAGTTTCTTGAGTGTGTAGCATGAGTAAAATTGCTGATATTTTCAAAAGTGAGATGAAATATTTTTGGTATTTACCGAAAATAATTTTTCTTCTTTTTCTTTTTTCTGTTTAGGAGATTAATGGAAAATAGACTGCTTCAAAATTAACTTTTTTCCTACTTATTTCTCAATATCTTTTCTTCTCTCCGTGTCTTTAGCGGTTATAGTGTGTTTGCACCTATAAAACGGTTTATAATGTCATTTTAATGACTAAATAAAAAGAACTCTGCCATTTATGAAAGCTGCTTGCACCTCCCATCGAACTGTTGCATGCATATTGGGGATACTCCAGCTCCAAAAGTGACTTCAAAGTCTGATGTCAGTTGCTTGATTTTACCTACTAACATCCATAGCATAATCTCAGAAAAGAACACATTTCAGACCTTTTTTTATAGGAAAGAAATTAAGCACCAAATTGTCATAAACAGCCATGGTTTGCTACAGTGAAAAAGTATAAATTGTATCACTAGTGAATGATATGATATTTTTTCACAGTAGACAATATCACTTTGATTTGCTCTAGCTATGCACTGAATTCACTGCTACGTATAAAACAAGAGGACCAATGGTCCTGTAGCTCACCTGACACTTGGTCCTGGTATATATTTTAATGCTTTTATACATGTATATAGCACCAGGGCAGGGGCAGATAACCCCCCTCCCTTGGGGATTAATGTTGAGTCCCAATTTTATATACCAAGCCACAAGGTCACTAGGCCTTTGTTTCTGGACAAAGATTTCTGAAGGATTTATATCATAAATGGGTGTGGCGGCCACCATGTTCATACAACCATGACCATCTGAACAAACTTTGATTCCTTTGACCCAGTATTAAAGCTCCATAAAATATGAAACACAGTAATCATTTGTATAAACTATGATGGGCCTGAGTGCCCAATGCTACATACCGGTACCAAGTTTCAAGGTTATAGGCCTTTCGGTTCTCGAGAAAAAGACGTTTGAAGAGTTTTTACCATATATGGGCATGGTGGCCATCTTGGTCAAGTGACCAAGACCATCTGAACAAACTATGGTTCCTTTAAGCCGGTGAAGCTCCATATGAAATATGGCTTCAATTGACCCTAGTGGCCTCTGAGAAGATGTTTGAAAATGTTGACTGGTGACAGAATCTCAATGACCTTGTACAAAAGTCAAAGAATGACCTTGACCTTTAACGACAAAATATCTTCATCTGGTCATTTAGTCAACCATATATACCAAATATTGCACCTTAGACTTAAATAGTTTCTGAAAAATCCACTGTTTAAGCATTTTCCCATATAAAAGCCTACATAATGTACCAAAGTTGACAGTGTCATAAATTAGGTCAAGGTCAACGCACGATCATTTGTATAAACTATGATGGGCTTGAGTGCCCAAAGCTACATACCAAGTTTCAAGGTCATACACCTTTTGGTTCTGGAGAAGAAGATTCTGAAGGGTTTTTACCATATACGGGCATGGCGGCCATGTTGGTCAAGACCCTGAGAACAAACTTTTATTCCCTGATCACACTTAGACTCCATATGAAATTTCGCTTTAATCAGACCAGTGGTTTCAGAGGAGTAGATGTTTTGAAAATCTTGATGACGGACAGACCGACAAAATGACCTTGACCTTTCAGTGACATAATATCTTCATCTGGTCATTTAGATGACCATATATACCATGTATTGTACCTAAGACTTAAATAGTTTCTGAGAAATCCACTGTATAAGTGTTTTCCCATATAAAAGCCTAACATACCAAAGTTGACCATGTCGTCAATTAATTCAAGGTCAACACATGGTCATCATTTGTATAAACTATGCTGGGCCAGCATGCCCGATGCTACATACCAAGTTTCAAGGTCATAGGCCTTTTGGTTCTAGAGAAGAAGATTTTCAAAGGGTTTTTACCATATATGGGCATGGTGGCCATCTTGGTCATGTGACCCAGACCCTGGGTATGAACTTTCGTTACCCCATCCCACTGAGACTCCATATGAAATTTGGCTTCAATCAGCCAAGTGATTTCAGAGGAAAAGATGTTTGAAAATCTTGACGATGTATGGTCTGACGGAATGACCTTGACCTTTAGACACATATCTTCTTATGGTCATTTAGTCGACCATGTATACCATGTATTGTACCTAATACTTAAATAGTTTCTGAGAAATCCACTGTTTAAGCATTTTCCCATATAAAAGCCTAACGTACCAAAGTTGACCATGTCATAAATTAGGTCAAGGTCAATGCAAGGTCATGATTTGTATAAAATATGATCGGCCCGCATGCCCGATGCTACATACCAAGTTTCAAGGTCATAGGCCTTTTGGTTCTGGAGAAGAAGTTATTTGAAAGGTTTTTACCATATATGGGCATGGCGGCCATTTTGGTCATGTGACCCAGACCTCGGGTATAAAATTTCATTCCCCTATCCCACTGAGACTCCATATGAAATTTGGCTTAAATCGGCCCAGTGGTTTCAGAGGAGAAGATGTTTGAAAATCTGGACGACGGATGGTCTGACGGAATGACCTTGACCTTTAGTGACATAATATCCTCATCTGGTCATTTAGTTGACCATGTATACCAAGTATTGTACCTTAGACTTAAACAGTTTCTGAGAAATCCACTGTTTAAGCGTTTTCCCATATAAAAGCCTAACGTACCAAAGTTGACCATGTCGTAAATTAGGTCAAGGTCAACACAAGGTCATGATTTGTATAAATTGAGATGGGCCCGCATGCCCAATGCTACATACCAAGTTTCAAGGTCAAAGGCCTTTTGGTTCTGGAGAAGAAGATTTTTGAAGGGTTTTTACCATATATGGGCATGGCGGCCATTTTGGTCATGTGACCCAGACCCAGCATACAAACTTTCGTTCCCCCATCCCACTGAGACTCCATATGAAATTTAGCTTCAATCGGCCTAGTGGTTTCAGAGGAGAAGATGTTTGAAAATCTTGACGACGGACGGTCCGACGGAATGACCTTGACCTTTAGTGACATAATATCTTCATCTGGTCATTTAGTCGACCATGTATTCGTAAATTAGGTAAAGGTCAACGCAAGGTCATGATTTGTATAAATTAAGATGGGCCCGCATGCCCGATGCTACATACCAAGTTTCAAGGTCATAGGCCTTTTGGTTCAGGAGAAGAAGATTTTTGAAGGGTTTTTACCATATATGGCCATGGCGGCAATCTTGGTCATGTGACCCAGACCCCGGGTATAAACTTTCGTTCCCCCATCCCACTGAGACTCCATATGAAATTTGGCTTCAATCGGCCAAGTGGTTTCAGAGGAGAAGATGTTTAAAAATCTTGACGACGGATGGTCCGACGGAATGACCTTGACCTTTAGTGACATAATATCTTCATCTGGTCATTTAGTCGACCATGTAAAACAAGTATTGTACCTTAGACTTATATAGTTTCTGAGAAATCCACTGTTTAAGCGTTTTCCAATATAAAAGCCTAACATACCAAAGTTGAACATGCCGTAAATTAGGTCAAGGTCAACGCAAGGTCATGATTTGTATAAACTTTAATGGGCCCGCATGCCCGATGATACACACCAAGTTTCAAGGTCATAGGCCTTTTGGTTCTGGAGAAGAAGATTTTTGAAGGGTTTTTACCATATATGGGCATGGCGGCCATCTTGGTCATGTGACCCAAACCCCGGGTATAAACTTTCGTTCTCCCATCCCACTGAGACGCCATATGAAATTTGGCTTCATTCGGCCCAGCGGTTTCAGAGGAGAAGATGTTTGAAAATCTTGACGACGGACGGTCCGACGGAATGACCTTGACCTTTAGTGACATAATATCCTCATCTGGTCATTTAGTTGACCATGTATACCAGGAATTGTACCTTAGACTTAAATAGTTTCTGAGAAATCCACCGTTTAAGCGTTTTCCAATATAAAAGCCTAACGTACCAAAGTTGACCATGTCATAAATTAGGTCAAGGTTATCACAAGGTCATGATTTATATAAATTATGATGGGCCCGCATGCCCGATGCTACATACCAAGTTTCAAGGTTATAGGCCTTTTGGTTCTGGAGAAGATTTTTGAAGGGTTTTTACCATATATGGGCGTGGTGGCCATCTTGGTCATGACCTGGAAGAAATATATAAACTTTCGTTCCCCCATCCTGTTAAGGCTCCATATGAAATTTGGCTTCAATCCACCCAGTGGTTTCTGAGAAGAAGATGTTTAAAAGTGTGAACGCCGACGACGGACCAAGTCTATACTATTAGCTCTCCTTGACAGGTGAGCTAATAAAAGTCAAACCTCTCCTCTTTATAATGGTTTTCATTTCAACAGCAAAATTCTTTATAACTGTTACATCATTTTGACAGTATTTATAACAGCAAATTCAATTTAACATCAAGATATTTGAGAAGAAATGCCATGATAGTATAGAGGGTCCATTCTATTCCATTTTTGGGACAATTACAGTAATTATTTTAGGTGTCCGAGTTTTTAGAATTTTCACGGTAACTTATGATAAATTTCTGCTTACCTCAGATGCGTTCTGTTTCAAAAGAGAATCAACTTCTTTCATGACCAGCTCACAGAGAACACATTCTACAGCATTATCACTCCTCTCTGGTGTAGCTGCAAAATATGAACAGGGATAATTTGAGCCACATCATGTGATTTCCAACAATGTGGCAGTTTTGTCATGTGATATTCAGATCATCCTACTCCATCATACTGTTGGCTGTATGGCTTGGACCACTTCCATAGATGGCTGATGTGACAAGCAAAGGCTCTGATCAGACTGCACTTAAGTGCAGTCTGATCAGAGCATTTGCTTGTCACCAATGCCACATTGTTGGAAATCACATGATGTGGCTCATTTTATCATGGAACTGCACTATTATGCAGCGACATATGATCATTCAGAGTTCTCAACCATCTCAGCGAGATGGTTCTAATGAGGGGTTACAGCATATGCTTTTATATTGGAATATGTAAAATTATCCTTAACTTATCCCAGTTACTCCTTCTTATTTGCAGCAATGGATTCATTACAGTTTTTTATGATGATACATTACACATAACCTTGTTTCAGCTCATAGCATTATGTTGCTGCCCATATATGACAAATCTATCAATGTGAAACATTTCTCTATGCCTATAAATCCATAAGAAAAATGTCATATGTATGGTAAATAAGAATTCCACATAATGCTATATCTAACCTGCCTTGTGCTTCTACAGTAGTAGAGAGCGTGTTATGAAGAAAATGAATGAAAGATTAAATAAATATATTTACAAAAATTTAGAGAAAGGTTCTTATAAACTAGAAAGAAAACAACTGTGGATGTAAATTTCCAGAGTCAACAGAGCATGAAATGAGCTGTGACACGACAAAACCAACAAAGTGGCATGTGCACCATGCGAAGACTCAGATCAGCCTGGGCATCTGCCCAGTCTGATCATTGTCTTGCCTGTCAGCATGGAGGTAGCTTAGCTACCCTTTAAGCACACAGCAAAGACTCTGATCACACTAAGCAGATGCACAGGCTGATCTGAGTCTTTGCACAGGGCAAAATTCACTTTGTTGGTTTTGTTGTGCCGCAGCTCAAATGCCAGACTGTAAACCATGTTTCAACCTAAAGCCAGGCCAGTAGCTGGCTTCCATCATCACAGGGGCATAAAAATCTGACATCTAATCAATTTAAATCTGCAGTTCATTTTAAGAAATTTGATATATTTTACACCATTTATTGAACAAAAAGAAAATTGCGTCGGTAAGACACAGACGATGCCCCCATGCTGTGCCTGTCCCCCACTTCCCCTCTTCTCCCACTACCCCCTCCCCCACTTTTGCACTTCAAAAAGGCATGTGAATATCTTTAATATGTTGGTTACATCTGTGAAAGGTCTCAGAGATTGTTTAAAAGCTGTTGACAATATTGTATACACAAACTTGTCATCTTGTATTGCGTTAGAACTGTGAAAAGAATTGATTATTATTCCAAACCCGAAAAATTGCTAAGTTTGGAAAGGCTGTAATTTTGTCAAAAATATTTTTTTCCTCTTTTTCATGCACATCTTTAATATGTCTGGAACATCTGAGCTAAATAACAAACTGACAGCTTATAACCCTGGGACAGTTTGATTATACAAACTTGCCATCCTGTATTAGCCAGAACCTGTAAATTTTCAAAGTTTAAAAAGCTAGTAATTTTGTCAAAAATGAATGTTTTCTCTCCAAAAAGGCATATGCACATCTTCAATATGTCTGTAATATCTATGCACAGTTTCAAATTGATAAGTGATAAATTGTGGAAGAAGTTGATTATACAATTTTGTCATACTGTAACAGTCAAAATCCCCAAAACTTCTAAGTTTATAAAAGCCCTTGATTTTGTCAAAAACTATTTTTTCTTTTAAACAAGAGGTCCATGATGGACCTAAATCGCTCACCTGAGTTATGATGAATTAACATGGAAGATCATCTATTTGATGACGGTTAAACTGGAGCAGTTTTGCACTTTCCAATATATTATTCTGACAAAGTTTCATGAAGATTGGATCAAAACTGTGCCCTCTAGAGTGTACACAATGTTTTTCTAAGATCTGACCTGGCTATCTAGTTTTCGATCAGACAGTATTCAGTTTCAAACTTGGCCTAAATTTCATGAAGATAAACATTCTGACAATGTTTCATGAAGATTCAATGCAAAATAAAACGACAATTGTGTACACAAGGTTTTTCTAAGATCTGACCTAGTGACCTAGTTTTTGACCCGACAAGACAAAGTTTCATGAAGATTGATGAAAAATTGTGCCCTCTAGAGTGTTCACAAGGTTTTCCTAAGATTTGACCTAGTGACCTAGTTTTTGACACAACATAACCTTTTTTCGTAATTTGCCTAGATTTTATGAAGATAAACATTCTGACAAAGTTTCAAGAAGATTAGATCAAAACTGTGCCCTCTTGAGTGTTAACAAGGTATTTCTAAGATCTGACCTAGTGACCTAGTTTTTGACCTTATGTAACCCAGTTTTAAAATTCATCTAGACTTTATGAAGATTAATATTCTGACAAAGTTTCATGAAACTTGGATCAAAACTGTGCCCTCTAGAGTGTACACAAGGTTTTACTAAGATTTGACCTAGTGACCTAGTTTTTAATCCGACATGACCTCGTTTCAAATTTGGCCTGCATTTCATTTAGATAATCATTCTGACAAAGTGTCATGAAGGTTGGATCAAAACTGTGCCCTCTAGAGTGTACACAAGGTTTTACTAAGATCTGACCTAGTGACCTACTTTTTGACCCGACATGACCTAGTTTCAAATTTGGCCTAAAGTTTATCAAGATAATCATTCTGACAAAGGTTCATGAGGGTTGGATCAAAACTGTCCCCTCTATGTCATTTAAAGATTTATTTCTATTTTTAGCTCTGGTGGCCATCTTGTTCAGTGGAGTGAAACCGTTTTAGCAATTTTGGTTCAGGGCCATGAGTCGAACATTTCTGTGAAATTATTTTGAAATCGGTCCACTGGCTTGGGAGGAGATGTCGTTTAAAGGTTTTTCTATTTTTAGCTCTGGCAGCCATTTTGTTCAGCGGAGCGGAACCGTTTTAGCAATTTTGGTTCAGAGCCATGAGTCGAACATTTCTGTGAAATTATTTTGAAATCGGTCCACTGGTTTGGGAGGAGATGTCGTTTAAAGGTTTTTCTATTTTTAGCTCTGGCGGCCATTTTGTTCAGCGGAGCGGAACCGTTTTAGCAATTTTGGTTCAGGGCCATGAGTCAAACATTTCTGTGAAATTATTTTGAAATCGGTCAACTGGCTTGGGAGGAGATGTCGTTTAAAGGTTTTTCTATTTTTAGCTCTGGCGGCCATTTTGTTCAGCGGAGCAAAACCGTTTTAGCAATTTTGGTTCAGGGCCATGAGTCAAACATTTCTGTGAAATTATTTTGAAATCGGTCCACTGGCTTGGGAGGAGATGTCGTTTAAAGGTTTTTCTATTTTTAGCTCTGGCGGCCATTTTGTTCAGCGGAGCGGAACCATTTTAGCAATTTTGGTACAAGGCTATAAGAGGAACATTTGTGTGAAATTATTTTGGAATTGGCCTACTGGTCTAGGAGGAGATGTCGTTTAAAGAAATTGTTGACGACGGACAGACAGACGGACGGACGGACGGACGGACGGACGACGGACAAATTTCGATCACAATAGCTCACCTTGAGCACTTCGTGCTCAGGTGAGCTAAAAAGGCACATGCACATGTTCAGTTTGTCTGAAACAACTGTGCAAAGTTTCAAATTTACAGCTTAAAAACTGTATGAGGAGTTGATTATACAACAAACTTCCCATACTGTATAAACAAGAACTCGTAAAAATTTCAAAGTCCGAAAAGGCCGTAATATTGTCAAAAATAATTTTTTCTTTTCAGAAAGGCATATGCACATCTTCAATATGCCTGCAACATTTGAGCAAAGTTTCAAACTGATTGCTTAAAAACTGTAGGAGAAGATGATTATATGAACTTTTTATGGCATAACGGGTGGACGGACAGAAAGAGGACATACGGACAGGGTAAGCATAATGCCCCGGAATCAGGACAACTCGCCCAAAAACAACTGGCCCCAAGACAACTGGCCCCACTTTCAGAAGACAACCTACCCCACTATCGGCAGATTTCTTTAGAAGGGCCAGAGGTCTCAGAATGTGGGGCCTGTTGTCTTGGGGCAAGTTGTCTCAGAATGTGGGGCGAGTTGTCACCTGAAGGTGGGGCGAGTTGTCTTGGGCCGAGATTTTTGTGGGACGAGTTGTCTTGGGACGAGTTGTCCATAATTCCATGCCCCCTGATAAAGGTCTAGAAAAGGGCAAAACTCCTCAAAATACATGTCAAGGAACCCGTTTTCAGATTTAACCTTAAGTAACATAAATATAGGTTCCAAATTTCAATGAAATGAGACAAATATTTCAGAAGTTATGGCATAGAAACCACTACCGAACTGTCCATACATGTACAAATCACATTGGCTCCTACACCAGAAATTTTAAAAGAGAAATAACTCTGTCAAAACTTGATCAACTGCCTCCATATTTAAACTTGCTATGCAGAAGATCAATATTAGAGTGAATGGGTAAATCTTTAGGAGAAGCAACTCTGCCATTTTAGTAGGGGTCAACTCTTAAAAGAGCAAATTCTTTCCTTTCAGATCTCATTTTGTGAGGACAGCTTCATCCAGGGAAGCAAACAGGAAATCACAAAAATTGCTGTCTTTATAAATTTGGTGGAAAAACAAATCTGTCAAGCATTTCGTCAGAGCCAGCCATGATTTTTACTCAGAATCTTTTGGACTTTGTAGACTATGTCCCTGTAAAATTCAAGCTACAACAGGTCCTCTAAGAGGAGTGTATTTAAGTCAAGCCAATGTAATAGCCTTTTTACTGTGTTATAAGACTGGTGTTTTCCCTTCCAAAAATACTGAAAATATGTAAATCAGTTGTGTATTTTACTTACATAATGTTGTTTTTAGTTTGTTTTTTTCTGTTCCAATGCAATCCCAAGAATCTAGATCCATCTTAAAAGCTGGATCTAGATTTCTGGGTTTGTTTTGGAAGAGATTTTGACCCCCCCCCCCCCCCCCCCCCTGCCCTCCTCGACACACACACATCCCCTGAAACACACTGTGTGTCTTATTAACAAAGGAATACTGTACTCTTACCATAATGCATTTCATCTAGCTGTGCTGAACAGAGGCCAATCATAGTGCAGAACTGTTGAGGGTCAATCCCTTGAGCCAGCAGAGCAATCACTAATGGAGCATACTCTTTTACAAAGGCCTCACATTCTTGTTTGATAGTGGCAGGCAGAATACTGCAAACTTTATCCAGTGCTGCTTCAATCTCTTTCTGCGAAAAGAGGAACTTTTTAAACAAGAACTGTTTAGGAACTAGAAATGTGCCCACAATACACATATGCCCCTGCCTAGTGCTTTGAGTAAGATGGCACCTTGATTAAGGTACTGGCACATGTATAATAACTCGGTTCATAGAGGCAGACTTGCATAGTATAAAATGCCATGGGCCAAGTGTTGCCCTAAGTTTGAAATGTGACACAAACTGCAGCCCTTTATACAATTTAGGAGTCACTGTATGGCCAAAGTAGAAAGTCAGTGAACTGTGACATACGGATCATCATCACCTCATTATTGTATATTTCTATTGTACTTACAGATATAAATCCTCATACAAAATTTCAAGTTGCTACAATAATAGGAATTCTAAAATCTACTTCTTACAAAAATCTTAACCTTGCAAATTTAGCCTATGTCAGAAGTCAGTGGACCGTGACATTCAGATCTTCATGACCTGGTCTTGTTGTACTTATAGATATAAACCCTCATACAAAATTTCAAGTTGCCACAATAATAGGAACCCTACAATCTACCTCTGACAAAAATCTTAACCTTGCAAAATTTGCCTAAGTCCAAAGTCAGTGGACCGTAACTTATAGACCATCATACCTTGATTCTTGTATATTCCTGTTGTACTTATAGATATAAATCCTCATACAAAATTTCAAGTTGCTACAATAACAGGAATCCTGAAATCTACCTAACCTGAGTCTAACAGGATCATGATATACGGACAGATGGACAGGCGTACGTAATAACGTATGAACATACGCACAATTGAAACACTATATGCCCCTGGCATCAAATGATGCGGGGGCATCATAACATACCATACTTATTTTTGTTTCTCTGATGTGTTCTTTGCTTCCAGATGATCTTTCTTCACAAGTTATTTAACACTTAAAACAGGGATAGTGAAAATAGCTTAATTTGCAAACCAAATAGCTCTAAATGAGGTTAACTCATAATGAGCCATCTCACCTGGATCAACACTGTGTGCCCTATAGTCTTTGAATTCGCCGTATAATACAGCAGGGATGAAACATTTTTTTAAATTTTGCAGACATAAATTTTGTCTGCTCTTTAGGCACTTTAAGGGTTATTATGGTTAAACAGAATTGATGGCAATAACAATTAGGTTCCTAACAATTACCTAATTATTTTCATACAAATTAGCGTCAGTCAAAAATCAAACAGACATGTGAACATATTAACCCATATATTAACCCATTCCATTCCGGATACCCCTTTAGGGGTATCTGGGCAAACAGTTTGGATCTCAGATCAGGCCCCACAATCCAGATCAGGCCCCACAAACGTGGGGCCTGATCTGAGATCCAAACTGTTTGCTGCCTAGAAATCATTTCTACAAGAGTTGGTTAGACCAATATTGCCAAAATATTCTTGATTTTTGATGCAGACGACAATTTCAGCAGAAGACAAAAAATGCCCAGAATGCAATGGGTTAAAGACCACTACCATATCTATTTGGCTATCAAATGGGGTATTTCCCTCTAGAATCACCCCAAATGTCTAAATCAGTCTTATGAATTTCTGCTAAAATATGGATTTTTCCCTTCCAAAACAATCTCTAGATCTAGATCTAGATCCACCTTATATGAGGGATCTGGATTTTTCAGCATTGTTTTGGAAGGGAGAAAACCTCCCTCTTATAACCAAAGAAATACGGTACATAAAAAATTAATAAGAGGACAAAACATTCTTTTCCATGTTTTAACGTTTGCCAAGTCCCCTTGTATTAACGTGTTGCAGCCCGAACCCCGCAGCTGTGAGAGCTGCATCATGTTAATACATGTACACAGGGGCTTAGGAAAATGTTAAAACACAGGAAAAGAATGTTTTATTGCCATTGTTATATACCTTCTTTGACTAAGAAAGCATGCAAATGGCACCAAAGTGGGCTTTAATAAGAGGATAAGACAGTCTTTTCTGTGTTTTAACATTTGTCAAGCCGGAGTGTATTAACCTGTTGCAGCCCGAACCGCGCAGCGGTGAGGGCTGCAACATGTTAATACATGAGTGCTTGGGCAAACGTTAAAACACAGGAAAAAAATGTTTTATCGTCATTGTTATATACCATCTTACGGACGCCATCTTGATTCCAGAGCTCTGCAGGCGACACGAAAGCGGGCTTTAATAGTGATTAAGCCCTGGCACACCTGTGTTTTAACAGTGTTAAAACCCCGTGTCAGCTATTCTGTCGCATTGCGACAATTAAAAAATAGAAGGAAACCAACGTAAAATGCTGTCGATTACAACACGACTGTTTTCAATAGTAAAGTCGCGTTAGGTATATAACAATGTTCATTATGTAAACTAAATGATCTCGTTTTAGACTTTCTTTGCAATATACATTATTCAACAGCATTGTTACCCTTTGTTTATAAGGGAATTTTTGAGACAGTAATATTTTCATGAAACTTTGCCAGTCACAAGGTTTCATGAAAATAAAACTGCCATGAAATGCCCATGACCTGTATCATCAACCCATAGAAACAATATTTTCAAGTTGGTTAAAGGAAAGAAACAGCAGCATGTTCCTCATGCTATTACATACAGCTGTTTACAGAATAAGAAGCACATGACAAATACATACAATCAAGGTTCCCAAATAAGCAATCAGATAAGGATAATAATAACACGTGATTTCAAAAGCAGACTGAACAGTTATTGGTATGGGCATCCCCCTATAAGTTTAATGCCCGGTGTTATATCCCCAGCGAGAGGACAAGACTTTGGCAGACCTATCGAAACACGTCAATAGAGGCTGCAGAGTCTAACCAGATGTTACCCTCATAACAAATGAATGTAAGAAAGAAACATGGTAGGAAAAAAACAAAATCTGCTGACGATTGACAATGGTATTCAAGCATGAATATTTAACAGAATGGACTTTATCTTGACCAAATAATAATCTGGTAAAGCTTGATTTGCATGGACGTATTTTTTACTCATACACTAAAATAAATGCTGGTACAGCTTAAGAGTATTCTTCTGCACGTTCAATAGAAGCCTAAAGGTACAACTTACTGGATAAATAAGTTAGTAAATGATCTGGCGCTTATATACAGAATGGAACATTGAGAAACTGGTGTATCAATATAAATCAAACTAAGAATCACAAATTTGTGACTTTGTATTAAGGTAAACATGTAGTCTCCATATTTTCTGCCATTTTTTTACAAAGGGAAACAACTTTTGTGATTTCCTGCTTACTTCCCTGGACTACAAAACCCTTCATTATAGAAAAGAATTTGCTCCTGTATGAGTAAATTCTTTTCTTTAAGAGTGAATCCAATGGATACGGGAGGCAAAAAATGGCAGAGTTGCTTCCCCCGCAAGTGTATCCATTCACCCTAACTGTAATTCATGTAAATCAGCATTTACAAAATTTTCCCATTTTACAGTATACATGTTCTACTTACCTCAGATGCATTCTTTTTCAAAAGAGAACCAACTTCTTCCATGACAAATTCACAGATAACACATTCTGCACTGCTTTCGGTTTTCTTTGAAGAAGCTGCAAAATACATAAATAAATGAGCCTCAACATGAGAAAACCAACAAAGTGGTTGTGTGCCTAGCGCAATATCAGATCAGCCTAGGCATCCGCCCAGTCTAATCAGACGCTTCGCTAAGCACTTGAAGGGTAGTTAGGAGTCTAACCTAGCTTCATGCAGACAGTGAAGACTCTGATCAGAATGGGCGGATGCCCAGGCTGATCTGAGTCTGCACTAGGCGCACAACCACTTTGTTGGTTTTCTCTTGTCCTGGCTCAAATACTGTATTAATCCTATTACATGCCATGAGAGTACTGAATTAAGAGGCAGGTCATTATCCAGAGCCTATAGACACTTGCCAGGTTTTTAAAGGTCACTTGGTGTAATCTTGAAAGCACTTTCTACGCCTTATTATCCCAGAAGTGCTTCTGATGAAACACTAAGCGGCCTTTAAAATGAAAGTATTGTACTTTATATTGAGGATCTTACATGAGTTGTCATTTAATATGAATTTATGAAACTAGCCAAAGGCTCGTTTCATAATTTCATATGAAATGACCCCCAGTGTAAGATTCTCAATTATATGACCCTTTAAAATGGAATTTTATCTCCTTCAAAATGACCATTATTTAAAAAATAAAAGGCCATCAGCCAAAAGTCACCCGACGTTTGAAATATGGCACAAACTGCAGCCCTTTATTCCGTTTCAGAGTAACTGTATGGCCAAAACAAGAAAATATGTGTATAACAGAACCTGGTAAGCAAATAATAATTGAAGCATAAGAAAAGACATATACCCAATTACTGGGCCTCTATGAGGTTATAAAATACTTAAGTTCAGAACTGGGCGTATATGTGTAAAATCCGGTTACTGAAACTTTAGGCCCTTACAGAATGCCCAAAACATCAAGACTGTATACCCATTAACAAAGTAACAAGGGCCATAATCCTCCTAATATGAATATCTGATGAAAAATGAACAATGCATTTATGAAAATTCAGCCCATTAATAATTCTTGAGTTATCCTTTTACCTATATGTGAATGTCTATTATCTATGAAAGGGGAATAACTCTGTCACTAGTAAATTAAGCATATCCTAACAACAAGTAGCCCAAAGGGCAACAATTGCTCACCTGAGAGACATTGTAAACCTATAGGGATATTTAAGATGCTCAAGGGCAGCTAACTCCATAGTCAGCGGTCCAATCAGGCTGAAAATTAAACTCATCCAAAACATTATGTATGCCCTCATTTAATATATGCAAGTTTAAAAAGTATCCGATCAAGAGCACAATAGACAGAGCTGTCAAGGGCAGCTAACTTCGTAGCGGTTGGCCTGATCTGGCGAAAATTTGAACTTGTTTAAGATATTATGCATTTCCTCATTACCTGCAAGTTTGAAAAGGATCGGATAAGTAGAAACCAAGAAAAAGTGGCGACATTGATTTTTTGGATGCCCATAGTCAGTGGTGGGATCTAGCCGAAGTGCTAACTAATCCAAGCTTTTATGCATATCCTCATTACCTGCAAGTATGAAGAGGATCCGATGAAAAATGAAAATGTGATGACATTGTTTTCTCCATTATAAGACTATGGGATTTTTTTCAAACGCTCAAGGGCAGCTAACTCCGTAGTCTGTGCTCGAATCCGGCCAAATTTCGAACTCATCCAAGCTCTTATGTATGTAATCATTACCTGCAAGTATGATAAGAATCTAATCAAAAACCTTGATTGCAGCACCCTGAAAGTCAAACTTGCTCGACATATTGTCATGCCCTACATTTGTGTGAATTTATTTCAAAATTCGTTGAGAAATGTAGGTGCTAGAGCAATGACAAAGTTTTTCTAAAAATAGCCACAGTGACCTTGACCTTGGGCACAGCATCCTGAAAGTCGAACTTGCTCGAGATATTGTCATACCCTACATTTGTGTCAAGTTATTTCAAAATCCATGGAGAAATGAAGGTGCAAGGGCGATGACAAAGTTTTTCTAAAAATAGCCACAGTGACCTTGACCTTGGGCACAGCACCCTGAAAGTCGAACCTGCTCGAGATATTGTCATGCCCTACATTTGTGTGAATTTATTTTAAATCAATTGAAAAATGTAGGTGCTAGAGCGCTGACAAAGTTTTTATAAAAATAGCCACAGTGACCTTGACCTTGGGCGCAGCACCCTGGAAGTCAAACTTGATCGAGATATTGTCATGCCCTACATTTGTGTGAAGTTATTTCAAAATCCGTTGAAAAATGTAGGAGCTAGAGCGATGACCGAGTTTTTCTAAAAATAGCCACAGTGACCTTGACCTTGGGTACAGCACCCTGAAAGTCAAACTTGCTCGAGATATTGTCATGCCCTACATTTGTGTGAAATTATTTTAAAATCTGCTGAGAAATGTAGGTGCTAGAGCGCTGACAAAGTTTTTCTTAAAATAGCCACAGTGACCTTGACCTTGGGCGCAGCATCCTGAAAGTCGAACTTGCTCGAGATATTGTCATGCCCTACATTTGTGTGAAGTTATTTTAAAATCAATTGAGAAATGTAGGTGCTAGAGCGCTGACAAAGTTTTTCTAAAATTAGCCACAGTGACCTTGACCTTGGGCGCAGCATCCTGAAAGTCGAACTTGCTCGAGATATTGTCACGCCCTACATTTGTGTGAAGTTATTTTAAAATCCGTTGAGAAATGTAGGCAATAGAGCGATGACAAAGTTTTTCTAAAAATATGTGATGACGTTGTTTTCTCCATTATAACACTATGGGATTTTTTTCAAACGCTCAAGGGCAGCTAACTCCGTAGTCTGTGCTCGAATCCGGCCAAATTTCGAACTCATTCAAGCTCTTATGTATGTCATCATTACCTGCAAGTATGATAAGGATCTAAGCAAAAACAGTTGAGAAAACGTGATGACGCCATTTTCCCCATTATAACCCTATGGGATTTTTTTCAAACGCTCAAGGGCAGCTAACTCCGTAGTCTGTGCTCGAATCCGACCAAATTTCGAACTCATCCAAGCTCTTGTGTATGTCATCATTACCTGCAAGTATGATAAGGATCTAATCAAAAACAGTCGAGAAAACGTGATGACGCCGTTTTCCCCATTATAACCCTATGGGGGCTATCTGTTGCCATGGAAACCAGAGTTCTGAGCTGATCGGCACCAAAACCTAATGCAGCCTTTCCCCCACCCAAATGATGCTTCAGATAAAACTTGATTGCGATCAGCCCACTGGTCTCTGAGATATTTATGTTTGAAAGTGTTGACGCACCCACGCACCCACCCACGCACCCACGGACGGACGGACGACGGCTCGACTCCCATCCTATAAGCTCACCTCTGAGCCTTCGGCTCAGGTGAACTAATAATCAGAATACTCAATTTACCAAATGCTAATAGCATACCAAATTTCAGCTCTCTCGGTCAAACGGTTTAAAAGTTGGAAAAATGCCAAAAATGACAAAGGGCCATAACTTTGTAAAATATAGGACAATTGAAATTCCAAAATCACACGCACATCTTCAGATCATGATGGAACATTCTGCACTATTTCAAGTCAATCTGATAAAATATGTGGCAGGAGTTGCGGGGACAAGGTCTGAGTCAGCTAGGGCCGTAACTCCGTTCAAAATGGCCGAAACAAAAATCAACAAGGGCTTCGCAAGCGGCGCATAATACGCCTGTTTCAGTGCCATGAAGGAGTTACAGAATGAACGAGATTGTTTCTAGAAGGATGGACAGGCAGACAAAACAGGGGAAACAACTCTGTAATTAATGACTGCAATGTTATCAAAACAACACATCAAATACTATTAGTCACCAAAAATCAGGTTCCAGGGTGAAGCAGCTCAGAAGTTGTGAAACGCCAAAGTCAAACAAGGGAGATAATTCATAAACTCTTAGTCGCAATACTTTCCCTTGACAATATACACATCACCATAAAGTTTTGTTAAAATATTTCCAATGGTTAAGGAGATACAGAGTAAAACGGAAATTGATGCAAGGGCAGATAATTCAGGAAGTAAGCCAGAGTTGTGGTTCATGCCCATGATACATTACTCCATTATTATACACATTCCTACAAAGTTTCATTGAAATATTTCAAAGGGTTAAGGAGTTATGGGGGAATGGGTTAGCCTAAAAAACTAATCAAAGGGAGGTTACTCCAAAATTAAGTAAGGGGGAACAACCATTCTTATATGTGACACACTGTCTTGTGATCATGCACATTGCTATAAAGTTTCATCAAGATATACCAAATGGTTACTTAGTTATTGAATGCACAATATTAGTATACACAAAAATACCCAAAAATCTAATCAAAGGGATGCAACTCCAAAATGAAGAAGGGGAGAGCAACCATTGTTATACGTGACACATCATCACACCCTCATACATATTGCTATGAAGTTTCATCAAGATATCCCAAACGGTTATCTAGTTATGGCGCGCACAAGACTAGTGGGGTAAAAAATAATCAAAGGGGCATAACTTTGAAACTAAGAAAGGGGGAGCAACCATTACTATACGTGACACTTTGCCCCATCCTAATATATATGCCTACAAAATTTCATGAAGATATCTCAAACAGTTTCTGAGATATGGTGTGCACAAGAATGTTGACGGACGGACAGACGGACGGACAGACAGACGGACGGATGGACGGACGGACGGACAGTGCCATGCCATAATACGTCCGTTTTTTCAAAACGGGCGTATAAAAACCACATGCACATCTTCATATCATAAGAATACAATCTGTAAATTTTCAAATCAATACGATGAAAGACGTAGGAGGAGTTGCGGGGACAAGATTTCGGACAGACTGAGTCAGCAAGGGCCGTAACTCCATCAAAAATGGCCGAAACAAAAATCAAAAACCACATGCACATCTTCATATCATAAGAATACAATCTGTAAATTTTCAAATCAATACGATGAAAGACGTAGGAGGAGTTGCGGGGACAAGGTTTCGGACGGACGGACGGAATGACAGATGGAATGACGGACGGAAGGACGGACTGACACACGGACGGACGAGGGTCATTTCTATAGTCCCCCTCCGCCTACGTCGGGTGACAAAAATACGCATTGCTGACACGGTTGTTGTCAATATTGTTATGACCATTCACGTTGTTAATGATCATTCACGTTGTTAATGTCGAGACATGCCAATTTCGTGCTTTGATAACGTCCAATGTAAACATTTGCTTCTGTTGACATCCGCCTCTAAAATAGTCCTTCAGAAAATGTTGTGATATACTTGAGTATACGGAGTTTGATGCAGCTGCTTCTGCGAACGTATTGAATGAGGAAATTTCTCTGTCTGAGGTCCTATCTAGCATTAAACATCTTAAACTCGGAAAAAGTTCGGGCCCTGACTGTATTGGTGCAGAGTTTTACATTAATACATCCTCCGAAATTTCGCCTGTATTGAAAGATCTTTTTAATAGCATTCTTAATTCAGGCAATTTCCCCCCGGCATGGGGCCAAAGTATTATCTGTCCCATACACAAAAGTGGCTCAGTGTCGGATCCTAGTAACTTTCGAGGAATTGCACTGATGAACACAATGTATAAACTATTTTCAACTATTTTGAATAAACGATTGTATAAATGGGCGGAGGAAAATAGCAAACTGGATGAAGCCCAGGCGGGATTTCGGTCGGAGTACTCGGTTGTAGACAACATATTTTCATTAAGTGCATGTGTCCAGAAATATTTATCACGGCGGGGTGGGCGCTTTTATTGCCTTTATGTGGATTTCCAGAAGGCATTTGATAAAATACAACATCAAAAACTATTTATTAGTCTGCTACAAAAAGGAATCCATGGGAAATATTTACGTATACTAAAAGCAATGTATTCAAACTTATGTGCAACCGTGCGAACAGATTGTGGCGAAACGTGTATTTTCCCTTGCAATATCGGAACCAGACAAGGGGACGTAAGTAGTCCGCTAATCTTTGCTTTATTTATTAATGACTTATGTACCTTGCTTCGCGAGCAGTGTGGGGATGGGATTTTTATAACCCCCGATGTAGCCGACATATTCTGCCTGATGTATGCTGATGATATTGCAAATTGTGCTGAAACAAGAGTAAGGCTGCAAAAACAAGTAAATTTAATTGGTGAATTTTGTGACTCGAGGGACATGAAGGTTAATTTGAATAAAACCGAAATTATAGTTTTTCGAAATGGAGGCCCGCTACGTAACTACAAACGATGGCATCTGAACGGTACACCTTTAAGAACAACTTACGAATATAAGTATATGGGACTTATTTTTACACCCAAGCTGTCATGGTCGAAAGCCAAACGTAAACTTGCAGCTCAGGCTAGAAAAGCTTCCTTCTGTATACGAAATTACCAACGTAAATTTGGATATTTTAAACATGAGGAAATATTTCGCTTACTTGATGCTATGGTGAAACCCATTCTCTGTTTTGGCTCCGAAGCATGGGGATATGAGTACTCAAATGTTATAGAGTCAGTACATAATGAGTTTTGTAAATATTTTCTTGGGGTTAACAGCTCTGTTAATAATGCGGTAGCCCTTGGAGAATGCGGACAATTGCCCATCTGTGTTACATATATAACAAATTGCATTAAATACTGGTGTAAATTGTTATGTATGGGTAATCACAGATATCCAAAGAATTGTTATAAAATGTTAAAATCACTTGACGAAGCTGGAAGGCATACTTGGGCATCAAACGTTCGCAGTCTCCTTTACATGTACGGGTTCGGCTATGCATGGATTGCTCAGGAAATTGGTAATGTAAATATATTCGTCAGTCAGTTCAAACTTCGCTTAACAGATTGTATGAAGCAAAACTTGCATGCTGATATAAATGAGTCTCCACGCTGTGACTCGTATAAAGAATTTAAAACTCTTCTAAACGTTGAAAGATATTTGTCCATGGAACTGCCATTTTATCTACGCAAGGCTTTTGCCAGATTTCGTACATCAAGTCACAAACTAAATATTGAAATTGGTCGTCATCATAATATTAACAGAACTGTAACAGTTGAAGACGAGTTTCACGCATTTTTCATTTGTCCGAAATTTGATGCGCAGCGTGAGAATTATCTGATTCCTTGGTACCGAGAAGGAGATAGCAAACCAGAGTTTTTCAAACTCATGCAAGACACAAAACCGGACATTATTAAGAAGCTGTGCGCATTTATAAACGAAATCCTTAAAATTAAAGACTCTGAATATACTAGATAAAATCATTTATGATACTGTTCGACACAACTATAAACTTTGATATGTTTATGTATACTGTGTATTTTGGGCCGGTGGCCTATATTTACTCAATAAACTTATTGTATTGTATTGTATTGCATTTTCATTATAACGTAGAATCAAACTGACTTTTCCTTATAAGTGAATTGTAGGGCAGATATGAATATTAACTCACTCCGGCCTGCAACCGTCGTGAATCAATATTTCGTGATCTGCCCTCCAACAACATGTGTTTATCATCGATAATTCTTCAGTGTACGGAAAAATTATTTCTAAAATGAAAGAGGATAACATACTTGAAATTAAGCAAATTTTTGCAAATTTGCTTAGTCTACATACAAAAGTATTTGAGAAAAGGGGGAGGGTTTTAATAAATATGGCAATATGAGTTCCAAAACATATGGATATTGGAACAATAATCTATTGTAAACATACAGTATGACCATAACTTGGCTATGTACATGCTAGTATTATTTTAGTCTATCACTTTGATGTACAAAAACTTTCAATCCAAACATTAAATGCTACAATATGTAACAAATGTACATCATAACCCCTTAAACTGACCTATGTCTCCCACCAAGACCTTGAACTTGGACATGAGGACTTTAGAAATCTTATGCATGATACAATTTCTCATTATGTTTAACAATATTATATTCATTCAGTAGATTTTTTTCAATAACTGCAGAGACACAATTTGATAGTAACCTTGAACTAGAGCATGGAAGCATAAACATTGCATGCCATACATCCAAACATGCCTTACCATTCTCTTTGATCAAATTTGCTGCAGGAGGTTCTATGTAATCCATTGGATATGATTAGGGAGCCATTGCATTTTAGGTATGGGAACCTAACTCTCTAAATGTTTTAACTATTTGTAAAGTTTGCATCAAAATTTTTGTATTTGTTTTTTTGTTTACTTTTTTTAGCAATTGCAGTAGAAAATAATCTATGAATCATATAATTTCAAGGTGAATGGGTACACGTTCAACGGCAGCAACTCTGCCAGCATCGTTACTGCCTCTCTTTTCAATGGGGTCAACTCTTTCAGGAAAGAATTTGCTCCTCTATGAGCAAATTCTTTCCTTTCAGATTAGATCCCTTTTAGAAGAGATCTGTCATGTCTGAAAACAAACAGGAAGTCACAAAACTTGTCTCCCTTTGCAAAAGTGGCTAAAAAGAAAAGGTGTGCCCATTCCTCAAAATATCTGGAAACCTTAAACCTTTAAAGCACTGTAATTTTGCTGCAATTTTCACAAATTTATTTTGATACGAGGGGTGATCAGTAAATAATGGAAACTAGCATTTATTTCATTAGCTTTGTGTCAAAAAAGTATTCCAGATATATAATACCTAAAAAGCAAGCATATGACATATAATAAAGTCCTAAAGTACTGTTTAGGAATATTGTTGCAATGGCAATGATGCCTTAAACTTATAAGGGTTTAGTTTCTAAATTTTTGCATATTTTCATGTATATTACTCCTGAATAGTAACAAAGAAGGGATTAATGTTTGTGATGGTGTGATGGCTTGATGCAAGTCTCATATACTAAAATATATATATACTCATGACATGCTCCAAAACCTGGCAGAAGTATAGACCATGAAAGAATTTTGTCCAAGCAAAATTTGTCATTTTTGCTGATTTTAAGCCTAAGGGACAAGAATTGTGACGTCATTGCACTTTAAAAATCAGAGTCTTGGGAGAACTGTATAGCAGAAAGAACCAAAATTATCCTGTACTTGATAACCGATCAATTATCTTGAGCATAATACTGGAAGTTACAGAATAAAATGTCAAACTCCCTAAAAATTAATTAACTTAACCCCTGCATTAGCTTAACTTCATGACAGATTTCAGAACATTTTCATTAGCAATCATAATATGTGTGTTTCGTAAGCCAAAACCTAATTTAAATGGAAGATGTTCCTAAAGTTTCGATTTCTTTTTACATACCACACTTAATAAGCATAAAATAAGCAACTCCTTACCAAAATAACATCGAAAAAATTCACATGGGGTACCCGGCATGAACGTGACATCATATATTGCCATGGTAACACGTTAAAATTTCAGTTTCAAACATGGATTCGAATGCTCAAAAGACATTCTTTGGTGTTATGTGAAGAATATCATTTCTGTATATAATCAACTAATCTTCAAAGGTGTTTCCATTATTTAATGATCACCCCACGTTTGCAGCATTGAGTCAAAAACTGTATTAATGCTAGTAAAGGTTCCAGGGTCACAGCATTTTAAGAAAAGGGGAAGCACACTACTTCAAGCCTAAAGAGTAGTAAATTGGTCTATGCCAAAATACTTATAATAAACAGTATTAAGGTGGATGAATATACTTTCAGGTGAAGCAGATCTACTTTTTCCTTTTTTTACGCCTCCCTTTGCAAAAGTGGCTAAAAAGAAAAGGTGTGCCCATTTCCTCTGGAAACCTTAAAACATTAAAGCACTGTAGTTTTGCTGCAATTTTCACAAATTTATTTTGATACGCAGCATTGAATCAATAACTGTATTAATGCTAATAAAGGCCCAATGGGGCATAACCTTTTACAGAAAGGGAGTGGGCGCTATTTAGAGCCTTAAGAGTAATAAATCGGCCTATGCCAAAAAACTTGTAATAAATAGCATTAAGGAGGATGAATATACTTTCAGGTGAACCAGATCTACTATATTCCTCTTTTACACCTTGCTCCTCAATAAGGGGTCCATTTTTAAAGCAAAGAATTTGCTTCTCTAAGAGCAAATTATTTTCTTGAAGAAGGGATCCCATTCGAAGAGCTGTGTCCTCCAGAGAAGCAAACCGTAATTTATTTGTTCCCCTTTGTTAAAGTAATGGAAAATGTTAAGTTTAGTATTACAGTCAATGTAATATTATTTCTGGAAAAGATGAAAGGGATTTTTATTAGAGCAGGGTCCTTTATTAGGACTAATATGGAACATGTACTATTGTCAGAATGCCAATTGATTTCGGGTCATAAGAGTCAAGATATTTCGCCTTTTGGCCAGGACTTACCATTAAGCATTTTCATCATCTTTCCAGAACACAAACCAAGTTTGGTGCAGACATCCTTTGGGTCAATCCGATCAACCAGCAGATCTATTATTTCTTTAGCATACTGTTGTACAAATGCCCCACATTCTTGTTTGATTGTGTCAGGGAAGAAGCTGCAAACTTTTTCCAGTGCGTCTTCTATTGCTTGCTGCAACAAAAATAAGAAACTTGCTGCAGTACTCCAGATAAGAAGGTTAACAGGGATACTATAGGGATAATTTTCCCTATTTCTCCATAAAAACATAAGTTGTGACCCCTCATTAGAAGTGTCCTGCTGAGACAGATATGCCCATTGCAGTAAATTCTGTCAAATCCAGTCAAAGTCTGTTTTGGTACTGATTCGGTCCATTCTGGTAATTTGTTGCACCAAAATATTTTCAAATGAAACTGAAGTTTGAAATGACTAGGCACCTGATACTACCACTAAAAGCCATGGTGTCTGTGCTAAGGTCTCTTTATCATATAGATACAACATATGGTGTCCCCTCTTCTGAACCGTCTCGACGAGACAGTTCAGATGAGGGGTCACAACATATGGTTTCAATGAGAAATAAGAAAAATTATCCTTAATTATCATCAAATACCCCCTCTTATCTAGAGCTCTCTAAGAGACAATCTGCACGTTTGATAAAGCAAAGCCTTCAGAGTCTTTATGCCGCCCGCCGGTCCAATAAATGATTTCCCGGTCTGATAAACGAATTTATCAGCCCGGCAGACTGTAATTAACGCCAATGACGTCGCGTGAGATACTTCGACGTTAAAATGGCGAGCTCAATGTGCCAAAACAGAAAATTTCCCATCCTTTCTAACGTCATATCTCTCAAAATAGCCATCTCAAACTAGCCATCATAGACATAAGGTGTGAACACTCATTTTCTTAATAAGATCAAAAGGAACACGTTGGTATCAAAATTAAAGTGAAATTACAGAATTTTTGGTTTCGCTACAAAACAGCTAGTGCTACATGACTGGGTGGCCGTGAAATATTTCAGCTGATGCAGTGATGCTGCATGTATTTACTAAAACACATCATAAGACTCCATGACTCGTTTGGAAAAATAAATAAATAAATAAATAAAATAAAACAGTACAATCCATGACACCAAGACGTCCAACTCCCTATCGTGTTGTCACAGAGTTTAGTTGTGGTAGCAGATTCTCATCACTTAAAAATGTTGACTTCTATATAGCGACTGTATTTGTAGAAATTTTCCTAACTGGAATCTATATGATAAATGGATCATAACATGAGTTTTTTCGTTATCACCCGATTTATCAGCCCTCAACCAATATCGAACCTCAGGCAAGCCCTCGGTCCAATATTGGAGTCTCAGGCTGATAAATCAGGTGAAAATGAAAAACCCATGTAATAATCTCTATTTATTTGGAACCAGTAGTGTGATAAACAAGATTATATACCCTAATGTGCTTAAGTATTGGGACACCCAAAACCATTAATTTTCCATTTGTCCCAAATGGAAAATTAATGTTTTTTAGTTGTCCCAATATTTAAGCACATTAGGGTATTTACCTCTGAAGTATTTCCTTTCAAAATGTTGTCCACTTCTTTCATCACAAATTCACAGATAACGCAAACTGGACCTGACACTGTTGTCTTTAACTTTCCTGCAAAATAATTATCGTAATGACCCTAAAATTTTGGACACACGGAAGTTTGACAATTATTGTTCCAAAATTTTTAGAAAGTGGATTTTACATATGTTAATGCATCCAAATGATGCTTAGTGAATGGCAAATGTTGTAGATCCTGATCAAACTGCTCCTTGAGGAGCAGTTTGATCTGGGTCTACAATGTTTGCTTAGACCTGTCTGCCCAAATATTTAGGGTCATTACGGTATCAACAAGATATCTTAAACACTGATATCTCAAAATACCCTCTAATATAAAAGAATTCAGTTTGGACATATGTCCTACTTTTCTTCACATCTCAACTCCGGATATCTCAAACTAAATTTATCTCAATATAAATATTCTGTGACCGGAAAATTTATTTTGAGATAAAAGTAGTTTAATATGAAGTTTTACTTGGAGATGTCAAGAGCTTACTGTAATTATCTGCTTGTTTGCTTCTTAAAGTCTAAACCGTCATCCAATTTTAGATCCTAAGAAAAACTGAATGACCTCATGACCTGCTTACTGTAACCCAGTCAGATATGAACGTTTTGTGGGTATCAGCTCCCAAAAGGACAAAATTAAGTATGATCTTATTATACATATAAGTGACATTTTAACAGATGTACCAGGGATCTCCCCAGACCATTAAGGCATGTCGCATGCAACATGCCTTCCTCTTCATATTACCTTTGCAACATGCCTTAATTTCCAATGAAAATTTATAAAAATGCTTTTATTTTCATTTCTTAGCCAGTAAATTTGTTTTAAATGCATTACAGATGATCAATAAATCATTTATGATCTAAATTTAGGTTGATTTTTGACAAAGCATTGTTATATTAAGGATTTAAAAAATTGATCAACAAGTCAAAATCTAATTTTTGGTTAAAAGCGACATGCCTTCTGAAATTTCTGGGGAGAACACTGTGTACAGACAGTTGGATCATCAGAGCCCGTGGCAAAAGCTCAGCTACAAACTTTAGGCATAAATGAACTATGCATGACCAGTATGGGTACATGCTGCCTGACCAGGGCATACACAGTCTGTGAGGATAATAACTGAAAGTGGAATAGTTTAAAGAGAAATAAACACCGGGACTAGACTGCACAAATATTCACATGCTGGTTTGACATAGGGTGTTCATAAATGCCAATAACCTTACTGGACTGCAAAATGAAGACAGGCAATCTGGTAGATCATGTGCAGTTACCATGGTAACAAATATGGTATGTAGATTCGAACCACAAATTAAATGTGCTCAAACTCCAGATTAAATGAGCTGAGACCAGATATGTGTGTGATGTTTCCCAAAATCAAATACTTGTAAAACCTGGCCCAGAGGTTAAAAAACTTGAGTACATTCTCAAACCCAAAATAAAGCACACTGATTGGCTGCTTCCGCTTCCGAGCACATGCTCAGAAGCAGCCAATCAGTGTGCTTTACTTTGAGTTTGAGATTATTCTCAGGTTTTATAACCTCGAACCCACATTTCTAAACATAATACCATACTGACCACCTCAGATAATGCGATAAAAGCATCAGATTATGAAACACTGTAAATCCAAAAAGGCTGCTATAGCACATGTATGACCTTGCCATTCCATCAGCCATTTTTTCAGTAAAATTCATGTTTTCAGTAAAATTCAATGAGTTCAGACTTTACAACAGGTTCTGCACCAGATCAAGGTGGACTGATAGACACAGAGGAAGCAGCTCGGCCAGTTTGATTTATGTATGCCTCCTTTCTCAAAATGGGTCAACTCTTAAAATAAAGAATTTGCTCCACTGGAGCAATATTCTTCCTTTAAGAGTAGATCTCTTTCGAGTGGAAGCTCTGCTGATAGAAAACTGGAGCAAATTCTTTCTTTAAGAGTAGACCTCTTTAGAGTGGAAGCTCGGATTATAGAAAAGCCAATACTGAACCCCCAAAGCTGTCTCCCTTTCATACAAAAATTCTGCGGACTGCGGTGTCTCGCCTGTCAGCGCACTGTCATATGACAAAGCTAAACGTGAAAACTCGACAAAAACTTATGCTGCTGCTGCTGACACTGGAAAAGTAATACCTATGTCTTGCTTCTGCCAGTGGCAGGCGAGAAAAAAATAGCAGGAAAGTAATGGATGTAATAGCAGATCCCATTTAGTTGTCAAAATACTTATACATGTAGTATATTATTGATTTCCTCTGTTTACCAATATTTAGCAAGGAAATGTGAACAGTTTGCAAAGGGATGTAATTAAAATGCCTATGTTTGCATAAAAATTACTTCCCTTACTATATATTATTGGTTCAGAGAGAAAATTCAGGGTCCAGTTGTTCAAAATTAATGGCATCCTTAGATAACAAGACGTTACATTTTCAACCATATTGTATGCAAAAACTGCCATTTCTTGCCCCCCAAAAAAAATTGTGAGAGGCTTTTGCAGTGCAAAAGCTCCTCAGATTTTTTTATCAAAAGATATTACCACACTTGATTTTATGCATACTAAAAGATCTTAATGAATCCTTGACAA
The DNA here is from genome assembly GCA_963989385.1 of Ctena decussata. Lineage (NCBI taxonomy): Eukaryota > Metazoa > Mollusca > Bivalvia > Lucinida > Lucinidae > Ctena > Ctena decussata. The sequence goes on along the minus strand of OZ022500.1, from coordinate 56,816,986 downwards.
ACAACTACCTTAAGGTAGACAGATGGTGAATAAAAATATTAGCGGGGCATTCATTTCATTATACCAGCTGAATAACCCAAAGGGCTATAAAACATTTGGATAAGAAAAAAGATCAGGGTCACTGACGAGGCTTTATTAGCCGAAACTACGTAGTCTGGCCCATGTTCCTATTTCTGTATGTATTCTCTGCTGTTGAAGGAACTTTGAACTTTTTAAGATTTTAATTTTACCCCACTGCAGCTGGTGTTGTGCCGTGTGGAGGCCGTAAAACGTCTCCCCGTACATCATCCATAGTGCAGATTATATTTCATTTACATCCTTGAGATCAGAGGATAGATTCTGAGAAATCTAAAAGGACGAGTTGCGTTAAGGTGCGATAACGGCCCAATTTTTTCGCGAAATTTCAAAACGGAGTAATTGAAAAAATAAAGACAGTTTTAAACAGGCCAATCCTTATATTTTGAAGATCTGTTCATGTATTTTTGACTATCTTCCTAGAAATGCGTCATTTTTTGCCTCAATCTATCCTAGAAATGGCCAAAACAGCAAAAAGTGACCAGTTTGCGAACTTTAACATCAGCGAAAAGTATCAGCGCAGGCGAGACCCAACTAAAAATTTTGACAAAAGGCGTCTTTTAATAAAACAAACATACTATCAAAATATCTACTTGGGTCTTGGCTGCGCTGGGTTTCAAAAATTAACTTTTCCGAAAAAAATATCGCTGAAGTTGGCATGTCTACATTTTAGCTACGGCACCGGCGGTGCGTTGTTTACATCAAAGCGGCACGTTGTGTACACATGTAACCTCTTCAGACTGTTTTAAAATCAGATTGTTTTGTCACATGTGTGGGAAATTTTTATTGATGAGCGTTATTTATCATTTTGCTTTTGTTTATCATAAGTTTAAAACAAAATAAATGCAGAAGAGAAATCGATAATCTGTAGTACTGTTGGTGTTAAAGTTTATATACTTTAAAATAATGGTTTATAAATAGAATCACGGGTTGGCTAAGCGGTTTAACTGACCGTTCTACAAAGCAAGTTTCTTTTAAGTTGAGAGATCGATCCCTACTTGGGGCTCTATCTTTTTTTTTTTTTTTCATGATGAAGCCCACTGGTCTACCGCCCCTCGCACCTTCCACAAATTCGCAGGGCCCATGCAGTTGAAGTAATGTCTTCACACTTAACACCAAAACAATGCTATAGGACCATGTCAAGAAGACCTACCTGGAAAAGGGACAGCTTATTACTGAAGACATAAATACATAGGCGTAGAAAAAAGGTGTGTGTGTGGGGAGGCCCTCCAGTAAATCAGTAAATGCATGGCACCCCAACCCTCATGCCCTGCCCCCTTCCCTTTAAACAATAGTTGTCTACGGTTTGCCGGGGGCTGCCCTTTCCCCCCAATTATTTTGAAATGCATAGTGCCCCTTCATGCCCCCCCCCCCCCGAAAAAAAAGACAAATTGGTTGTTTACGGTTTGCAACCCGCTCCCTCCTGCTCTCTCCCCCCCCCCCCCCCCCCCCCCCCCCCCCCCCCCCCCCCCAAACCACTTAAAGAAATTATACGGAGTTCATGAAAAAAATGTACCTCCTGAAATACATCAATCACATATAACCAGGGCTGTGGAAAAATTAAAAATTGCACTGATTGTACTTGTCCTGGGACAAGTAAATGGTCAGGCTTTACTTGTCTAAATAAAACTTAACTTGTACCAATGAAATAACAGAAGCTACATCTCTGTGTTATTCGGGGGAATAAATAAGGGGAGTATTTTGTGACATCATTTCGACAAAATTACCAGCTTTTCGTTTCCTCTTTCATAGACCTACTCTTAAAGGAAATAATTTGATACCTCTGGGAGCAAATTCTTGAAGTGAAGAGTAGCGTCTATTGGGAAAGGGTTTCAGAAACAGGGAAGCCACCCTCTGTTTCCAAAAGTAAGCTCCATTTAAAATATGGCAGTTGTATTCAGTCGACTTAAAAGAGATTTATGTATATTTATATACAGGGTGTTAAGAAAGTTCGTAGACAAAATTTTAACTTACACTGAAAGCTTAATGATGTTATAATTGTGGAAAAACATTGTAAGTGTAATATAGGAAGCACTACCAAAGATATGCAACATATAAATTCTTTTTCGACTTAAAAATGACGAGAAAATCTTAATTGCCATGGACACACCCTCTACACGGCTGACTTATGGTAAAGACGGAATTTGGATTTGCATTAGAGATCAGCATCTTAAGAGCTTGGTTTCCCAAAACTAATAGAAATATTCAAAGATGTAAAAGTACCGGTATTGCAGGAAATATTTTCGGATTTTTTTATTTAGTTTTTATTATTTTCCGACGGTTCACTACGAAATTTCCAACTAAATCGAAAGGGTACCCCCATTCTCAATTGCAACTTTAAATTTTAAGGGGTAGGGATAGTATCTAAACGCGTATTTGTAAACACAGAGGCATTCTGTAGATTTTTTTAGTCTTTTGTTATTTGATTTGTTCTCTCATCGAGCACAAACATTTGATCCGAATTTTGTTTTTATATTTTTTTGCAAAATCACCCTTAACAAATTACTCTTTAGATTTAACTTCAGATTCATTTTTCATTGACTTTTGCATTAAAACCTCGTTGTTTTGAAACAAAGTAGTTAAGAATATGGCATTGTTTAGGAAACTTTTAAAATACTTTATACTGGGGTACAAACCTCCTGTAATTAACGAATTTTCTTGTCATTTAGATGCACTAATGAATTAGAAATGCTATTCTACCAACACATTTGCATAATTTGACTTTTTGGAGGTAAAATTTTAAAGATATAATAATTCACAGATAAACCAAAAATATTTTGAAATTTCATTCTTGTCTCCCTTCCCTCTAAGACCTACTCCATGATATAAATGATTTTGTGTCAACTTTTGATTTCAAGTTTCATTTCAGATGTTACTTCATTACCCCCACCCCCTTTGCAAAATATTAATGCCTAATCTGCTTTTTCATGTCAATAAATCATCTGTCAAAATGTGCATATGTCTACGATTCCTTACAAGCTATAACTAATGAAATACGATTTGGCTTAGTCTCTATCATTTAAGTTAGTTTTAAAATGATGATGCACTAAGGGATAAGAATAAAAAACAGTTTAATATGGCACACCTGTAAGCGTAAAATCCATAATAAATAGCAAGCCACATTGACACCTTGAGTACGAACTGCTAATTTTATTACAGAAAAGTCCGGTCGTAAAAGTTTTTTACATTGAGGATCTTTTAATATTGAATCGTTCTTGAAACCTGTAAAGTTTTAAAATTTAATGAATGTTACTTCTGCAGTTATAAGCAATATTGTAATGTCTTCGAACTTTCTTAACACCCTGTAGAATACATGGCATCTGTAATATATAACTGCATGATATACTTGTCTATGGACAAGTAAATTTTTCACTTGTCCTTAGTAAAATGGGGCAACTAGGACAAGTCGGTCACAGTATTTCCACAACCTTCATGTAACACAAAACTTTGCTATGATCAGAGAGTAATCTGAAAAGAAAACTCATTGGAAGGTACTCAGGTAACAAATATTTTATTAGAAAAAAAATAATTTGATACCATTTTCCGTCCCATTGTCAATCACAAAGACTTCCTTAAGCGTCCGAAAACAGAAACGCATATACACCCTAACACACAACAGGACTGCAAGAAGCTCGTTTTCTCTGGGTGAGTCATTCTCTTTACAAAATGTTCCTGTGTGGCTGGAATGAACAAGGATTCTTCTTCCTGCCCATACTGATGAACGCAATGCGGCTGTGATTACACCTAAGGTAGCATTACATGTAAAAGTAAGTCGGACAGGCATTGGCGTTTTACAGAAAATGTCGTGATGTGAGCTTGTGTTAATTCTCATCACAAAAGTCCTTTGAGTCTCTTTAAATGTAGCTATAAATGCAATGAGAAGAGGCAAGCTTTGAGGTAGCTTTGCAATAAATATAGGGTAAAAAATGATTAGCAGTTTTATTGCCCGAGGGGAGCCGTAATGAATATAGAACCTCACTGTCCACCTGAAAGTTTGTTAGAAATAATCCGATGGATAAGCAGAGCTAGCAAGTTACAAAAAGGTACGCAGCCTGAAAAGGGTGCATGGGTATTAACCGTAGTGTCCGCCTATTTTACACGTAGGGACAAGTTTCGTGACTTCCTGTTTCATTCTATGAATAATAATAATAATAATAACAATAATAAACATCCATAATGTTTCTACTTTGAAAGGAAAAATTTGCTCGTGTTGGTGCAAATTTTCCCAAATTGACCCGTTTTAGCAGGGTGGTACAAAAGAAAATAGAATCTATGGTGATCAGGACTTACCGAGGATAATCAAATATACTTAGGCTATGCTTGGGCGAACGTGAATTTGTTTTTCTTTTTTTTTTTTTCGTTTGAAGTTGAGTTTGAGAAAAAGCACCAAGCAGCATATGTGGAAAGCGAAAGCTGAGATGAGCTTATTCATTCAAGCAGTCCCGTCCAAAGTAACGCATGTAGTCATCGAGAGTGAAGGGTCTAGTCTGAATGAACTGCCCGTAACTACAGGCAGATCTGAGTCTTAAGTTCGTTTTTGCACATAAGGTGCACAGGGGAGTGAAAAAGGTAAAGGTTTCTCATAGCCTAGTGGCCGCAGGAGCAGTGGCGGTAACAGGCCCACTCTATCTTGGGCACAGCATGAAAGGAGCCCATCTCTCTTCTAATGCTGCTTTCTTCTTCCCTACTTCGATACACGTGCGAATGTGAACATGCGCGGACCCATATGAACCATGTGGGCGCGGGCGTTTAATCACAGAAGTCTGTAGAGAAAACATGTCACAGAGGTGTTCAAGTTGGTTACTTACCTGAGGGAAACAAGTAAGCGAAGTGTGCAGGGCCTCAGTCAATACAACACATATTAAGCAATATTAAACCATACAGTATATTTATGCAAAATGTCTGTCATTATTGACAACACAATCAATCATTTTATCCATTTATCCTAAGCGGTTAACCAGTTCTAAGTGCACATACTTCGCCAGTAACTGACAACTGCCCTTCTTGAATCAGCGGAAGGAGAAACGAAAGTATGTGGCCAGACCGGGTTTCGAACCCAGGACCTCTGACTTATGAGTCAGGTGCCCTACCGATTCCGCTAAGCGGCCCGGCTAAAACAATAATAATAATCTAAAAAAATGAGTATGATTGAAAATTTAAAGAGTAACTACACTTAAGGAACTGACTGAATCAGATCCCAAACCCTATCCCCAACATCAAAGGGAAAGTTGTTGCCATGGCAACGTCAATCATAACACGTTAATATATTAAAACATATATGTGACTATCACATGTAAACATCATATAACAGTTTGAACAAGTCAAATAAAGAACTAAATGCAGAAATTCTTCGAAATACGTTAAAAATGTTTTAGATTTGTGAAAGTTTTGAGGTTGTTACCATGGCAACGGCAACCATAACGCACTTTAGATATTATGTAATTATATATTCTTTAAATACTTCCAATAATAGATGTTACAAATCAAATCAAGAAAATCCAGCATGAAATACTGCAAAAATAATGTTAATTAAATGCTTTAAAAATGTGTTATTAGAAGTTGTTGCCATGGCAACAACAAATATACCGCGCTTATATTATTACTTTTTTTCGGTAATTATTACAGTCATACATCCTATAATAATTTAAACATTTATCTTTTATATGCTACAAAAGTTTTTATATTTGATTTACAATGGTGTTACTTTGACTATCTCTGTGTGTATTTTAGTTGTAAAAGGCTGAGTTATTGCCCTTTAGTACTCAATAGTCTGACGTCATCATTGTCAAATATGCACGAGCATAAACACTAATTAATATTGTCATAGTTTAACTTCATAAATACTCGATGCGTAGCCCAGAGGGAAAATACCGCTAATAAATTCTTCCCCACTCCCTTTTTTTACCCAAATTTCCTGCTTGCTACCACACATTACAAATGACAGATTTTCTCAGAAATGAGCATCAGTACAGGAATAAAAATTATGCTTCTTTTAATTAGAGTTACCTAACTAATTTTTTATGACAACAAAATTCATTTCTGACATGGGGCCAAAATCGGCCCTTATTGCACCTCGTCCTTTGAGATCGATTTAGACTATTATTCTAGATCATCGTCTTTTATATTATTTGGATCATTTTGAAACTAATCAGTCTTTAAATCGACTGCCCAATTAAAATTAAGAAATTACAGTATGCTGTTTTTCTGGTTTCGTACCAGATATTGTCAGGGTCACTGACGAGGCTTTATTAGCCGAAACTACATAGTCTGGCCCATGTTCCTATTTCTGTATGTATTCTCTGCTCTTGAAGGAACTGTTTAAGATTTTAATTTCACCGTTTTGTTTTCCTCAAAAACAAAATTTTGTATTTCTACATACATTTTTACACATTTTCCATTTAAATTCATGTCTCTAGCTCATGAGTGCATTTTCATTTCTGCAAGCCCCGTTACTGCTGGTATGGATTCGTTCCACTGAGGTGCGGGGGCAACGTCGATATGAGAAATGAAATATTACTACTACTACTAAATCATATAATCTATAATATAGGATATTCGAAAGAAACAGGTAAAAAAAATTGCAGTTATCTTGATAATAAGTATATTTTTACGTTTTTTTTAAAAAATGCAATAAAATTGAATTTCATTAAAAACCGTCATGAAAAACATATTCAGTCGATGGGGCATGCTTATGCATATTACTTTAGTAAAACTTACATTGTATGATACAGAATAAGAAAAAAAACAAAAACATTTCACTGATTCCTTTCCTAGAAAAAAAAATGTTAAAGTTAAAAAATATGCCCAAAACAGACTGCCCAAATTCTGCACCTGCTGCAAACACAGGTGGTCCTTGCCCTATTATTTATTTTCCTGTTATTCGGTTCTACCATAGAGTAATGTCGACAAAAATGCGCAGATGGGATGGCAACTGTGAAGATTTTGATCATTCTGGTTCCTAAGGAACAGCCTGATCTCTGTTTCCACTGTTTGTACAGACCTATAAGCCCGAAAACTTAGGATCTTTGCGGTAGACATTGTTAGTGTGTGTTATAACTGTATATACTCCACAGGTGATCAATTTCATCATGAACAATAACTCTGTAAGTAAGAACAGAGTTGTTCCGTATACGTCCACCTTAAGCTAACAATGCTTTGAACTGGGCCCAGGCATGTCTCCTTTTACAGTAATATTTTTTTGCTACCTTTTCCAGCTGTAGAGCTGTCGAGGATCAGGTGGACAACTGCTGCTAACGGAGTCATATCCTTTTGCAAACAAAGACCAATATCCTTGCACACAGCGTCAGGGTCCAGTTCTTGAACTAGCAGCTTCAGAACTAAATCTCCGTACTGGTCAACGAAACTCTTGCACTGTTGTGATAATTCAGCTGGCAAAAAGTTACACACAGTCTCTAGTTCTTTTTTAATCTCTTCCTGCAAAATTGTAATATGAACAAAATAAGAACATGAGCTGTCACCGGACAGCATAGCTCGCCTGAACTGGCATAAAATAAGTATGAAATAAGATCTTTAGCCATGTGCGAAATAAGACCTTTAGCCACATGTGAAATAAGACCTTTAGCCATGTGCAAAATAAGACCTTTAGCCACATGCATTCTTTAATAACCAAAATAGGTAGCAAATCTGTGGAGACTGATCAGTCTTCATTTTCCCCTGTTTAGATTATTGACTTATCTAAACACAGGTGATGCTGATCAGACTTGAAGTCTTAGTAGATGCGCATAAAATCTGTGTATTCACCATATGTACAAATCGTAAAGGTACTTTTTAAATGTAACCTTTAAAGCATTGTTTGAAATGTTGCCTTACTTTTGGGGAATGGCAAAACTGAGTCGCCAAATTTTTGGGGCCTAGGATACACCCTGCAAGTATGATACAAGTCAATGAAATGGTGTTAGAGATATTGCTAAACTCAATGGACCATAAAGTATAGGTCACACTGACCTATAATTAGTATGAGGTCACTCATAGTGTCAGCCAAATCATGAACACAAGTAGAATGCAAATCCATGAAATGGTGTTAGAAATATTAGGCAAAATCATTGGACCATGAAATATAGTCAGACTGACCTACAATTGGTATGAGGTCACTCACAGTGTCAGCCCAAAACAATTTACCCATGTATAATGCAAATCCATGAAAAAAGGTCAAACATAGGGTCATACTGATTTATCATCCCAAGCTATCATGTTGTTTGTACAGCAAAATACAAGGCAAATGACTCAACTATGAAATATAGGTCACTGTGACCTTATATTTTGAGATTCAACATCTGGCCATACTGACTTATTTTCCAAATCTATCATGTTCATATATCAAAAAGTCTTCAAGATATTAGGCCAAATCACTGAACCATGAAATATAGATCACTGTGACCTTGGTTGGTTGATTTGATGCTTAACGTCCACGGTGAACAGCTAAGGTCATGTAGGGACGGTCAGTTAACCTAACCACACTATTCCTGGGCAGGCTTAGGCCTTCTAAGCGGTAAACCAGTACTAAGTGCACATACTTTCGCCAGTAACTGACAACTGCCCTTCTTGAATCAGGGGAAGGAGAAACGAAAGTATGTGGCCAGACCAGGCATCAAACCCAGGACCTCTGACTTATGAGTCAGGTGCCCACTGTGACCTTTATTTTTAAGTCAAATATCAGTCATACTGACTTATCATCCCAAGCTGTCATGTAAATATATCATAAAGTCTTCAAGATAATAGGCTAAATCACCAAGCCATTAAATACTGGTCACTGTGACCTACCTTTATTTTGAAGTCAAACATCAGTCATACTGACAAGTTTATTATCCCAAGCTCTCATGTTCAAACATCAAATTGTCTTCAAGATAGAAGCCAAAATTACTGGACCATGAAATATAGTCACTGTGGCCTTTTATTTTCATGTCAAACACAGGCCATACTGGCTTATTATCCCAAGCTATCATGTTCATTCATCTAATAGTCTTCAAGATTAAAGGTAAAATCAATGGAACATAATATATAAGTCATTGCCCGATGTGCATCACTGCATTTAGTAGATCACTGAAACAGATCTTCAATAATCCATAAAATATAGGTCATGGCCCAGTATGCATCACTGCCTTCAGTAGATCTTCCCATTATGTTTTAGTGTAGCAAGTTTGAAGACTTTATTTGCTTTTGGTGACTTAGACATAGAGCTTAACGCAATAGGAGAAATTTTGCTAACACGCACAAATGCACACACACACAACGGGTATTGCATAAGCATCCCTTAGCTTTGCAAAGGCTAGCTAAAAATCTCAGTAAAATATTAAAACTTACATGCAAACAAAAACCCTAAAAAAACCAAAAGAAAAAAAAAAAAAAAACAATAACAGTAATCCATCTTTCAATAAGTTAAATTCATGAGTCCTTATGACAAAAATTATTGAACCACTGAATAAAGATCACCTGTGAGCAACAGCCTATTTTGTACTTTCCCATGTCTGGTTCTACTCTATTTCAGCCAAATGGAGCTGATGGAAGGGTGATCATGGCAGCCTGTGTGCAATGGAACCCTGTTTACGACTGAAAACAATTCACCTCCAGCGGGATTCAAACCCAAACCATCAGAGCTTAATCCACTGAGCTACTATGGTTCCTGCTTACTTTAGATGGAACTTAAAATATCCTCTCAGCTTTATTGTTTAAAGATAGTTAGAAAAAAATGTCGTGTATATATAGCTCATCCTTCTTTGAGCATTAATTTACAACAATAACTAAAGTTTACTAAAGGCATATTACTTTAATTTCAAAATCTACATACCCTAAAAATCTAGAAGTATTAGGATTGATCGGTTTGAGCAAACAGTGCACACCCAAATCAGACTGCAGAGTCTACACTGTCTGCCATTCCAGCTGCATTTGTAGACATGTTACTGGATTAGTAACTGAATTGTTTCATTTTTTGGCCAATTACATGTACCGTAATGAGCCTAAAATTTCGGACACCTGAAAGTCAGACAATTATTGTTTTAAAATTCTTAGAAAGTGCATTTTACACAGGTTTATAATGAATCAAAATGATGCCTAGTATGGCAAACGTTGCAGACCCTGATCAAACTGCTCAGGAGCAGTTTGATCTGGGTCCACAATGTTTGCTCAGACCTGACTCTCAAAATATTTAGTGTCGTTACGTTAAGGTAATTTTTTTAGTTGTTACAATTTTTTTGAATTTTCATAGCATTAGAGAAGACATAGTTTGTTCACATACCTCGGTTTTATTCATTTTTAGAAGGCCATCTACAAACTGTGCGACATATTTACATATCGTACAAGTATCTGACCCGATCTTGAGATTCCTTGACACACCTGTAATGACATTCAATTCAGAGCTCATTAAAATGCCTCTATCTACATAAAAAACAACATGTATAAGTAATACTTAACGCTGATTTTTTTCCAGTCATAAGTTTAGATGTTTACTATATACCATAATGAACATGATCAATCTGACAGTAGGCCCTAAGTAAAGTAGTCCCAACTCATACTGCACCCAAACAAACAGACTGACCAGGCTCTGCAAAGAAGGATTTAACTGTTTTGGTGCCATTGTCACCTAAATGCTACTGCTAGGCATTGTCGCATTAATACATAGGAAACCCACTTTAATGACCAAATTACCTTGACCTAAATCAGGAATATATAATTTTTTTAACATGTTATACTTAACCATTATGACAAATTTCAAAACTAAGGATGTATTACCATGAAAGATAGAGTTAGGGTTAGGCCAAAATAACAGAAACACCCAATATGTAGTTTTCTTGGAAAATAAATTTGGGCTTTGTTAGTGCCTTTCTATATAAACTTGTGCAGAAAGTGTTAACCAACAGTTAAGGAAGGGCACTGTATTTGTTCAAATTCTACAGGCATCCGGGAAAGAGTATGTTTCTACAAAAATCTTCTAAATTTTTTTATTATTATTATTATTTCTCTATAAAACATATGTTGTGGCCCTTTATCACAACCATCTTTGCAAAACTGTTCTAATGATGGGTCAAAACCTATGTTGCCATAGAAAATAAATTTAGGGAAAATGGGTACACTTTCAAGGGAAGCAATTCTACCATTTTTTTTTTTTTGCTTCCTTTCTCAATCGAGGTCAACTCTTCAAGGAAAGTACTTGCTCGCTTAGGAGCAAGGTCTTTCCTTTATGTCAGAGCAGACCCTCAGTTTGGAAGGGTCTTGCCATCCAGGGAAGCAAACAGGGAGTCAGAAAAATTCATCCCCTTTGTAAATACGGCAGAAAAACACGGCAATGTGCCTATACACCTTAAGAGTAACCCTTATTGGGAACATAATTCAAATGGAAAAGTCTTTACAACAATTTACTTAAAGTGTATGGGTACACCTCTCTGTTTTTGTGCCATTTTACAAAGGGGAATAACTTTCTTGACTTCCTATTTGTTTTGCTGAACTATGAGACCCCTTCAAAAGAGGTCAACTCTAAAAAGAAAGAATTTGCTCCTTTCTTTAGGAGCAAATTCTTTCTTTTTAGAGTTAACCATCACTGGGAAGGCAGGCAAAAACGAAAATGAAAGAGTTGCTTCCCCTGAAATATACCTATTCATCTTAAGGTAATAAATAAAATATCTCAAAACAAAAAATTAGGCAAGTACCCTTGACATCTTTGAGAAGTGGAACATGCACCAGAGCAGGAACCTTTATCTGAGCTGAGCACAGCTTTATTTCTTTACAAATTGCCTCAGCATCCAAGTTCAGCACAATGTAGTTAATAACAACTTCAGAGTAGGTGTCCACAAACTTCACACATTCATCAGCAATGGTGCCCGGCATCATATCTCGGCATACAGTGTCCAAGGCTTTTCTGATGTCTTCCTAATAGTATAGAATAACAAGATGTTTCTGGTATCAAATAGGTCTATTTCAGTTTTATGAAACGGCAAAATACATACTGATAAAGGTCTTATCATTCCAGAAATATTTAAAACTGGTAACTTTCTCTGTAAACGATTATGCCTGTACAAATATCGCCTATAGACTGTCATATGCTCTGAATCACATGCGAAGCTTCATCAGGGCTTTTACTATTTATCATACTCTGATGATGATGGATGGATGACTTGCAGTTTTATATCCTTTTCAACAGTATTTCAGCTATATTAGGACTATATGAGGGTGATAATGAAAGGCTGTGTGCAATGGAACCCCAATCGCAATTGAGAAAAATCCTATCTCCAGGAATCAATCACGGGACAGCTAGATCAGCAGGCAAGAGCTTAACCCACTGAGCTACCCTGAAACTCAACAAAAGTTTATGCCGTTGACAACGCAGTCAGAAAAGCCATACCTTGTCTCCCTTTCTGCTAGTAGCAGGCCAAGATATAAATTTCATGAAAATCTGACAAAAAGACATTTACCTATTCAAACTTCAGATAATTAATTGCACTAAACTTCATACACAATAATGCCCCATATTTTTGACAATAATGATGTTTTATCTTGACCAACACAGCTAAACTCTTTCGGCACCATTGTCACCCATCTGGGACTGCTGTCAGAGCTTCATTGTCGCTTTAATGCGACCAGCATAGTCCCGTTAAATAGCTCCATTTTACGACATCACCAAGAGAAATAATTCAAAGACTACAACCAGATTATGGCAAACAGATATTTTTCATGAGAAAAAAAAGTTTGGCTGTTTTTGATGAAATTTAGAGACTTTCTAGGGTTTTTATTGACCAGAAACCCCCAAGGTTGTAAAATAAATTTGGTGCTGGGAAGTGCATTTGTGTATAAACTTGGTGCCGAAAGAGTTAATTGCCCTTCCCAACACTCCTCAGCCTAAGTCCTACCTAAAGTAGACCAGTATTGGCACACCTCCATGGTTCGAGGTTATAAAACTTGAGAATATTCTCAAACTCAAAATAAAGCACACTGATTGGCTGCTTCCGAGCATGTGCTCGGAAGCAGCCAATCAGTGTGCTTTATTTTGAGTTTGAGAATGTACTCAAGTCTTATAACCTCGGGGCCATGTTTTCCCTCACTTTGACAAAGGGAATAGCTTTTGCAACTTCCTAGTTGCTTCCATACAGGACAAACCTCTTCCAAGATGAGGAGCCCCGGTAGCTAAGTGGGTTAAGCGCTGACCTACTGATCTAGCGGACCAGGTTCGAATCCTGCTTGAGGAGAGAATCTTTCCTACCGTAAACGGGGTTCCACTGCACACAGCCTTTCATTATCACATTTCCATTGTCCTGATATGCCTGAAATACTGTTGAAACGGACGTAAAATCGCAAGTCATCCATCCATCTTGCAAAATGGGGTCTAATTTTTTAGGAAAAGAATTTGCTCCTCAGAAAGCAAATTCTTTCCTTTAAAATGTTAACCCCTATGAGGTCTAATTTTTAAAAGAATTTGCTCCTCAGGGAGCAAATTCTTTCCTTTAAGAGTTGACCCCTATGGAGGAGGCAAATATGAAAGTGGCAGAGATTCTTCCCCTGAAAATGTATGCATTTACCTTTAATAACATCTGTTAGGAGAGTGATTATATTAATACGTACCTGTGATGATTTCTGCTCCAACAAGTCATCAACAGCATTGAGAACCATCTTACAAACAGAACAAGAACCCTCAGCCCCTACTCGCTGAGTGCTTCCTGAAATGTAAACAGGGATCACATATATCTGGGTTTTTTTTCATTTATTACCATTGATGGCATCATGACAAATTACCAAATCACCTAGCATATTGAACAGCAAAAAAAAAATTATCATTCACAGCATCATGGCAAATTACCTTACATTACATTACCAGCATTACATTTCAAACAGTTAAATAAATATTTTACTTATTGTCTGAAAATCAGCAAATATTTTCACTGTGTGAAATTTTAGGGCTGCAGCTTCATGCTGTATAACAGTGCAATCTTAAAATTTTACAAAGTGGATTTGTTACAGCAATTTCTGTGTCTTTGACCTTGACCTCAAGGTCATCAAAATGGATGGCAGTGGACTAGTACAGTGTCAAACTGAAGCCCAATACTGAACATCAGTGCAAGTGATATATAAAACTTGAACCAGGAATAACCCAAAGTTTAACATCAAATTTCTGAGTCCATGACCCTGAACTCAAGGTCATTGAGTAGGACAGAGAGTGGCATTCCTATGTTGTGATTATGCCACCATAGAGCAAATGGTATCATACAGTGAAAATTCTACAAACTGGGACACCTAACCCTTAAAGTGCCAAAAATTAAAATAGTTAAATTTGCAAACAGTGTAGATCCAGATGAGGTGGCTCATCATGAGCCACCTCATCTGAATCAACACTTTTTGCACTCTAGTGTTCAAATTCTCAATATGATATCGCTTGGACGAAACATTTTTTGAAATTCTGCAGACGTAAATTTTGTCGTCTGCTTTTTGGCGCATTAAGGGCTAAAGTAATTACCATTACTGTCATAAACATTGTAGAGTTTGATTTCTTCAATGCAGTAATGTGCTGATAAGATGCAGACTGAAGAGCAAACAGTGTGGACCCTTATCACACTGCTCTTTGAGGAACAGTCTGATGTGGCTCTCCACTGTTTGCTCAGACCTTTCTGTCCCAGTACTTAAAATTTTTATGGTAAAGACACTATAGCAAACATGTTTTCATACCTTTTAGAGGAAGAGTATCCACAGGGGAGAGAATTCCCATCAACCTTGGCTGTAGTGCTGGCTGTTTGTTGGCGGAACACAAACCTATTCTTTTACAGATTTTGTATGGATCAACTTTCTCTATAAGAAGCTTGATGATATATTTCCCATATTGGTCAATAACGCCTTTACATGTATCTGTAAGCTCTGTTGGGAACACAGTACAAACTTTCTCCAGAAGCTCCTTGATTTCATCCTAAAACAAAATTCAACACAATCACAGCTTGAAAAGGGGGCATATTTAAGATCTAGTCTAGTCTAGTCAATTCCATACCTTGTACTGTCCTTGAGGCA
Organism: Ctena decussata; assembly: GCA_963989385.1. NCBI lineage: Eukaryota > Metazoa > Mollusca > Bivalvia > Lucinida > Lucinidae > Ctena > Ctena decussata. The sequence continues at coordinate 56,801,914 of OZ022500.1, read as the reverse complement.
GCAAAAATGACTATGCAACTGTCTCTTCACCTAGTCTTGTTTTCAGATGCCCTAGTGGTGCTTACAAAGTCCATCCCTGTCCACTCCTTTTATAGCCTTCTATCTCTTCTTCTGTCTGCATCTTCCTCTTTTCCTTTCATTGTGCCTTGTATCACCTCTAGTTAACTATGTACATACAAGGGCCATTACGAAACAAAAAAGAGCTGTTACAGAATGAAAAAGAGTCATAGTTATCGAACGACCTGATGACCAGGTCATTTGGTAGCTATTACTCTTTTTTCTTTTGTAAAATCCTTGAAAACATAGCAAACCGGGTGTGTGTAGAATCATCTTTCCTTAGCTAGAACACCTAAACTTGCAGACATATCACCTTGGTTTCCATTTCCTCACTATGGTCAAAGAGTTTTCCGGGTCTCAAATAGCAACTTGGATCTTTCTGAGAAAATCCTAACCAGTTGCATTGTCTTGTACAGGATGTTAGGTACCGTAATGACCCTAAATATTGGGACGGACAGGTCTGAGCAAACATTGTACACCCAGATCAAACTGCTCCTCAAGGAGGAGTCGGATCAAGGTCTACAACATTTGCCATTCAATAAGCATCATTTGGTTGCATTTTAGGCGTGTAAAATCCACTTTTTAAGAATTTTTGAATAGTAATTGTCCGACTTTTGGGTGTCCGAAATTTTAGGGTCATTACGGTAACTTTTGACCACATCCAGGATTTACATTCTTTTGTCTAACTCTGATGTCAACCTTTCAAAGGCATACAAACAAAGCCTGAGCACATCAGTTTTGCCTTGATCCAAGAGATACATGTATTTGCCACAACACAAAAAACCAACAAAGTGGTTATGGGCCCAGCACAGACTCAGATCAGCCTGGGCTGAGGGTCTAGCACTTAAAGGGTGGCTGAGGGTCTAAGCTACCTCCATGCAGACAGCGAAGACTGATCTGACTGGGCAGATGCCCAGGCTGATCTGAGTCTGCCCTGGGTGCACACCCACTTTGTTGGTTTTCTCATATGTTATTTGTGGAGCATGCCCATACATTGTTACCATATATGGGCATGATAACCATTTTGGTTATGTAGCCAAAACCCTTTGAACAATTCCCCTGACAGCCTCAGGATCTTTATGAAATATGGTTTCAATTGGCAAAGTGAGTTTAAATTTGTAGTAAAAGGTGTTTGAAACGGTTGAAATATGACCTTTTATACCGAAGTCTTCAAACATCTCCAAGAAATCAAATTTTCTCAAACAAAGAACAAGAAAGCAAATGTGACTTAAATGTAAAAACATGTCAAGATCAACTCAAGGTCATCCTTTGAACGAACTTGGCAGTACCTGTACTGAGTGTCCAATGCTATATGCACCATGTTTAAAGGCCATCAGTCTTTTGCTTCTGGAGAAAGGTTTACAAAGGAGTTTACCATATACGAAAATGGCAGCCATGTGGCCATGGCAATCACAACAGACCTGTTACCTCAACACAATAGATGCTCCACATTAAGTCTGGTAAAAATGGAATAAGAGAAATCCTTTGAAAATGCTGACAGATGGACAAGCAACAGATAAATGACGGAGCCTACCTACCTTATAAGCTCCACCGAACACTGAAGTCTTCCCCAAATGGTGAACTAAAATTATCTGACACTTCTATTTACCTCAGTTGCATTCTGTCCAACCAGTTCTTTCACCAACAATAATATGGTGTCACACACTTGACATGCCTCACTTGGCCCTGCTGCTTCTGAAAACAAACACACAAAATATGCACTGTACTTATCCTAAATATTCAGACAAATTAAGGTGAAAGGATACACTTTCAGGGGGAACAACTCTGCCATTTTCACTTCTGCCTCCCTTCTCAATGAGGATCTACTCTTAAAGGAAAGAGGATCTACTCTTAAAGGAAAGAATTTGCACCTCAAGGAGCAAATTCTTTCCTGTAAGAGTAGACCCCATTCTGGAAGCGTAAGCATATAGGAAGTCTCAAAAAGTTGTCTCCCTTTTAAAAATAGCAGAAAACAGGGAAGGGTACCAGTACACCTTTGGTACTGCATACAGAATTACATGTATCCTTATATCTCAACATGTCAATGTCCAAAAAGAACACTAAGTCTTGCAGTTTAGGCAGATGTGCAGATCCTGATGGATTGATGGACAGATGACTTGCGCTTTTACATCCTTTTCAACAGCATTTCAGCCATATCAGGATGATGGGAGGATGATTATGAGATGGTGTGAGCAATGGAACCCTCTTTACAATTTAACAGCTTTCCACATGTGACCCCTAGTTCAGCAGGTCTGTACTTGACCCATTGAGCTACCACACCTCCCTTGTAGATCATGATCAAACTGGGTCTTTGCTATTACCCTACAATTTCTGTAATGTACTTTTCCATGTTTGGACTAGCACAAATGGACTTGCCCTTTCTACAGGTGTTATACACTATATACATGTAGTTAGTGACTTTTGCTGAGGTGGACATGAAGTGTTATTGAACAGTAAACTCCATACTAACCAATGTAAAGTGGAGGTCAATATGCATTGTTTACTTTTCAATAACACTGTAAACATTCACTGAAACAAAAGTCAACAATAGTTTTGTTATGCAATAAAGATAATCGAAGTTGAAAGGTCTGTCATTTTAGTAAATTTGAAGAGAAATTTCGAATGTCGGCAAAAAATTTCAAAACCTGTATTGTCCAAGCTGTATCATACTGAGCATTCAAAGACTAAAGAGCAAACAGTATAGATCCAGATGAGGTGGCTCATTATGAGCCACCCCATCTGGATCTACACTGTTTCAAAATTCAATTATTTTTATTTCTGGCACTTTTGAGGAATGCACAGATCAAGGAAGCAAATTAGTTTCTACTAGACCGCCTATTATAGGTCCCTAAGAGAAGCAAAGCTAACGCTTCCAAGTCAGAGTGAATCACTCTTGGAAGAATCTCCATGCACTTTTAATGTTCAGTCAAACCTGTCTTGAGGGGTCACCAAAGGGAAGGACAAAAATTGACTACTTAAGACAGGTAACTTCTTAATACAAGTTCATTTACACTATATTTAGGTCCAAGGGACCCCCAAAAAGTGGCTGCTTAAGACAGGTGATCCCTTAATGGAGGTGACCACATAAGCAGGTTTGACTGTAATTACCTATATCTTCTGGGATGGGAACCGTCATTAATGGGACTTCTGAATTAGAGGTAGTACACACTTTCACAAGGCCACAAATAACTGCTGGGTCACTGCTCTTCAAAAAATCAATAGCCAATGGTCCATACGTCTCCACATATTGTAAACACATGGCCGAGTAGTTGCCTGGTAAGGAACTTAAGAAGCTGCATCCCTTCTCTAAATAACCCACAATCTCATCCTGTAAAGAACAGAAATTTGGTTTATCATGCATCTGCTGCAACATTCACCTGATAACAGGGGTATGATAACATAATGTGATATCATGTCACTACAGAACTGCCCTTGCGCGAATGTTATCAAGGGATGCCTACAGAAGCAATCTCAGAAGACCACTGGCTACATACTGAAGTTGGCAGTGATAACAACGCTCGATTGGTTAAATGACAATACCGACTTACATCATAACGCATTCACGACGTCAACAAATTCAAACAAAACTGCGTTTACTTTTCTTTTGTTTGACGCTCTTTACAACTGAAAATATTCTAATGATGCATGATAAACAAAAAAACCATGTAAGTGTCTTTTGATATAACGTTTATCAGGCTCGACCTGAAACACGTCAGACTGGCTCGGAAAGCCTCGCCATTCCTACGCTGTTTCTGGTCTCGCCTGATAAACTTTATATCAAGAGACACTAACATGGTATTCTCTATATATGTGCTGAAAATGAGAGAGAAAAAACACAGGGATAAATGACTGACATCTTGTGAAAAAGGTACTTTACCCCATGTGCAAATAGGTAAGAATCAGATCAGTCTGCACCTTATGCAGTCTGATCAGAGGCTTCCCTTTTCACAAATGCACAGAGTGAAATTTGTGAAAAGTAAATATAATTATCAAAGATATCTGAAAATTCCCCACCACTGCAAACCATTAATAATAGACTTTTATTCATAACTCCAAGACAGGGGCAGATAACCTCCTTGTGATAAAATTTAAACCATCACTGGGGTTGCCTTGACTATTTGTTGTATATTGCATAAATATTCATTTCAGTTTACATGATTTGATACATATAGTCTAAGTCAGGGGCAGACAATCCCTTAAGACAAAATTTTGATCATAAAAGGAAGCTTATATCTCTTTGATTTTTTGCTGCAAGATTCCGGAAAATCCCCTCAACTCTGATTTGATATAGATTTTTTTTCATGATTTGATACATGAATACATGTATATCGCCTTGGCAGAGGCGTTTAACCCTGTTGGAACAATTCTAGTTATAAAAGAAAGCAAACATTACTTATATCATTTCTGTGGAATCAATAAAGATATACATACTACAAAAGTGTCCAATGTACACAGATGCCCATAAAATATGGGAACCTCCATAAAATATGACATATGGATCATTATGCCCTGATTTTTGTGCATTTCTCTTGTACTTATAGATATAAATTCTCATACAAATTTTCAATTTGCTTCAATAATAGGAACCCTGAAATCTATCTCTTACAAAAATCTTTACCTTGCAAAACTAGCCGGAGTCCGAAGTCCAAAGACAGTGGACTGTGACATACCGATCATCATACTCTGATTCTTGTATGCTCCTGTTGTACTTATAGATATAAATCCTCATACAAAATTTCAAGTTGCTACAATAATAGGAACCCTGAAATCTAGATCTTACAAAAATCTTAACCCGAGTCTAACGGGCTAATGTATGTACGAATGTACAAACGTACGTACATATGTAATAATGTACACACGTATGCATGACCGAAACACTATATGCACCGGCATCATGCCAATGGCAGAGGCATAAAAATCTGATTTTATATAGATTTTTTCATAATTTTATACAGGGGACAAAATTTTTATCATGACAGGAAGCTTATATTGTTTTAATAATTTGTTGCAAGTTTCAGGAAAATATCTCTTAACCTTGATTTTATAAAGGTTTTTTTGCATGATTTTATCCTGTATATAGCCCCAAGGCAGAGTTTTACAAAATTCTGCTTGAAACAGAAAGCTATATATTATTTCAATAATTTCTATGAAATCTCATCAAGATATTGCAAAATGTGAGGGAAATTGCCGATCAAAAGCCCTTTTCAAACAATGACAAGGGGAATAACTCTATCAGAAGACATCAAAATTTGCCCATTAATAATCCTAAGCAAAATATTCCTAAGACCGATGCACATGCCAAGTTTGAAGAAAATTTTCCATTAAAAAAAAACTCAAGTTAGCAAATGAAAACAAAGTTCTCAATTAAGGGCTCAACTTCCATTACTTATGATTACTTACCATGTATGCAGAGCCCTAGATAAGAGGGAGTATTTGGTGATAATTAAGCATAAAAACACGAGACGGTTCAGATGAGGGGTCACAACATATGGTTTCAATAAGAAACTAGAATTGTTTTTCTACGAAAAAACAGATGTCTCCCCCCTTTCTGATGTCAAAAGGATCAGTCATTAAATACAATTTCAAACGGAAACTTTAAATACAATTTCTAATGCAAATACTGGTCATTTTTCATGCAAACAATGAGCTCATATCCAGTAAAGATATTTTGTGATAGACTAATAGACAGACGCCAAGGGAAAAACAATATGTTTCCCTACCCTGAAGCAGGGATTCAAAATAAGTAAAAAGTATAAATGCAAGAGTTATAGTTGTTATGCTCTGCATGTCATGTAATGTTGACTGATATTCATATTTAGTTTTTGTCAAAAAATATAAATGCAAGAGTTACAGTGCTCTGCATGTCGTCTATTTATATGTTGACTGATATTTGTATGAAGTTTCATGAATATAGCTTAAACGGTTTTCAAGTTATAGAGCTTAGACGATTGAGACACGATTTTGTAAATGACAAAGTTCCAAGGGAAATAACTCAAATAGGTTGTCTAGTGTTGACTGACATTTGTATGAAGTTTTGTATATAGCTTGTCCGGTTTTCAAGTAATAAAGCGACTGAGACACGATTTTGTGACTGGCAAAGGTCCAAGGGAAATAACTCAAGAAGTATAAACGCAAGAGTTATGGTTCTTGCACTATGCAATTCTCCTAATGTTGATTGATATTTGTATGAAGTTTCGTGAATATAGCTTGAATAGTTTTCAAGTTATAGAGCAGACACGACTGAGACACAATTTTGTGACTGACAAAGTTCTATGGGAAATAACTCAAATAGTATAAATGCTAAAGTTATGGTTCTTGCATTCTGCACGTCGTCTGATGTTGATTGATATTTGTATGAACTTTCATGAATATAGCTTGAATGGTTTTAAAGTTATAGACGGGCTCGACTGAGACGCAATTTTGTGATGGACAAAGTTCCAAGGGAAATAACTCAAAAAGGATAAACGCCAGAGTGCATTCTGCACGTCGTCTGATGTTGATTGATATTTGTATGAACTTTCATGAACTTGAATGGTTTTAAAGTTATAGACGGACTCAACTGAGACGCAATTTTGTGATGGACAAAGTTCCAAGGGAAATAACTCAAAAAGTATAAATGCCAGAGTTACCATTTGTGCACACTGCATATCCCCTCATGTTGATTGATATTTGTATGAAGTTTCGTGAATGAAGCTTGAGCAGTTTTCAAGTTATAGAGCGGACACAATTGAAACACAATTTTGTGATGGACAAAGTTCCATGGGAAATAACTCAAAAAGTATAAATGCCAGAGTTACCATTCTTGCACTCTGCAAGTCATCTCATGTTGATTGATATTTATATGAAGTTTCGCAAATATAGCTTGAGCGGTTTTCAAGTTATAGAACGGACGCGATTTGTGACAATTTTGTGAAGGACTAAGTTCCAAGGGAAATAACTCAAAAAGTATAAATGCCAGAGTTACCATTCTTGCACTCTGCACGTCCTCTCATGTTGATTGATATTTATATGAAGTTTCGCGAATATAGCTTGAGCGGTTTTCAAGTTATAGAACGGACACGATTTGTGACAAACAGACGGACAGATGGACAGACGAACAGACGCCCGGGGAAAAACAATATGTCTCACGGTCCTGCTAACGGAGACATAATAAAGAAAATTATCATTCAATTATCATCAAATACCCCTCTTATCTAGGGCTCTGTGTATGAAATAACAGTAAAAATCTTACCGTAGACATATTTGCTATTATCTCTTTTATCTCTGTTACTCCAAGTTTACACAAACTACATAAGGCATCATCATTCACCTTTTCAGCTTCGGTCTTCTCTAAAACTGTAAAAAAAAGATAACGGGACCAGTGACTCAGACATATGAAAAGGGCACCTTGCGAGACACATGATTTCCTGTATCATATTTATTCAGTTCTTCTTCTTCCAGGTAAAGGACCGGGATCAATCTGAACATAATTGGTCCTGCGAGACTGTGTAAGGTGTTTAAACAGCAGTAGACCCAAAACTTGGTTAAAAACATGGTAAAACTTTTTACTGGTCAGAAATTCTTGTAGTTAGTGGTCTGTGGCAGCTGATGTGTCTGCATGAACCCAGTACTCAGGTCCAATATGGTAGTTACGCAAGATTATCACATAATTATCTTCACTTTCTTATCTCGACCTCTCAATTATCCAATCAAAAACAAGGAGGCCATTTTAATAGGGAGGCACAATATATTATTTCTATTGCAAATTAGCAGGAAGTATTTTAATTTTAGATTTCTCAATAAAACTTTGGACAGAGACTTCACAAACTGTCTTTAGCTATTTCTGTAATCTTTAGGTACCCAAGTGTACAAATATAGTACACTAACGCTAACGGATACTCGGACTACGATGCCGGGGGTATCGCATAAGCTCTCCTTTGCTTCGAAAAGGCGCGCTAAAAAACAGGCGTTACAATTTCTAACGTCTCAAACAAAACTATGTCAGTAATGCCAGTGACATCAGTAATTAGACTCACACGCTCCGAAACAGTGCATTGTTGCAGAATAAAACATGGAAAATTTCCATTGCTTCTATAGGCGCACTATATTAGAATATACAATAAAGATAATTTAAGTTGAAAAGTCTGTCATTTTAGTACATTTGACAAGAAATTTCTAATGTCAGCAAAAAATTTCAAAATCTGTATTGTCTAAACTGTATCATACTGAGCATTAAAAGACTAAGAGCAAACAGTATAGATCCAGATGAGGTGGCTCATTATGAGCCACCCCATCTGGATCTACACTGTTTCAAAATTCAATTATTTTTATTGCTGGCACTTTTGAGGAATTCCCAGACCAAGGTTGCAAATTAATTTCTACTAGACTGCCTAAAATAGGTCCCTAAGAGAAGCAAGGCGAACACTTCCAAGTAAGAGTGAAACACTCTTGGAAGAATCTCCATGCACTTTTGATGTACAGTCAAACCTGTCTTAAGGAGTCACCAAAGGGAAGGACAAAAATTGACTACTTAAGACAGGTAACTTCTTAATACAAGTTCATTTACACTATATTTAGGTCCAAGGGACCCCCAAAAAGTGGCTGCTTACGACAGGTGATCTCTTAATGGAGGTGACCACATAAGCAGGTTTGACTGTAATTACCTATATCTTCTGGGATGGGAACTGTCATTAATGGAACTTTTGAACTAGAGGTAGTACATGCTTTCACAAGGCCACAAATAACTGCTGGGTCACTGCTCTTCAAGAGATCAATAGCCGCTGGTCCATACGTCTCCACATACTGTAAACACATGGCCGAGTAGTTGCCTGGTAAGGCACTTAAGAAGCTGCACCCCTTCTCTAAATAACCCAAGATCTCATCCTGTAAAGAACATAAATTTGGTATATGACTATGAGTTGAGAACGAGAAAAGAGACACTGCTATAAAAATTCTATGAACTGGGACAGATAGGTCTTTAGTAAACAGTGCAGACCCAGATCAGACTGCTCCTACAGGAGCAGTCTGATCATAGTCTACAGTGTTTGCCGTTCCATCTGAAACTCATACTTATTACTACATTGTAAGACAAACTGTTCAACTTTTAGGACAATTATGGTTACTATTTCAGATGTACCAGTTTTTAGAACTTTTAAATGAGAGGTGGGAGGTGGAGGGGAGGGGATCTAACATGTTATGGACAGTGAAAACTCAATTCAGCTTGTGTATCTGAAGCCAACCTGTCTTTCCCATTTACATCAACAATCTATGAATCTACAGGGATAAATGATTGACATCTGGTGGAAAAGGTACTTTACCTACTTTACCCCATGTGCAAATAGGAAAGTCTCAGATCAGTCTGCACCTTATGCAGTCTGATCAGAGTCTTCCCTTTTCACAAATGCAGGGAGTCAAATTTGTGAAAAGTAAAATATAAGCATTGTAAATATCTGAAAATACCCCACCACTGCAAATCATTTATAGAATTTTTTTCCATAACTCTGGGACAGGGGCAGATAACCTCCTTGTGATAATATTTTAACCATCACTGGGGTTGCCTTAACTATTTGTTGTATATTGCATAAATATCCCTTTTAGTTCTGATTTTATATAGATTTTTATACATGATTTGATACATATAGCCTAAGTCAGGGGCAGATAATCCTTTATGACAAACTTTTGATCCTAAAAGGAAGCTTATATTACTTTGATATTTTGCGCAAGAGTCAGGAAAATCCCTTTAATAATGATGTTATATAAAAAAATTTTCATGACTTTGTTCCTGTATATATCCCCTTGGCAGGGATAGCTACCCTGTTGGAATAATTCTGGTTATAAAAGAAAGCTAATTTTACTGATATCATTTCTGTGATATTGATAAAGATATACATACTAGAAATGTGTCCAACACAGATGCCAAAATCTTGTGTACCTCCATAAAATGTGATATATATAGAGATTATTACATGGGTTTATGTTATCACCCGATTTATCAGCCCGAGACTCCAATATCGGACCGAGGGCTTTGCCCGAGACTCCAATATCGGACCGAGGGCTTGCCCGAGGTCCAAAATTGGTCGAGGGCTGATAAATCGGGTGATAATGGAAAACCCATGTTATGATCTGTTTGTCATATAGATTCTAGTTAAGGAAAAAAGATGTCCCGAAATAAGCGCTAGAAATCCACATTTTTGAAGTTGTGAAAACTTGCTACTAGCCTACTGCTGACGGCCAAGGCCTGAAAGGGCATCCAGCAAACACAACAGCAGGGGCACCCGAGTTTGATTGTAATATTTCATTGTATAATGAAACAAGGCAGGCAACTGACGACAAGTCTCTAATGAAACGAGGGATATTACGATAAGTCTTACTAACACAAAGCATCACTGCGCCATCTGAAATGTTTCCCGCCCGTCCAGTCTTGTAGCACTTGCCGTTTTTGTAGCTAAACAAAAAATTTAGCCATTTCATATTTATTTAGACACCAACATGTTTCTTTCGATCTAACTAAGAAAATGAGTGGTCACACTTTATGTCTAAGACGGATAATAAGAGAGATAGAAGCTCTGAAAGGATGGGAGATTTTCAATTCTGCAACATCGCTGACGTCGTTTTAACGTCATTTTAACATCAAAGTATCTCATGCGACGTCGTTGACATTAACGATGGGCCGATAGAGGTATCGGACCGGGAAAACCTTTATCGGACCAATGAGCAAGATAATAACTAATAGCTAAGCTTTATCAAATATGCAGATTGCCTCTTAGGCAGTCCAAAATTCTGTATCTATGTGATAAAGACCATTAAGCCCTCATTCTTGTGTACTCCTGTTGTCCTTATAGATTCAAATCCTCATGTAAAATTTCAAATTGCTACAATAATAGGAACCCTGAAATCTTCCTCTTACAAAAATCTTAACCTTGCAAAATTGGCCTAAGTGCAAAGTCTGTGGACTGTGACGTATGGATCATCATACTCTGATTTTGGTATATTCCCATTGTACTTATAGATGTAAATCCTCATACAAAATTTCAAGTTGCTACAATAAAAGGAACCCTGTAATCTACCTACCCCTTACAAAAATCTTAAACTGAGTCTAACAGGGTCAGGGATGTATGGACGTACAGATGTATTTACCATGTACATAATTATGTAATATCATTCATAGGTATGAACATATGCAGGACCAAATCTGATTTTATACAGATTATTTCATGCTTTCATGGGTCAGATAAACCCTGGGAACAAAATTTTGATCATGACAGGAAGCTTATATTGTTTTGATAATTTGTTGCAAGTTTCCATAAGTTCTCTCCTAACCTTGATTTTATATGGAGTTTTTTATGATTTTATATTGGTATAAAACCCTGAGGCAGAGGCAGATACTCCTGGTTTACAAAATTCTGATTGAAAGAGAAAGCAATATATTATTTCAGTAATGTCTGTGAAATCTCAGCAAGATATTTTAAAGCGTAAAGGAAATTGCAGACCAAAAGCCACTTTTCAGACAATGACAAAGGCAATAAGTATATAAGAAGAAGAAATTTGCCCATTAATAATCCCAAGCAAAATATTTCTAAGACCAATGCACATGCTAAGTTTGAAGAAAATTTTCCAATACAAAAAACTCAAGTTGGCAAATAAAACAAAGTGCTCAATTAAGGGCTCAACTTCCATAACTAATAATTACTTGAGGGAGAGGAGTCGTGTAAGCATTTTGCTATCATTCCAATCCCATTAATTCTATTTTGTGTATATCTTATGATGCATGTCAGTGAATTATGAATAAAATATGTTTAAACTAATAGTTACTTATCATGTATGAAATAACAGTAGAATCTTACCGTAGACATATTTGCTATTATCTCTTTTATCTCCGTTATTCCAAGTTTACACAAACTACACAAGGCATCATCATTCACCTTTTTCGGTTCAGTCTTCTCTAAAACTGTAAAAATATGATAAATCGGACCACTGACTCAGACATATGAAAAGGACACCTTGTGAGAGACATGATTTCCCTTACCCAGTGCTCCAGATAAGGAGGGGTAATAGGGATAATTTAGAGATAATTTTCCTTATTTCTCTATAAAAACATACATTGTGACCCCTCATTAGAACCGTCTCGCTGAGACGGTTCTAATGAGGGGTCACAACGTATGTTTTCGTTGAGAAATAAGAAAATTTATCTTTGAATTATCCTCAGTATCCCCTCTTATCTGGAGCACTGCTTACCGTATTTATTCAGTTATAAGCGGGAAGTTTATCCAAAATTACCGCAAATATGTATATCAGTCTTGGGTAACTCAGCTACAAAACTGTTTTATCTCTTCCAAACAATCCTGAAGATCTAGATCCATCTTTAGATAATGGATCTAGATCTTTGGGACTGTTCTGAAGATGGATCTAGATCTTTGGGACTGTTCTGAAGATGGATCTAGATCTTTGGGACTGTTCTGAAGAGGGATCTAGATCTTTGGGACTGTTCTGAAGATGGATCTAGATCTTTGTGACTGTTCTGAAGATGGATCTAGATCTTTGGGATTGTTTTGAAGATGAATCTAGATCTTTGGAATTGTCTTTCTAAGTCCATCTTCTACAGATGGATCTAGATCTTTGGAATCATTTTGAAAGGGAATAACTCTGACTTATAACTGAAGAAATATGGTAACCCATTAATGCCTAGAGGACTGTTATATACATGTATTACACTTCTGACAGGCACATTTCCAACATAAGGGGGTGTCCGATCTGTGTTTCAGTATAATTTTTACTGGTCAGAAATTAGTGTAGTTTATGCAAATAATGTAAGAGTAATGTCTGTGGCGGCTGATCTGGGTCTGCACGAACACAGTATTTAGGTCCAATAGTCCAATATGGTAGTTATATGAAGTTGGGGGGAGGGGGGGGGGGAGGGGATGGGGTTAATGACATCACACAATCACACAGTACGTTTTAAAGTATGAACATAAATTATCTCTTAATTATCTTCAGAACACTCTCTTATCTGGACCTCTAATTTTCCAGTCAAAAACAAGGAGGCCATTTTAACAGGAAGCCATAATATATTATATCTAGGAAATATTTTAGATTTCTCAATAGAGCTTATGACAAAGACTTCACAACTGTCTTTAGCTATTTCTGTAATATGTAGTTACCCAAGTGTACAAATATAGTCACTCTATGATGCAGATCCAGATCAGACAATTTATGAGCATTAAACCAATAAGCAAACAGTTTATTAAGGTGCACGGGTACACTCCCATGTTTTTAGGCCATTTTTTCAAAGGGAGACAAATATTCCGGCTGCCTGTTTGAATCCCTGAGGATATAATACCCTTATAAAATGGGGTCTGCTCTTTAAACCAAACATTTGCTCCTAAAGTAGCAAATTCTTTCCTTTAAAAGTTGACCCCCACTGAGTGACAATGGCTGAGTTGCTTCCCCTGAGGTGTACCCAAGAACCTTAATTTCCTAAAAGAAAGAGTGGACTTGACCTAATTCAAAGACGGGGCAGTCTATTACAGAAATCAGCAGGGTAGGGTCAAGTCAGGTAAATTTGGACAGCAGGTACACTCGGACAGTGTCATTGTTTCCTTTATGTGTCGGTTGTTTGGAATTAAAACAAAAATATCTGGGCAAACAGTGAAAATCCTGATGAGACGGCTCATGATGAGCCGTCTCATCTGGATTTTCACTGTTTGCAATGGTATGTCCTAATTTATCCGCTGTCCGAAGTTACCCGACTCAACCCTAGTGGCAAAGTTGCCAAAATACATACAGTATCCCTTACCTACAGCTTCTTGGGCCTGACCTGAACATATTTTCAGCTGAGTACATATAAACTTAGGGCTGAGCTCTTCATGGAGGAACGTTAGTATGAGCTCGCTATACTCCTTGACAAAACCATCACACTTCTTTTGCAGAGTCTCATCAGGGAGCTTGTTACAGATCTTTTTAACTAAGTCTTCAAGTGTTTGCTGCAAAGAAATGTGAACAGGCACTTTAGCATGTAAATCAGTTTCAAGGATTGGTCATGGTGAAAACTTTGATAAATGGAGGGATGACTTATGGTTTTAGGACCCTTTATACAGTATTTCAGTCATTTTGAGCCAATAGAAGGGTGATAATGAAAGGCTTTGTGCAACAGAACCCAGTTTACTAGTGGGAAAGAATTCCTGGGCTACTAGCTTTGCAGGCCAGGCTTTAACCCACTGAGCTATAGGGACTCCTCTGATAACTCTGATATAGTTTCGGAAAATTCTAAATAATTGAACAGTCAGAGCACTTACTTGAACAACTGATCGCTGTAATCACTTGTTTAAGTTATTTTACTGATAAGAATCTCTTCTTGTCATGCTGCCAAATTTTACTTTGTTTTGCTACAGAACAGCAGCTAGTCTTCTTGACCTCTTCATAAAAATAAGTGCCAGTAGTCCTTCTCACCGTTATTGAAATTTAATGCCAGACTTTGACCTCAGGAGCTCTAAGACACTCAAAAATGGCCATAAATTGATCAACTTTAAGACCCATTATATTGTCTTTCGGGAGTTTCCTGATAAGAAGGTTAGTTTTCCTTGAAAGATCAAGAGTTCAACTTTATAATATACTGAAGTATAGTGCACGCATTCAAAAGATAGGTGTGTGCAGTGCCTCAAAGTTTGAACCCTTTCTATACATAATCACTAAATTGACTGATTCACATTAGAACATAATCACCTGTTACAGTAATTTATTACTTAAACTGCTTAAATCAGTGATCAGCAATCAGTTGGACAAATGATTATTTTTTCTGTTTTCATCATTTTCAAGAAAGATAACTCTTACAAAAGGTATTTTCTTGCTAACATATCATGTATATAAGTGATCATAGCAATCAGCTGTTCTAGTAACTGCTCCGACTGTTGAATGTTGGGACCCATCATTAGAACCGCCTAGGCAAGACACTTCTAATGAAGGTCATAATGTGAAGAGCTGAAAACTACCTTTGAACTATTAGCTTTATTTTCGCAAATCACTGTTAAAGGAAATATTTCCCAAGTTTTGAATAATGTTCTTTGCATTGAAAAGGTCATAAGAATTTCAGGACAATTTTATTTTCATGAAACTTCACACTGGCAAAGTTTCATAAATTTAAACTGTCACAAATATTTCCCAATTTACATTAAGTTCAGCTGAAAGTGGTAATTGATTGATTGATTGATTTATTGCTTAACGTCCACGGTAAACAACTATGATCATGTTGGGACGGTCAGTTAACCTAACCACACTATTCCTGGGCAGGCTTAGACCTCCTAAGCCGTTAACCAGTACTAAGAGCATATACTTTCGCAAGTGAAAGTGGTAATTGACTGATGATAAAAATCATAACATATTTACGGTGTATGGATACACCTCCATGTTTTTCCATCATTTTATCAAAGCCCGACAACTCATGTGATTTCTAGTTTGCTTCCTTGGGTGTCAAAACCCTTCCAAAATGGGGTCTACTCTTAAAGGAAATAATTTGCTCCCTTGGAGCAAATTCTTTCCTTAAAGAGTTGACCCCTTCAGAAGGGAGGCAAAAATGAAAACAGAAGAGTTGCTTCCCTTGAAAGTGTACCTATTTACCTTAAGGTGTGTAGGCATATCTCTACATGGGAGATAAATAACATGGAAATATCTGCTTCCCTTCTCAAAGACAGGGAGGGGGGATAGGTGGAGGGGGTCTACTCTTCAAGGTGAGAATTTGAAAATTCTAGATATTTTCTAGATATTCTAGAAAGTGCCATAAATAATTCTGCTAATTTAATCTCCTTTATAATTCTGACCCAGGAGCTTAGATATTCCATATCAAAGGTAATGCTATGGAGATATCATGAACCAAATATGAAAAGAATCTGACATGTGGAAACAAAGATTATAACAATCCATCATGAGTGTCCCTGTAGGATAGGGAAAACTCACCCGAGGGGTCGGAATTTCAACCAGGGACGAGGCTATGATCAACTTCGTCCGAGATGCTTGCATGTCCATTTTGTTCATTTAAAATTAAGATTTTAGTTGAAAATTGAAAAAGTCTGGTTGCTAATATAAGAAAGATGTTGCCAGGTAAAAGACAGAAGTTTCTTATATGAGCTGAGGGCCTATCTTATATATGCAAAGGTGGGAGAACTAATCATTCAAACAGGTTCACATAAAACGTTTAATATAAGGTTGATCAACTGGGTCTAGTTGCTAAAAGCATCGTTAGCTTAATCATGTCGTTAGTCAAGGATTCATTTAGTCATGAAGTAAAATCAAGTGTACTAATATTTATAATGGAAAAAATGTGAGAAGCTTTTGCTCCTCACATTTTGTCTGCAAAAAAGAAAATAGCAGTGTTTTTGAAAATGTAAGATCCCATTAACTAGCCACATTTTATTTTTAAACTGGGCCCTAAGGTACAAAAGAATGGACAAACAGCGAGTATGACAATAGCTATACACTCCATGGACAATACATCCCCTGACATTTATGCCATGGGTATTATAAACAGATAGCTAGAAGCTGTGTTTGCCCTGGTTTTGCCCAACCATCCTATCTATATGGTACAAGAACATTCACTCACCACTGTTTCATTTTTCTCAAGTAGATTTTCTAGTTCCTGGGTAACTGCTTCACAGACATCACACAAAATACCATTACCCCCAACAATGGGTTTAGCTGGGGTCATCTTTAGGGCAGGCATACTCCTCAGTTTCACACCAGGAACCTTGCACAAACTTATAGTCTCACAGACTGTTGTTGGATCCTGTAAACAGCAGTGGAAATCATCAAATAGTCAGATCAGATGAGTTGGGTTTTTGATGATATTCATAAGTTTCTTATTTCTCCATAAAAACCTCATCAGAACTGTTGCACTGAGACAGTTGTAATGAGGGGTCACAACATATGTTTATATGCAGAATAAACAGAAATTATCTTATAATATCTTCAAATACTCATCTTATCTAGGCCCCTGATTTTTCTATTATTTTTTTAGTTCTTTACTTAATATAACTGAGCCGCGACACGAAACAAGAATTCCGCGGAATGCTATGTCGCACCTGCTGTGTGCCTTCACATGAAGAACTCAATGAATACACCAAGTGGTTCTGGAGAATATAGTTGATTTAAATGGTTTTGCTATTTTTAGTAACGGTGACCATCTTGGATTCTCAACCTGCCCGAATTTTATCATTCTGAAGCCCTACAGTCTGATCATGCTGCATGTGAAATTGGAGAACAATAAATGCAGTGGTTTCAGAGAAAAAGTCATTTGAATGGACTAAAATGCTAGGGTTGACGTAAATTATTCTAGGGTCGACGTAAGGTCACTGTGACCTAATTCCGCTACAGATGTTTTTCATTTTGATAATTCTGAATACCAAGGTCCAACTTATGCTTCATACAAAATTTCAGCCAAATATACAAAGTGGTTCTGGAGAAAACTTGATTTTATTGGTTTTGCTATTTTTAGTAACGGCGACCATCTCGGATTCTCAACCCGCCTGAATTTTACCATTCTGAAGCCCTGCAGTCTGATCATGCTGCATGTGAAATTTCAGAACCATGGATGCAAAGGTTTCAGAGAAAAAGTCATTTGAATGGACTTAAATGCTAGGGTCGACGTAAATTATTCTAGGGTAGACGTAAGGTCACTGTGACCTAATTCCGCTACAGATTTTTTTCATTTTGATAATTCTGAATACCAAGGTCCAACTTATGCCTCATACAAAATTTCAGCCAAATATACAAAGTGGTTCTGGAGAAAACTTGATTTTATTGGTTTTGCTATTTTTAGTAACGGTGACCATCTTGGATTCTCAACCCGCCTGAATTTTACCATTCTGAAGCCCTGCAGTCTGATCATGCTGCATGTGAAATTTCAGAACCATGGATGCAAAGGTTTCAGAGAAAAAGTCATTTGAATGGACTTAAATGCTAGGGTCGACGTAAATTATTCTAGGGTCGACGTAAGGTCACTGTGACCTAATTCCGCTACAGATTTTTTTCATTTTGATAATTCTGAATACCAAGGTCCAACTTATGCCTCATACAAAATTTCAGCCAAATATACCAAGTGGTTCTGGAGAAAATGTTGATTTTAATGGTTTTGCTATTTTTAGTAACGGCAGCCATCTTGGATTCTCGACCCGCCTGAATTTTACCATTCTGAAGCCCTGCTGTCTGATCATACTGCATGTGAAATTTGAGAACCATGGATGCAGTGGTTTCAGAGAATAAGTCATTTGAATGGATTAAAATGCTAGGGTCGACGTAAATTGTGAACGGAAGGACGGACGGACGGACTGACAGACGGAAAACCGGACGCCTATATCGCACCTTGCTAAAGCAGGTGCGACAAAAACCTACAAAGTGGCATGTGCGCCCAAAAAAGACTCAGATCAGCCTGAGCATCTGCCCAGTCTTCACTGTGCACTTAAAAGGTAGCTAAACAAGAGCTGTCACAAGACAGCATAGCTCGCCTGACCTGGTGCTTGACCACCATGAACACAAGGTTCTAAGAATGTGATCTTGACCGCCACAGTAAGTTAGAAATGTGATGCTGCTACAATGTAAAACTCTGCAGCAGTATCTGTCATCAGTCTGGGTATAACTTTACATCTAGGCAGTAAGGAACTAAAAACCCTTGATCCAAAGGTCAATGAGAGGTGAGGTTGGTACTGTCTAAAACTCTGGACCAGCGGAATTCTAAGTATCAACTGAATCCATCAACACACTAAGTAAACACTGTGCTTTTAGAGAACTTTCACCAAAAATTTTAACAAAACATTTATAAGTCCATGACCTTCACCTCAGTCATCAATGGGGTTGGGATGGAACTGCATTTACCTAACATCTATGGAAGTACTGTAAAACATTTATATTTGGCGGCAGCAAAATTTGGCGATTTTTATAAATGGACCTTTTGACGGATTTTTAATTTGGCCGATTTGTGATTTCAAAACAAATAAATAAATAAATAAATATATAAATAAATAAAGATTACTGCTGGTGCCATATGGGCCATCTGAGTCCGAGTTGTACATTGTCATGCTGAATACAGTAATTACAATTATTTTTATCATTATTTAAAAGTTTGCGTAATAAAACTATAAATGGTAAATGCATCTTTGTATTGCTTCTGATTTAATCAACTAGGCTTAAGCAGTTATTAATATGACACGTCTAATAAAACACATCTACACCATGTTTCCTTCCGTTTGTTGTTTGCTTCCGAACTTCTTTTATGTATGTACTAATATACGAGTATATATTGTATATAAGCTGTTAATTATGATGAGGGAAAGAAATGTGTACTCAAGCTTAGTTTTCTATTTTTCTTTCAATATCATCATCTTAAATTAGCGGCATTATGATTTGGCGGTTTTCTTCTTTTCAGCCAATATTGCCAAAATAAAGTGACCACCAAATATAAGTGTTTTACAGAACAAAGGAAATCTATCATAGAGTTAAGTAGATTTAGCCAAGAACATCTCAAATTTCAATATAAAATTTGTAAGTCTATGACTTTGACATATATGTCACGTCCAGGGGTGGGGATGGTGCTGAATAAAATTTTGGATGATTATCTATCATCATATAAAATATAATTCTAATCAATCAAAGGGTTTAGAAACTATGAGCTCTTGAAAACTTTAATGTAAAACTTTAACATAAACTTTCGAAGTCCGTGACCTTGACCTATGGGTCATGACCAGGGGTGGGGATGGTGCTGAATCAAATCTTAAAGCATTATCTATCATCATACACAATATAATTCTAATCGATCAAAGGGCTTAGAAACTATGAGATCTTAAAAACTTAAGCGTAAAACTTTAACATAAGATTTCTAAGTCCGTGACCTTGACCTATGGGTCATGACCAGGGGTGGGGATGGTGCTGAATCAAATCTTAAAGTGATTGTTCAGATCTCTTAACTGATTCTCTATATCAAAACTAAATAAGTCAGTATGTCCTAATTTAATTTCTACAGATCATTTCTTCATCTGCTAAGGTCATTAAAATCATGTTTATTGCTCTTATCTTAAACATCAATCAGGCAGCAGACATGTTTTCCATCACATCAGTCTAACAGCTTGAAACAGCTGGATAGCAAGCGTTTGTTTATCTAAACTTTTACGCAGTGGAACCACTTTCTAGAGGAGTTGACCGTGATTCCATATGGAAAGATTGCAGTTATTTCTGAGCTTATAACGTCTTCGGATGTGATTGAGGAGGTAAACATTAAAAAGGCACCACTTATCACCTCAATATACAGAAGATGACTTGAAATACAGACTTTGAAATGCAGACTATAGCTCGACATACTTGAGGTGCAGTTTTTGTATGCCTATGCACAGACTTCAGAAAAGCGTGTTTGTATAACCAACAGCCATTTCCATTATTCTCATTTTCATGCATTATTTAATGTATTCATTATTATTATTTATATAAGTACTAGTACTATTTTAATGTATTGTAAGCTGACCTGCTAATGCTAGATTTACCTTAAAATTCTAAGTATTGGGACAGAACAGTGCTAACCCAGATCAGACTGCTCATAAAGAAACAGTTTGATCATGGTCTAAACCGTTTTGAATCAGGTGTTGCAAAGGCATTTGCTCCCTGTCAACGTTTAACAGTGTGCATTTTCAATGAACATACTGATCTGGCTTTGCACTGGAGCACTACGCTAAGCTAATATCTCCAGCTGCTCTGTAACTCATTTTACCTTGCTACAGCTGCTAAGTGATTCCAACAGAAAATATTTGAGGTCATTCAACTTATAAATGGCAGACACCTGGGGCAAGTGATAATCATCAAATTACACAATAATTGAAATGGTTTTCACAAAAATTTTAGAGGTATGATTCTCACCATATTTTTAACCTATGTTATAAAGGTTTAGAAAAAGCTGTAAACAATCACTTTAAAGCATTATCTATCATCATACACAATATAATTCTAATCCATCAAAGGGCTTAGAAACTATGAGATCTTAAAAACTTAAACGTAAAACTTTAACATTTTGCTAACGCCGCCGCCGCTAACACTAACGCCAATGGCGACACCGGGGGTTGTACAATAACTCTTCCTGAACTTCGCTCAGGTGAGCTAAAAATAGCTCCTTATGGAAAATGAAGACTGATCACACTGGGTGGATGCCACAACACTTTAATGCAAATGTTTAAGTCTGTGACCTTGACCTAAGTTCAGCAGCAGCATCCAGGTGATGTAAAATAATCTGCATGAACCTATTACCCTAATGTGCCTATTAAAATTTTGGGACACCTAGAATAATTAATTTTCCATTTGTTCCAAATGGAAAATTAATTATTTTTGGGTGTCCCAATACCTAAGCACATAACAGTAGTAAACCTTATTACATATCAGTAAATTCAATCAAAGGAGTAGTTATTCACCTTAATGTAATATGGCACTGAGGCAAAAGCTACTTACCATTTCATTTTCCAGATATTCAAATATCTCAGGTAGGTACTTTTCAACATACTGTTTACACTGCCAACGAGAACATGAATATGTTGCAAAAACATAGTCAACTAAATGAGCACATGAAGGTTTTTGAGTACCAGAGATCAAGCTTATTTTTTGACCTTTGATCAAGATTACTCATATTTCAAAATATACAATCTAAACATACATGTATAAATGGCTATATAGGCATAGGCAAAAAGACCAGTACAATCATAGCAAACCACTTTATTTTGTTTTTTCTTTATTTTGAGAATTTCTATTTGGAAGTTATTAGCCTTCTTTAGGGTAAAAATTCGAGAAACTGGAAACCAAAAATAATTACTGTAATTATCCTACAAATGAAACAGTTCTGTTTTACAATGCAGTAATGTGTCTATAAGATGCATATGGAATGGCAAACTGTGTAGATCCTGATCAGACTGCTCCTCTAGGAGCAGTCTGATCTGGGTCTGCAATGTTTGCTAAAACCAATGCTTACAATTTTATGGTAAACGCTGTTTACCATATAATTACTCATGCAGAAATACATGAGCAGCGACACAATGAAACCAACAAAGTGGCATGTGCATCCAGGGAAGAGTCAGATCAGCCAGGGCATCCACCTAGTCTGATCAGAATTTTTGCTGTCTGCATGGAGGTAGCTTTAGTGGACCCTTAGCTACCCTTTAAGCACATACTGAAGATTCTGATCAGACTGGGCAGATGCCCAGACTGCTCTGAGTCTTCATGTGGCAGTCAATATATACTTTATATTTGTACCAAGTTAAGTGAAATTATCTCAACCGGTTACAGAGTTATTGAGTAAACACAATTTACATACTAAAATTTTCAAAGGGGCATAATTTCGTCAAAAATGTAGGTGGAGTTACGGGTCTTGTTCTCCACATGATGTCTGATGATGCTTTATACTCGTACCCAGTTTCGTGAAATTATCTCAATCGGTTACATAGTTATTGAGCGGACACAATTTCCATACTAAAATTTTCAAAGGGTCATAATTCCGTAAAAAATGTAGGTGGAGTTAAGGGTCTTGTTCTCTGCACGTCGCCTGATGATGCTTTATATTTGTACCAAGTTTCGTGAAATTATCTCAATCCGTTACAGAGTTTTTGAGCAGACACGATTTCCATACTAAAATTTTCAAAGGGGCATAATTCTGTAAAAAATGTAGGTGGAGTTACGGGTCTTGTTCTCTGCATGTCGTCTGATGATGCTTTATATTTGTACCAAGTTAAGTGAAATTATCTCAATTGGTCACAGAGTTATTGAGCGGACACGATTTGTGACAGACAGACAACCCTGGCAAAAACAATATGCCTCCGACCCCTTTGGGGGGAGACATAATTATGGCAGAACTCGTTGATTAATAACTTTTCTGTTCCTCATATTCAGTAAACTTCACACTAAATATTCGTAAATAATGCACAGAACCTGTCTACAAATCAAATGTAAACATAAGAATTTAATTTTTCCTCTAAAAGTATATTATTTCCCCTTTCTGAAAGGGATCTGTTGCCTGGGGGGAGAAAACAAGAAGTCACAAACTTTGTCTCCCTGTGAAAAATGGTGAAACAAATATTTCCAGATCAGAGTGAGTTCCCTTGGAAGTGTATCCATACCCCTTAATTTTCTTCAGAAATTCTTACCAAATCTTCCAAAGATCCCAATTTAGCACAAACAACAGTTTCCAGTTCATACTTCACTTTATCCTGTAGAACAGAGAATACAAGAGTTCTGAATAGGCCTTAACCACTCAACAGACTGATTTGATCACCTCCTACACTAAATTTCTTGTTGTCTTTTTCTTTCAGCAAGTTACCCAGATTCTCCAAATACTTTTTGCCAGGCCGCGTAGCCCAATCGGTAAGGCACCTGACTCATAAGTCAGAGGTCCTGGGTTCGAAACCCGGTCTGGCCACATACTTTCGTTTCTCCTTCTGCTGATTCAAGAAGAGCAGTTGTCAGTTACTGGCGAAAGTATGTGCACTTAGTACTGGTTAACCGCTTAGGAGGTCTAAGCCTGCCCAGGAATAGTGTGGTTAGGTTAACTGACCGTCCTGACATGACTAAAGCTGTTTACAGTGGACGTTAAGCATCAAGTCACAAATCTTTCAGCAGGATTGTCTTCCTTTATTTTCCACCCAACGGAGTATTACGTATATTTTGAACTACTCGTATGAACAGGCACAATAGTAATTTTTGGTGAGGCAGTATTAACTTATGCATGTGATTTTTTTTTTACTAAATTCTAATAAAAAAGAAGTTAAAAGTTTTGCCCCTCACATTACACATTTTTCTCGAAGTTGACAAAGAGCTGATCAAAACTGAACAGGATAGGCTGGGGACAACATTTTCCGCATTATGAGCAGACTAGTCCTGCTGATAGGGTCTGCACTGTTTTTTTTTTTCAGACGTGTCTCAGACAGGCATGTCTGAAAAAACAGAGCAGACCCTAATCAGAAGGAAAATATTGTCCCAATATCTAGAATCACAGTTTTAATATGTTCAGGAAAGAATATATGAGTGTGAATTAGTTCACCTGTGTGGTTCCATCCCTGAGAAATTCATCAACTTGGGTTACCAAATCTTTGCATATTTCACATTCTTCACTAGATCTGTAAATCAGGGGAATCTGCAAACATGAATAAAACGTTAACCTTATTTTTACAAAGGAATGCATAGGGTACTGTAAAACATTTATATTTGGCGGTCACTTTATTTTGGCGATATTGGCGGAAAAGAGTAAAATCGCCAAAATAAAATGCCGCCAATTAAGTTGCCGATCCAGGGGCAAATCTACCACTGAAAGCTGTATTCCTTCCATTATAATATCAAAGCAAATGCACATCATATGCTTTTAGAAACAAAACCTAGTAAAACACCCCGATGTTTATGTCATGCTACTTAGTACCTAAGGCAATTTAATTAAATCAGGAGCAACAAAATAACTGGTATAATGTAAACAGTTTTGTTTATTATAATAGAATGGAATTGTAATCACAGCAATTAGTCGCATAATTAAAGAATGACGATTTAGAACTAGGACTCAAATGGGCTATAAGACTATGGCATCTATCTCCATTTGTTTTTCCTTTGCTTTTTTTTGTAAAACACAAAACCACCAAAATAAAAAAAACGCCAAAAGGTCCTTTTATAGAAACCACCAAATTTTGCTGCCGCCAAATATAAGCGTTTTACAGTATCCATAACTAGGTATTGGGTGTGCCTTATTATGGTCAGTTCTCGTCTAATTCTGTATGCCATTTTAAGGCCTGAAGGTAAATGGGCACACTTTCATGGACAGCAATTCTGCCATCTCCCCCCCACCCCCCCCCCTTTCTTCAAGGGGGTCAACTCTTTAATGTAAGAATTTGCTTTGCTACGTTCCTGTCCTAGTTGCCTGCATGTCCATTTTTATCATTTAAAATGAAAAGATTAAACAGTTATTGAATATATCCTGTTGCTAATGTGAGAAAGGTATTGCTAATGGTAGAAAGAAGTTTCTTCTATGAGCTAAAAGGCCTATGTTGAACATGTGAGCCACAACACAACAAAACAAAGTGGCATGTGCACCAAGCAAAGACTCAGATCAGCCTGGGCAGCTGCCCAGTCTGATCAGAGTCTTCGCTGTGTGCTTTAAAGCTAGCTAAGGGTCTAAGCTACTTCCATGCCAACAGCAAAGACTCTGAACAGAATGGGTGGATGCCCAGGCTAATCTGAGTCTTTAATGGGCGCACATGCCACTTTATTGGTTTTGTCATGTCGCGGCTGAATTGTGAATGTGGGCAAGTATTTAATCTTCATCATCTCATCAATTTCCCCACTGACCAAAAACCATGTCGTTTTTTATGTATGCCTCTTTTGTCCATGGTGGTCAATTCTTAAAGGAAAGAATTTGCTCCCTATGATAAATTGTTTTCTTTCAAGAGTAAGCTCCATTTTGAAAGGGTTTCTTCATCCAGGGAAGCAAGCAGGGATTCACGGAAGTTGTGTCCCTTTGGAAAACAAGAGGCCCACGGGCCACAAAGCTCACCAGATCTCAAGCTAAAAAATGCTTTCAAAACTGCTGTCACATTTGTGCAGGCTAATACAAAATACACTACTACAAAGTCTCAGTCTGACAGCCTGTTGAGTTGATAACAAAATATATAGCTATTTTCCATATTTTGATTGCAGTAAATGCCATTTTTTAAATTTTCCCCATCGTAAGTCAATGCAACTCTAATTTGCCATAGCAACCAAACGAATGAGCTGATTTTCTTAAAAGAAAAACAAAAATTTTCACTTCCCAAGCCCAAGGATACTAAAGATAAAATCTGAGCCCAATCAGCCTAGTGGCTTCAGAGGAGATCATTTTTTAAGGCATTTTTTTCCTTCTTTTGCGTTATGGCTTCCATGACAACCAATAATAAAATGTGAAGTGGACCGAAAACATATAGCTGATAGAAGACTTCTCAAGGAACATTTGTATAAAAGTTTTGTCAACATATCTGCAATGGCTTAGCAGTAAATGCCATTTTTCAATTTTCCCCATTATAAGTCTATGGGGACTCTACGTTGCCATAGCAACCAAACTAAAGAGCAGATTTTCATAAAAAAAAAAAAAACTTTCAATCCCCCAGCCTAGGGATACTACAGATGAAATCTGGGCCTTATCGGCCAAGTGGTTTCAGAGGAGATAATTTTTAAGCATTTTTTCCTTTTTGATTGCATTTTGGTTTCCATGGCAACCAATAAAAGGGGCAGTGGGCCAAAAACATACAGCTGATAGAAGACTTCTCAAGGAACATTTCTATAAAAGTTTTGTCAACATATCTGCAATGGCTTGGAAGAAAATGCCATTTTTCAATTTTCCCCCTTGTAAGTCTATGGGAACTCTAAGTTGCCATAGCAACCAAACTAAAGGGCAGATTTTCATAAAAAACACAAACTTTCAATCCCCCAGCCCAAGGATGCTACAGATGAAATTTGGGCCCAATCGGCTCAGTGGTGTCAGAGGAGATGTTGTTTAAAAGTGTTGACGGACGACGACATACGACATACGACAGACGACATACGACAGACGACGACGACGGACAACTGCCTATCCTATAAGCTCCCCCGGAGCCTTCGGCTCTGGTGAGCTAAAAATGGAGGAAATATACAGATGTATCCATTCATCTTTAAAGTTTCTATTCCATCATATTTCTAGTCCAACTTTTAAAATGACCATTTTTTCTATATACACGGTCAAACATTGACATCGAAAAACTTGTACAACTAGAGCATGTGAGCAGGGGCTCACGTATACCCCCGGCCAGCGCCATCGCAAAATAAAAACACATTTAATACAAGCAAATGTTTACTAACAGACAGACAGATGGACAATCTATTACAAATCCAGTGAAAGGCCTATAAACAAACACCAAAAGGTTCCATTAAAATAAATGCAAATTATGTTATCAAAAAAATATACAAATTTAACACAAAATTTCAACGTAAGTTTACATAAACTTTTATGTCTGCGACCTTGACCTAAAGTCAGCAGCAGCATCCCAATGATGTCAACTAATCAGTTTAAAGCTAGATGTCAACCTAATAACATAGCAATCTGAGAATTTTTTTTCCATAAATTTTCCCATTTATTGCATTGGAGTGAGAGATGGGAAAAAGAAAAAAAGAAAAAGAAGGCCAAAACAAATCTTAGCATCTTGATTTTCTTCCCACCAATATATATGGCCATTCTCAAGATGTATACAAAATTTGAAGACTGTGGGTCTCATGAGAACAGAGAAATCTGTGACAAAAAGTTAATTGGAGAGAAAGATAAAATGGACAAACAAAGGGAATGAAAAGCAGGAGGAGGCTGATTCTCTCTTACACAGTACAACTTGTCATACACAACGTTTGAACAAAATTTCAAAATCCTAGCTAAAGTGGTTCCTAAGAAATCTTTGACAGAAATTTTATTGGAGAGAAAGAAAAAATGGACAAACAAAGAGAATGATAAGCAGGAAAAGGTTGATTCTCTCTCACATGATACAACTAGTCATACCCAATGTTTGTACAAAATATCAAAATCCTAGCTGAAGCAGTTCCTGAGAAATCTGTGACAATAATTTAATTGGAGAGAAAGAAAAAATGGACAAACAAAGGGAATGATAAGAGGAAGAGGCTGATTCTCTCTTACACAGTACAACTAGTCACACCCAACATTTGTGCCGAATTTCAAAGTCCTAGCTGTAGTAGTTCCTGAGAAATCAATGACAAAAATGTAATTGGAGAGAAAGAAAAAATGGACAAACAAATGGACTGATAAGCAGGAAGAGGCTGATTCTCTCTTACATAGTACAACTAGTCATACCCAATGTTTGTACCAAATTTCAAAGTCCTAGCTTATGTGGTTCCTGAGAAGTCTGTGACAAAAATTAATTGGAGAGAAAGAAAAAATGGACAAACAAAGGGACTGATAAGCAGGAGAAGGCTGATTCTCTCTTACACAGTACAACTAGTCATACCCAAGGTTTATACAAAATTTGAAAGTCCTGGCTGTAGAGGTGCCTGAGAAATCTGTGACAAAAATTTAATTGGAGAGAAAGAAAAAATGGACAAACAGGGGGACTGATAAGCAGGAGAAGGCTGATTCCCTCTTACACAGTACAACTAGTCATACCCAACGTTTATACCACATTTTAAAGTCCTAGATATAGCAGTTCCTGAGAAATCTGGGACAAAAAATTAATTGGAGAGAAAGAAAAAATGGATAAACAAAGGGACTGATAAGCAGGAGAAGGCTGAATCTCTCTTACACAGTACAACTAGTCATACCCAACGTTTGTATCAAATTTCAAAGTCCTAGCTTTAGTGGTTCCTGAGAAATCTGTGACAGAAATTTAATTGGAAAGAAAAAATGGACAAACAAAGGGACGGATAAGCAGGAGAAGGCTGATTCTCTCTTACACGGTACAACTAGTCATACCCAACGTCTGTACCACATTTCAAAGTCCTAGCTATAGCGGTTCCTGAGAAATCTGTGACAAAAAATTAATTGGAGAGAAAGAAAAAATGGATAAACAAAGGGACTGATAAGCAGGAGAAGGCTGATTCTCTCTTACACGGTACAACTAGTCCTACCCAACATTTGTACCAAATTTCAAAGTCCTAGCTTTAGTGGTTCCTGAGAAATCTGTGACAGAAAAAATGTTAACATACACACACACACACACACACAAACATATTAACGGAAAGACCAAAAACTATATACCCCCTATATACTTCGTATACCGGGGGTATAATAAAACCTTGAACAAGAAAACTGATATATTTAATAATCGCACAATCTTTGTTACATAATTATTTTGCACAGTTTATTCCTCACAAGCCTTTCAACATTTTGGCTGATGAAAGCCTTTATCAAGAAGTGACCGGGAGAAAGAAAAATAAAACCTTCCTGATAAAGGCTTTCATTAGCCGAATAGTTGAAAGGCTTGTGAGGAATAAACTGTGATATATTTAAGACATTAAATTTCAAACATAACTTGTTAAAACTTACCAATGGTCGGTTGATAAAGACATTTTTCAGGGGAATCTCGAATGGAGGTACTTTGTCAGAAGTGCAAAAACCCATTATGCTACACAGTTCATTGGGATCCTGAAAATTGCAAAGTTATAATGCACTAGCATCAGAACTCTACACAAATTGGGTTTGTGAATAAACCTTACAGTGCCAAAATAGCAGACAACAAAATTAAGGTCTGCAAAATTTAAAACAAGTCGCCCAAGGGCAACGATCGCTCACCTGCCAGTATATGGTCAGGTCAAGTGGCCAAAATGCAAGCTTTCGGATCAGGCAGGCTAATAAACAGGCTGCAATTCTATAGGATTGGATAGTGAGTGTGTAAACTGTTCCACCATGGCCACTTCTATAACATCACTAAATGACCTTGACCTCTAGTATTTATAGAGGTTGAAGTTGACTGCATTTCCATATCACAGAGCTCAATAGCAACAGCAAAATGCACTTTCTCATCTTTTCCCATTCAAAAGCCTAAGGGTCCAAATTTGACCTTGCCATAAAATAGGTCAAGGTCAACCTAAGGTCATCATTTATATAAACTTTGCAGTACTAGAGTCCATGATGCTACATACCAAGTTTCAAGGCAATCGGCCCAGTGGTTCTTGAGAAGAAGAATTTTTAAGGTTTTTACCATATATGGGCATGACGGCCATCTTGGTCATGTGACCTGGGCCAAATATATAAACTTTTGTTTCTTTATATTGTTAAGGCTCTATATGAAATTTGGCTTCAATCAGCCCAGTGATTTCTGAGGAGAAGTCCTCTGAAAATATTGACGACGGATGACGACAGCAATGACCTTGACCTCTAGTATTCGTAGGGGTTGACGATGACTGAATTTCCATATCACATAGGACAATAGCAACAGAAAAATGCACTTTTATCAGCTTTTCCTATTCAAAAGCCTAAGGGACCAAATTTGACCTTGCCATAAAACAGGTCAAGGTCAACCTAAGGTCATCATTTATATAAAATTTGAAGTACTGGTGTCCAAGATGCTACATACCAAGTTTCAAGGAAATCGGGCAAGTGGATCTGGAGAAGAAGATTTTTAAGGTTTTTACCATATATGAGCATGGCAGCCATCTTGGTCATGTGACCAAGGCCAAATATATAAACTATTGTTCCCACATCCTGTTAAGATTCTATAAGCAATTTGGCTTCAATCGGCCAAATGGTTTCTGAGGAGAAGATGTTGGAAAATGTTGGCACGCAATGGACATATGACCTTTGGTCAAGGTCACTAAATGACCTTGACCTCTAATATCCACTGATGTTGAAATTGACTACATTTCCATACCACAGAGCACAAAAGCACCAGAAAAATGCACTTTTTCAGATTTTCCCATTCAAAAGCCTAAGGGACCAAATTTGACCTTGCCATAAAATAGGTCAAGGTCAACCTAAGGTCATCATTTATATAAATTTTGTAGTACTGGAGTCCAAGATGCTACATACCAAGCTTCAAGGCAATCGGGCAAGTGGTTCTGGAGAAGAAGATTTTTAAGGTTTTTACCATATATGGGCATGGCAGCCATCTTGGTCATGTGACCTGGGCTAAATATATATACTATCATCCCCCATCCAGTTAAGACTCTATAAGCAATTTGGCTTGAATCGGCCCAATGGTTTCTGAGGAGAAGATGTTTGAAAATGTTGTCACTCAATGGACAATTGACCTTTGGTCACGGTCACTAAATGACCTTGACCTCTAATATCCATAGATGTTGAAATTGACTACATTTTCATATCACAGTGCACAAAAGCAACAGAAAAATGCACTTTTTCAGTTTTTCCCATTCAAAAGTCTACGGGACCAAATTTGACTTTGCCATAAAAAAGGTCAAGGTCAACCCAAGGTCATGATTTATATAAATTTTGTAGTACTAGAGTCCAAGATGATACATACCAAGTTTCAAGGCAATCGGGTCAGTGGTTCTGGAGAAGAAGATTTGTTAAGGTTTTTACCATATATGGGCATGGCGGCCATCTTGGTCATGTGACCCAGACCCCGGGTATAAAATTTCATTCCCATATCCCACTGAGACTCCATATGAAATTTGGCTTAAATCGGCCCAGTGGTTTCAGAGGAGAAGATGTTTGAAAATCTTGACGACGGATGGTCTAACGGAATGACCTTGACCTTTAGTGACATAATATCTTCATCTGGTCATTTAGTCGACCATGTATACCAAGTATTGTACCTTAGACTTAAATAGTTTCTGAGAAATCCACTGTTTAAGCATTTTCCCATATAAAAGCCTAACATACCAAAGTTGACCATGCTGTAAATTATGTCAAGGTCAACGCAAGGTCATGATTTGTATAAACTATAATGGGTCCGCATGCCAGATGCTACACACCAAGTTTCAAGGTCATAGGCCTTTTGGTTCTGGAGAAGAAGATTTTTGAAGGGTTTTACCATATATGGGCATGGCGGCCATCTTGGTCATGTGACCCAGACCCCAAGTATACACTTTCGTTCCCCCATCCCACTGAGACTCCATATGAAATTTGGCTTCAATCGGCCCAGTGGTTTCAGAGGAGAAGATGTTTGAAAATCTTGACGACGGATGGTCCGAAGGAATGACCGTGACCTTTAGTGACATTATATCCTTATCTGGTTATTTAGTCGACCATGTATACCAAGTATTGTACCTTAGACTTAAATAGTCTCTGAGAAATCCACTGTTTAAGCGTTTTCCAATATAAAAGCCTAACGTACCAAAGTTGACCATGCTGTAAATTAGGTCAAGGTCAACGCAAGGTCATGATTTATATAAACTATGATGGGCCCGCATGCCCGATGCTACACACCAAGTTTCAAGGTCATAGGCCTTTTGGTTCTGGAGAAGAAGATTTTTGAAGGGTTTTACCATATATGGGCATGGCGGCCATCTTGGTCATGTGACCCAGACCCCGGGTATAAAATTTCGTTCCCATATCCCACTGAGACTCCATATGAAATTTGGCTTAAATCGGCCCAGTGGTTTCAGAGGAGAAGATGTTTGAAAATCTTGACGACAGATGGTCTGACGGAATGACCTTGACCTTTAGTGACATAATATCTTCATCTGGTCATTTAGTCGACCATGTATACCAGGAATTGTACCTTAGACTTAAATAGTTTCTGAGAAATCCACTGTTTAAGCGTTTTCCAATATAAAAGCCTAACGTACCAAAGTTGACCATGTCATAAATTAGGTCAAGGTCATCACATGGTCATGATTTATATAAATTATGATGGGCCCGCATGCCCGATGCTACATACCAAGTTTCAAGGTTATAGGCCTTTTGGTTCTGGAGAAGAAGATTTTTGAAGGGTTTCTACCATATATGGGCGTGGCGGCCATCTTGGTCATGTGACCTGGACCAAATATATAAACTTTCTTTCCCCCATCCTGTTAAGGCTCCATATGAAATTTGGCTTCTATCAACCCAGTGGTTTCTGAGAAGAAGATGTTTAAAAGTGTGAATGCAGACGACGCCAACGCCGCCGACGACGCCGACGACGGACCAAGTCTATACTATAAGCTCACCTTGACTGGTGAGCTAAAAAAATAAGCTATATCATACTGAAAATTCACAGAACTGAAAGCAAATAAAGTACAGTAGAACTTCATTGGCTCTAGCCATCCAGGGTTAGTTTCTACATGAAGTGACTTCTAGGGACCAAGGAAAGACTTCTAGTCAGACAGGGTTAACGAGCCATCAGGGTTCGAGCCATCTAAGTTCTACTGTAGATGCAGATGAGGCCGCTCATTATGAACCAGTGCTCCAGATAACTTTTTTTCAATCCGTACTTTCATCATTTCTATAAAAGTTTTGTCAGAATATCTGCAATGGCTTGGCAGTAATTGCCATTTTTCAATGTTCCCCACTAAACAGACGATTTTCATAAAAAACACAAGATTTTAAACCCAAAGCCCAAGGATGCTACAGATAAAATTTGGGTCCAATCAGCCCACTGGCTTCAGAGGAGATGTGTTGATGGATGATGGATCACTGACGGAAAAAAATTCCTATCTGTCCATAAAAACATACATTGTGACCCCTCATTAGAACCGTCTCACTTTAAAAAATACACTGTGACCCCTCATTAGAACCGTCTCACTGAGACGGTTCTAATGAGGGGTCACAATGTATGTTTTCATTGAGAAATAAGAAAGATTTTCTCTGAATTATCCTCAAAAATCCATCTTATCTGGAGCTCTGAACTTACCAGCTGATCTGCTAGGAATGCCAAGCACACTGGTAGGTACTGGTTCACCAAGTCATCACACTGCAAGTAGAAAAGGTTCGAGCTGAATCAAGTTGACATAAAAGCTGCCGATGTGGGGATTACCTTCTGTATTAATTCTAATTAACACTCCCCACACTAATGAACACTCTCCTCTTTTCTTCAAAATAAAGGTCACTTTCAAGGAAGCAACTCTGCTATTTTCAGTTTTTGCCTCCCTTCTAAATGGAAGTTAACTCTTAAGGAAAGAATTTGCTCCTATTTGCACATGCCATAATGTAGGCTGATTGGTTGTTTGGGGCTTAATGGTCCTTTGAGACAGCATTTCAGTCTATATCAAGCTGTCTTCCACAGAAAGGGAGAAAGAAAAGAAAAATGATAAGAGAAAACAAGAGAAAGACTATTCAAACAACCCCCACCCGCACCTGCTGCAAGCACAGTAAGCCCTACTATTATCCAAATCAGCAGAAGGTCCCGGCACTGTAAGTTATCCAGCACCATCGCTGTCCACCCCACATGCCACATTGTACCTTTTCATGTGATACCAATCATATGTATTTAGTTAGCAACAAAGACCAAGAATGCTGACACGTCCAATTCTTAAAGCAAAAATCAAGACTTAATTTTTATGCTTACGGAGCTTCTTACAACATTTCAAATGTATGCAGCATTAATCTTAATAAACGCCCCTGCTTTACTTAATGCCCCCTGCCTCTTTTTCATAAATCTTGTTATAATGTCTTGCCATCCTCTGTGTTCTCTGTATGTTTTAAAAAGATGAACAACATAAATTCCTGTTTGCTTCTGTGGTACACATAGTTCTTCCAAATGGCGTCCACACTTCAAGGACAGGCATAGGCAGACATCAACAAAGTGATGCATACAACTAATTTTGAAGGCAGTGTTCTCCCCAGACCATTAAGGCATGTCGCTTGCAACATGCCTTCCTCTTCAAATTACCTTTGCAACATGCCTTAATTTCCAAAGAAAATTTATTATAATTCCATAATTTTCATTTGTCAGCCAGTAAAGGTGTTTTAAAAGCATTTAGGGTTATTAATAAATAATTTAAAATGTAAATTTAGGCTAATTTTGACAAAGCTATATTAAGGATTTTAAAAATTGATCAACAAGTCAAACTCTGATTTTTGTGTTAAAAGCGACATGCTGTCTGAAATTTCTGGGGAAAACATGGGAAGGTTTTTTTTCCACCATCAGCTCAAATTTTCTAGCATACAGACACTGAATTTTTGCATACATAGGCAGTATGCAGCCTTATCTACTCCACAGATTAGAAATATTTAAAATTTTATAAATGAATTACATGCACATTAAAAATTAATAAATTTTGCCAGACCAGTAAGCTAAAAACTGTGCTAAGATAAAGGCTGTACATATAAACCCTACTTCCCAATAAAATGCTTTTATTATTTTAATTAAATTCAATAAAAGACAGATTACAATGCTTTACGCCTTAATTTCTCAATTCTAAATCTGTCATTACATGTGCAAATAATGTAGGTGTATCTTATTGAAGAATATTTTATTACAAAAAAAACCTGTAAAATTATTTTATAGTTTAATTCACCAGTGACCCCTCTGTGAGTCGCCCTCATCAATTTTCCAATATGTACCTTTGTAAAAAAGCAGGAATAAAAGAAATCCAATATGTAGTGAAAAGACAGAACAGAATACTGTAATTCTGTTACAAAATGGGGTTTTCTCTTCCAAACAATCCAAAAAACTTGAATTTTCAAGCTATTTTCCAGTTGCATCATGTTTACAAACACTCATACCAAGCAAATACTCAAAGTTGACACAAAAAGTCTAAAAACAAGTTGTATCTGTCATAAAGTTGTATCTCTGTCATGATGGCTTCTGCATTGGAGTAAACTGAATTATTGCAATATTAAAGCATAAAAGAAACAGATAATTTGACTATTTCAGTGTAAGATCAAATTTTGTTTTACCAAATGAACCCCAAAAGTAGTATTTTTACGAGTCTGGATTTTTTTCCTACTATTAACACTTCATTTTAGACCTTTCTGTGCCATTTTCATGGTAATCTTATGTAAAATATGCAAAATAAGGGCCAAAGAGAAGTTAGTAATGATATGTCCGGCCATTAAGTTAAACAGCTGTCGCCATGACGTGGCATCAATTGAATGTTACGTGAACAAAATGAAGACGTTTGTTTACCTTAGAAGTCACTTGACAACAATGTCACATGATCAGTTGTCATTCATCGGCGTATGAAGCTAGTTTCTCTAAAAGGTTTACCTAGGGGAAGTCAGTGGGAAGTATAAAGATAATATGGTATACTTACTTCAGATGCAAATGATCCTAATTTTACACATAGGCTGTCATGTATAATTTGTTCCAGTTGGGACTGAAATGTAAACAGAGGAAAATTAAGAGGAAGGGTACATCTCAATGTTTCTCCGCCATTTTTACAAA
The DNA here is from genome assembly GCA_963989385.1 of Ctena decussata. Taxonomy (NCBI): domain Eukaryota; kingdom Metazoa; phylum Mollusca; class Bivalvia; order Lucinida; family Lucinidae; genus Ctena; species Ctena decussata. The sequence goes on along the minus strand of OZ022500.1, from coordinate 56,766,125 downwards.
GGGGAATAACTTTTGTAAAGCTCTGTTTGCTTGACTATGTGTTGAAACACTTTACAGCCACTGCAAGAATATTTTTCTAATATCAAGCGATTGTTAAGCAGAGGTGGGCAGAAACCTGAGCTCCCAAGGGAAAACCAGCTAACCCTCTGCAAGCACAATAATGCGGGAGCCTCCACAAGCAGAATGTGACCCTCAACTGTGCATCGAGCCTTCCACAACCACAACATGGCTTTCTCACTTGAGCACAGAGCGAGGCAGACAGATCTGAGCAAACAGTGCAGACCCAGATCAGACTGCTCCTTATGGAGCAGTCTGATCAGGTTCTACACTGTTTGTCATTCTAGCCGCATTTTGTGGACGCCTTCCAGCATTGTAAAACCAAACTGTTTTATGGAGCAGTCTGATCAGGATCTACACTGTTTGTCATTCTAGCCGAATCTTGTGGACACATTACATTACTGTAAAACCAAACTATTTAATTTTTCTGACAACTGTATTAATTAATTTAGGTGTCCCAATCTTTAGAAATTTTACGGTATACTTACAAGAGTTTCGTTTGAGGTAACGGAATCTCGTACATCTTGGATGAATTTCTTACAATCATCACATTCTGCCTTTAGATCCACCTACAAACAGAAAGTCTCTGTTTAAGTTCCATTTTAATACTCAGCAGTTCAAAGCATTGTTAGCTTAACAAAATCATGACTGTGTTAATGTTCATTTTAATACTCAGCAGTTCAAAGCATTGTTAGCTTAACAAAATCATGACTGTGTTAATGTTCATTTTAATACTCAGCAGTTCAAAGCATTGTTAGCTTAACAAAATCATGACTGTGTTAATGTTCATTTAATACTCAGCAGTTCAAAGCATTGTTAGCTTAACAAAATCATGACTGTGTTAATGTTCATTTTAATACTCAGCAGTTCAAAGCATTGTTAGCTTAACAAAATCATGACTGTGTTAATGCTCATTTTAATACTCAGCAGTTCAAAGCATTGTTAGCTTAACAAAATCATGACTGTGTTAATGTTCATTTTAATACTCAGCAGTTCAAAGCATTGTTAGCTTAACAAAATCATGACTGTGTTAATGTTCATTTTAATACTCAGCAGTTCAAAGCATTGATAGCTTAACAAAATCATGACTGTGTTAATGTTCATTTTAATACTCAGCAGTTCAAAGCATTGTTAGCTTAACAAAATCATGACTGTGTTAATGTTCATTTTAATACTCAGCAGTTCAAAGCATTGTTAGCTTAACAAAATCATGACTGTGTTAATGTTCATTTTAATACTCAGCAGTTCAAAGCATTGTTAGCTTAACAAAATCATGACTGTGTTAATGTTCATTTTAATACTCAGCAGTTTCTGCACAAAAACAGAGCCACTCTAACTACTTGACCATGGCGCCTCTCTAAGTCTTGCAGTATGCATAAAGTCAAGTGTGCTGAAATAATACTCAGTATTTCAAAGCATTGTTAGCTTAACAAAGTCATTACTCCAGGACTGTTTAAGTCTTATGGTATGCATAAAGTCATGTGTGCTGATTTCTTTTTGCAAAAAAAAATGTGAGGAGCTTTTGCAATCCAAAAACACCTCATATTTTATTCAGCAAAAAATAATGGCTGAATTTTTGCAAACAAAGCAACTGAAACTGTAATGTCTCCTTAAATACCATCATTAGATTCAAACAATTGGGCCCAGACCCAAAGATAAGGTAAGCAGCTGACAATAATTCAAAGCTTAGGACATGAGAGAGTATAATAATGATAACTGTATGACCGTATTTATATTGGTAAATTGGCAGTGGGTTTGTAAGGTTTAACATGGTACTTGCATGACTTATGTCTGCAAAATTTCAAAAAAAAGTTTGTTCAGGCCATACTGTATTGAGAATTCCAGGACTTAAGGGCAAAAATTGTCGATCCAGATGAGGTGGCTCATCATCAGCTGCCTCATCTGGATCTACCGGTACACTGTTTGCAAATTCAACTATTTTTCGTTTTTGGTACTTTAAGTGTTAAGAAAAAGCTCATTGTATTACCGTGGCAACAGCAGTGATCTCTGGAGTCTGTTTTGGTTCAACCTCTGGTTTCTGTTCCGGTTTGTCTGGAACTGAGCAAAATCCAACAGCGTAGCAGGCCATTGATGGGGTCTGAAGAAAATGGACAATGTAAAATACATAATTATGTCAGATACAAACAGATTTTCTGTGTGTTTCACTACCGATGCTGCATTACCATAAAAATTCAATAAATGGGACAGAGAAGTACAGATTGTTTTTCTAATGCAGTATTTCATTCAAAAGACGCAAATGGAATGGCTAACAGTATAGACCCTGATCAGAACCAGTCTGATCTGGGTCTGCACTGTATGCTCAAAACTATGCCCCATTGCTTAGAATTTCAAACAAAGTACTACTGAATAATCATCTGACACACATTTATAACAGTGCTTGTTTGTTTATTAAAGGGGTATGTTGACTCTGTTCTTTACTATAGGTCCAGATAAGAAGGAATTATAAGGATGAAAATTTTGTCTTTCGTCTAAGACTATTATGTGATACAAGATATGCACCACTCTGTCGTCGATCACAATTTGATAAATTGCATCAGATTAACCCTTAAACTGCCAAAAGCGAAATAATTGAGCCGTTCTCTGTGAAAACCGGGCTTAATGACATTACGTAATAATTACGTTGTGAACGGATGAAAAACACCAAAATTAATGATTTTTTGGACCTCTATTGATTTCAATGAAAATACCTTAGGCTTTGAAATATAACAGAAAGCCTATGAATTCAGACAAAATCTAGTCATAAATTTGACATATGTTGCCATGACAACGCTTATTCCACGGTAACCCCAAAGCCTTGAAAACAGATGGTATACAATCACAAAGACATATCATTTGAGAAAGAATAATAAGTCATGCAAATTGTCATGTGTGTACTATGAAATACACATTGAAATTGAGCAAACACACTTTTTGTCAGAGTTATTTTGTATAACAAGCCCAGAAAGCGCGTTCAAACAAACGTAGTGACGTTGACATCAAAACATACTTGCATGAGGTTAATAACGTCATATAAAGAAACTGAACTACCTGTTTGTTTCTAAAGTCTGTATCTCAGTAATAAATAATGGTAACCCTCTCAAATTTTCAGGAAATGTTCAGAAAAGCTAATACTTTTCAGTGACTGAGTTAGTTAATTTTTTGTTTTTGTGTCATTAAGCCCGGTTTTCACAGAGACTGGCTCAATTGTATTTGCTAACATTGTAGATCCAGAAAATGCTGCATCATCTGGGTCTACACTGTTTGCCCTTTAGTGTTTCAAATCTTATTATTATGAAACAGTTTCGTATAAATTTTGCTGACATAAATTTTGCATTTGCTTCTTTGGTGCTTTAAGAGTTAAGATGGTAGCAACTTCTGGTGAAGGACCTCTGACGGTTGTAATGTTAATTTGCCTATAAAAATAGTCAAAATTATATTTTTGATATGCCAAATAATTTCTCTTGAAATTTGTTGCTCTCAACTTCCCCTAACTGGCCATGAATTTAATTTCTGATTACTTTGCACATAGACTTCAATTTTTGGTGGAAAAAGCCAAATTTTGTAATTAAACGTAATGGAAACAGGAAAAGTTTTTTAAAGATACTTTTCCCCCCGTGCCTCAGCCAGCCACTTTGCATGTATGTGTGTACTATCATAATACACATTATATGTGAGTGGCTTGCTGAGGCACGGGGAGAAAAGATAGTCTACAGCTGAAAAACAGAAAAAGTGGGTGGGGTACTTACACCCTTTATATCTAACAAGAGTTGTCAAAAGACAACGAAGCGCGCCTAATGGGTGCCTGACTCTCAAGGTTACAAGGTACTCCGACTCAAAACATTGGTAACATAATTAACCAGGGGTGAATGTGGTAGCTAGTGCACAAATGAAGTTTGCATCAGAAGCTAGACTAAGTCAGTTGTTCCCTTTGTCATACAGGGCCAACTTGTATGTCACTATCTGGACACTTTGCGGACATTGAGGGTCGGGTCCTCGTGCACCAGACGGAGAGATACGGTAATAATGATACCAACTCAGTCTAACTTATAATGCCTCATGGTGACAAAGGGTGGTTCCTAGTACGGGTTTTCACACCACCTTTACCCAGTACTAAGTCGGTCTGATGACACCTCCTTACCCTTTGCAGACTTTTCACGTTTCCTTTGGTCCCATCCCATAACTTCACCCCTAGCCTAAACCAGTTGTCAAAGCCTGGTCTCGGGTAAGTATCATACTGCATTTAAACTTTGTAGCATAAAAGGTATCGAAGTTATGAGTTCAAAGAGAAATGCATAGTCTTATTGCATACTTATTAAATAGTGCTAAAGGTATACATGTAAGGCAAAAATCACTCAACCATGAATAAAGGTCAAGGACACAAAAGTCTGCATGGATGCTTTGCTGCTGCTGCAACCCAATGCTCCAGGGAAGGTCCTGACCAAAACGAAGCAGGTACATTGAATGAGTTTGGAAGTTAGGAGCCTTAAACTTTAACATCAAGATCATCCTAGATATTGACCTCCTGCCCCACCCTGGACAAGGATTCTTACTCATAAGGATGAAAGGGGAGGGGTAGGTGGGTGTCACAGTGATCTATAAATAGTATGAGGTCATTAGCAATGTCAGACTGATCCACTATGCCAGGTATAATGTTAATTCATCAAATAGTGCTAGAGATAGAAGGCAAAATCAGTAGACCGTGAATAAAGGTCAAGGACACAGGAGTCAGCATGGAAGCGTTGCAGCTGCTGCAATTATAGGGAAATGCTATGTGACCAAGTATCAAGTCTCTTGTGTCAAAGGTAACATGAAAACTAAAAAGAATTCCTTAAAAACAGTGCCAAACAGCAAAGTCAGTCAACCGTGACATATAGGTCAAGGACACACAATTGTATGATGCTGCTGCTGCAGTCATATGGATGTATATATGTACCAAGTATGATGACTGTAGCTACTGTAGTTTGTAAGATACAGAGCTAAACATCGAGTTAAACGCAAAAGTTAACATTGGGTTAACCTGTCACAGACGCCGACGAGGACGCTGACGCTAACGCTAACGCTAACGCTAACGGATACTCGGACTACGACGCCGGGGGTATCGCATAAGCTCTCCTTTGCTTCGCAAAGGCGCGCTAAAAATAGGCTAAAGTCCTTAGTACTGATAAAATATTGCATAATATCAGTAACAGTAGTGTGTACATCAGTTTTAGCATAGTTATCAATTAAGATTTTGATATCTTAGAAAACCAAATAAATGGAGTTATTTTCAGAGACTGAAAAATTCACATACCCCTCTTGATAAAATTGGTCTATGTTAGTCTAGAGGCATGATAAGTTTTCAAAATCAGTGTTAAAATGTCTTTATAGTACACAAGGCTACATATTAATGCCAAATATTTCAACTTTTGCTGCCCGAGGAAGGTGCAGTAATTTGTCGAAAAATGGGCAAATATGCATTGATACTGTCAGAGGTCCTTTGCATTTTACATATATCACTAGAGTATAGATGAAGGTGAACTCAATTTTGTTTTTATTCTTTTAAATTACACCTTGGTAAGACACTCAAACTTAATCTGCTCTTAGCGTCATTAAAACATTATGGCATAATTAGAATTTTAATATAATATTTCTGTTGTTTTTTTATATGAAGGAAAGAAGTAAAACCTAATGTTATCAGTATGCACAGTTTATAGCTTTTTATCATACAACATTGTATGAATCAAAGCTATAAACCGTACTAATACCAGTAACAGAGCTCTAGATAAGAGGGGTATTTGATGATAATTGAGGGATATTTTTTTAAATTTCTCACTGAAACCATATGTTGTGACCCCTCATCTGAACCGTCTCGACGTTCAGATGAGGGGTCACAACATATGTATTTTAAGCAGAATTCACAAAAATTATCCCTAATAATCACCAAAAACTCCTTCTTATCTAGAGCTCTGTCAGTAAGGACATAAGGAAGGTTTTGCTTGATAATGATGCATGTATATATCCAGCACATGCTTTACCCACAGCACACTAGGTAAATCAATGACACAAACACCTTAAGGTGTATTCCTACACACATCTTTTTGCTATTTTCCACAAATGGGAACAAAATTTGTGACTTCCTGTTTGCTTCCCTGAGCACTGTAACCATCCCAAAAACAGGGTTCAAGGTTATAAAACTTGAGTATAATCTCAAACTCAAAATAAAGCACACTAATTGGCTGCTTCCGAGGGATCACCTCTGAAGGATGGAACTTGGTTAAAACATATTTTATTTTCAATAATGTACACTACAACATATGAGCCGCGACACGACAAAACCAACAATGTGGTTGTGCGCCAAGCACAGACTTAGATCAACCTGGGCATCCGCCCAGTTTGATCAGACTCTTTGTTAAGTGCTCACAGGGTAGCTAAGGGTCTAAGATACCTCCATGCGGACAGCGAAGACTCTGATCAGACTGGGCGAATGCCCAGGCTGATTTGAGTCTGCGCTGGGCGCACAACCACATTGTTGGTTTTGTCGTGTCGCGGCTCATATAAACAACATACATACACAAGTACACAATGAAAAAGGATCAGAACAAAAGCTGATAGCTTATAGAGCTCTTCCCCTAAAATGGAACTTGCTACCCTAGGTTTTACAGTAGACCCATTTTGGAAGGACTTCTTTGCCCAGGAATGCAAACAGGAATTTAAAATAGCAAATATGGTGGGAAAGCAGTGATATATCAATACACCTTAACACTTAATGCCCCAAAAAGCAGATGACAAAATTCACGTCTGCAGAATTAAAAAAAAATATTTTATTATTTCTCCAAAAAAATTTATATTGTGACTCTTATTGGAAATGCTCATAAGGGATACCATATTGAGAATTCGAACACTAGAGGGCACTAGAGGGCAAACAGTGTAGATTCAGATGAGGTGGCTTATGATGAGCCACCTCATCTGGATCTACACTGTTTGCTAATTCAACTATTTTATTTTTTGGCGCTTTAAGGGTTAAACATAAACACCCTTGATGTGTTTTCATATGAGTTGCTGTGTGCCGTTTAAGGCTGAAAGATTTCTGCCTCCGGGAATCGCACTTGGGACAGTGAGATCACAGGCCAGCGCTTCACCCACTGAGCTGCAATGTACCAGGGAAGAATATTCGTTGTATACATATACTTTTTTAAACTGCCCCATAGTCAATACTCACTATTTTGCTGGTAAGCATCTGTAGGGCAATAGGCAAGTCATCTGTCACTATCCCCTTGCACTGAAAGAAATAGAAGTCATTAGTATCAGTATAAGAACTACTGTAATGTGCCTAAATTTTGGGACACCTTAATTACCGTTATGACCTCAAAATTTTGGATGCCCAAAAGTCGGACAATTATTGTTCAAAAATTCTTAGAAAGTGGATTTTACACATTTCAATGAATCCAAATGATGCTCAGTGAATGGCAAACTTTGTAGACTCTGATCAAACTGCTCCTTCAGGAGCAGTTTGATCTGGGTCTACAATGTTTGCTTAGGGCTGTCTGTCCGAATATTTAGGGTCATTACGGTAATTAATTTTCCACTTGGGACAAATGGAAAACTGATTATTTTAGGTGTCCCAGTACTTAAGTACATTACGGTATTAATTATGAGGTGATTGCCAGATAACAAGAGTACTAAATGATAGTTTGATGAAATATTTCATTATTTCTCGACCAAAAAGTATATTATGACTCTTATTGGAAATGCTCATAAAAATGCCTTTTAAAAAAGCAGTTCTTATATATAAATATATAGAATATTCAGATCAGTATGTGCAGTAAAGTGGATCATATGGTTGAAATAAGTTGAAATCTCTAGCAAGAAGTGCATGATTTTAACTGCCATTTTTTATTGCTGGTATCATAAATCTTCTGAACATTTTTTTTTTTCAAATCAATAACAGGAATAAAAATAATTGGCTTTTGTTTGAAAAGGAACCTTAAACCAGAGGACCATTGGTCCTGTAGCTCACCTGAGTCCATTCATCCTTAGCACTCAAGAGTAAGAAACACTGAAGTAAGTTGTACAATTCAGCCTAATTTCAACTTTGACTGAGTTATTATGCTTGTCCTAGTAAATACTAGCAAGTTTGATGAAGTTACAGTAAAAAAAAACATATTTGTAAAACTTTTTGCCTAAATATTGCAGTAACACAGAAATAAATGCCAATTTGCACTTTTCCCAATACAAGTCTATGGAAACTTTAAAATGCCATAGTAATGAAACCATGTGGGCAACAATAATAAAAAACAATATTTACGTAGCGGCTAATGTCATGAATATGTATGCAAAGAATCAGCTTCATCCCCCTATATGGTTTTTGAGGAAAAGATTTTTAAATATTTTTTTCAAAAATATTTCCTTAATATTGCCATGGCAACAAATCGAATTCTGCAATTAGGACAAAATTAATAGGAATCATAGAGGACTACTCAAGCAACATTTCTGTAGATAAAAAATCCAAAAATAACTGCAGGGAGATAGCAAAAACTGCAGCTTTCCATTTTTCCCATTATATTTCAATGGAAACTATAAGTTGCCATACCAACCTAACTGCTGAAGCAATTGCCATAAAAAAAACTGTAATTATATAGAAGCTTGTACAAAGATCCGTTCTGTAAAGTTTGAGCTTTATCGGCCACATAGTTTCTGCAAAAATGATATTTTAATATTTTTTCTATTTTTAACCATTCGGTTGCATTGGCAATCAGCCAAATTGTGCAATTTACATAAATTTCATGTGGTTGATAGAGGACTACTCAAGGAACATTTCTGTAAAAGTTTTGTCAAAATATCTGCAGTTATATAGCAATAAATGCAAATTTTCAATTTTCCCATTATAAGTCAATGGCAACTTTACGTTGCCAAAGCAACCAAACTGCCGGAGCAATTGCCAAGAAAAACAGTCTTTTCATAGACGGAAGTACCTAGATCCTTTCTGTGAAGTTTGAGCTTTATTGGTTATATAGTTTCTGAGGAGATGCTTTTTGAATATCTTTTCTATTTTTAACCATTCGGTTGCCATGGCAACCAGCCTAATCGTGCAATTTACATAAATTTCATGTGGTTGATAGAGGATTACTAAAGGAACATTTCTGTAAAAGTTTTGTCAAAATATCTGCAGTCACATAGCAATAAATGCAAATTTTCAATTTTCCCATTATAAGTCAATGGCAACTTTAAGTTGCCATAGCAACCAAACTGCTGGAGCAATTGCCAAGAAAAATAGTATTTTTATAGACAGTTGTACCAAGATCCTTTCTGTGAAGTTTGAGTGTTATTGGTTGTATAGTTTCTGAGGAGATGATTTTTGAATATCTTTTCTATTTTTCGCCTTTCGGTTGCCATGGCAACCAGCCTAATAGTGCAATTTACATAAATTTCATGTGGTTGATAGAGGACTACTCAAGGAACATTTCTGTAAAAGTTTTGTCAAAATATCTGCAGTGACATAGCAATAAATGCAAATTTTCAATTTTTCCCATACAAGTCAATGGAAACTTTAAGTTGCCATAGCAACCAAAGTTCTGAAGCGATTTGGATAAAAAACAGTATTATTGGTTCCCCCTGCCTATAGATGCTATATATGAAATTTGGTAACAATGGGCCTTGTAGTTTCAGAGGAGATGTCTTTTGAAAATATTGACGGACGACGGACGGACGACGGATGCCTGCCTATACTATAAGCTCACCTGTGAGCCTTCGGCTCAGGTGAGCTAATTATTTGCATAAAGGGAAGACTCAGATTAGCATGCTCATCTGAGCAGCCTGATCAGAGTTAGAATGATCACAGTTAACGATCTTGAACTTTCCTAATCTTAGACCCCATTTCACATAACTCAGATTAACAAGTCCGTGGTTCATTTTACCGTACATGTAAGTCAAAATGTAAAATTTTAGTGTTCCGAATGCTAATCTGTATACTAAGTTCGGTGTGAAATTGGCCTAAGAGATGAAATGTGAAGACTTTGATCTGTTTGCCCCTGGTTCCTCCAGCTGATAGTAATATTCAGTCTATCCACATTGGTTATGGTCCTTTTATATGTGACACCAATCAAATATTATCTTCCATTTGTGCCTTTTTAGCAATAATTCAAAGGTCCAGGTGAGGTGGCATTATGACAATAATTTTCTTACCATAATGTACTGAAGTATTGGGACACCTAAAATAAATAATTTTCCATTTGTCCCAAATGGAAAATTAATTATTTAAAGTGTCCCAAAATTTAGGCACATTAAATGTGTGCTGTGACACAACATAACATCACCATAATTAAGTGATTTCTAATGAGGGGTCACAAGGTATGTTTTTTATGTGGTAAAAACAAACCTTGACCTCCTTGGCAATTTCAGCTTCCGTAATGACCCTAAATATTTGGACAGACAGGTCTGAGCAAACATTGTAGACCCAGATCAAACTGCTCCTAATGGAGCAGTCTGATCAGGGTTTACAAGGTTTGCCATTTACTAAGCATCAGTTGGGTGCATTAACATATGTAAAATCCACTTTCTAAGGATTTTAGAATAATTATTGTCCAACTTTCGTGTGTCCGAAATTTTAGGGTCATTACGGTATCTTGCCTTTATCAAGTAGGAAGAAAACTATTGATGTAACAAGTTTCAGTTGATAAAAAGCCATTTATGTCCTGCCTTTTCTTTGGAAATATCTCTTGACTAAAGACCTGTTTGAAACTTTCGGTACAGTTTAAAATATGGAATGGAATGAACCAAAAATGATAACCTTTACTTCATTTTATTGACTTGGGATGGCACTCTTACAGGTAAAAAGTCTGTTCCTGAGGTAGCAAATTCTTTCCCATCAGAGAACCATCCCAGGCTCCAGGAGCAAATGCTAGTCAATGGAATGTAGATTATCCTGCATGCTCCAATCAATTCTAACCCATTACATTCCAGGTTTTATACTATGCCGAAATTTTTTTGACACATCACCAGATAAATCAACTTTAAAGTACAATTGATTGTCAACAGATGAAAAGGGAGAATTTGCTTCCTTTAACAGGAACAAGTTCTTCGTATACAAAACAAAATTTTTCAGAGCTTGTTCAACCTTGCAATCTTGCAAATTCAAATTATACATTTCATTGCCACAGATAACTATTTTTTTCGAATATTTATTTCCTGTCACATCAAACTGTTTCAAAAGTTTCTCATAAAATACAAATAAAATTGTTTGATAGAAAAAGGTATCTTATGGCTTGTGCAAATATGGAAAAATTCTAGGGTCAAGTCAGATAAATTATGAGCCATCTCATCTTGATTTTCACTGTTTGCAATAATATGTCCTAATTTACCCGCTGTCAGAAGTTACCCGACTCTTCCCTGATCAGTTTACATGGATTTGGGAATTTGGTTTAAACATATTTTATTTCAAATTTCATATAACTTAACTATACATTGTGAATATATAAATTTAGCAGGATTGGAACGGAAGCATAAATACTTATTTGGTTCCTCTCCTTGTTTCTTCCCAGCTGTGAAACATACTAGCGGAATACATGCATATATCATATATATCATTCATACTTGGGAATTTGCAATCAGAGTTCCATTGTATTTAAGCAACTGGTATGCACACAGCTTTTCTGAATCTGTTGCTGCCGAGAAAACGGCCAGATTTTGTTAAAAATCATTTTTTTCTTCCTTTGAACAAACAACATCTTAGAATTCCTGGACTAAAAGTAATTTTGTCACGTGCCCAAAAGTGCGTGGCCTCTGCCGTCAGTCTTCATAGGCCAATTTCTTACTAGTCGAGAGCTCTTGTGGAGGTACATGTATGGTGTGACAGACTATCCAAATATGCAATGCAGCATAACGTCAGCCGCGCTGTCATTTTTTGTTGCGAACTCAAACATAATACTAACCAGAGTGGAAAGAAGAGCTAAAGAATCCCTTGCAAAATGACCAGTCTAATTCTTTTCACTTTGTACTTTTAAGTGAAACTTATTAACTTCCTGTAAGTGCTTTCCAACAATTTAGAAAAAAACATCAGCAAAATTACAATGCATTCAGAACTCCAGGTGCTTCCTTGGGTGATGAAGCCTTTACATTCAGAAGAGAAGTAAAAATGAAAATGGCAGAGTTGTTTACGCTGTAAGAGTACCAATGCACCCTAACATCCCTTAGGCCCTTTTTCATGTGTTGCTGACCAACTGTACTTACGCCAACATTTGAACAAGTTGATTTACTATTTGGTGACATGACAAAACTTTCAAGGTGAGCAAACAATGCATATCTCGATTGTATCATTCTACCCTCTTTCTTCTAACGAACTCCCCACGGACATTACGATTTACAAGTCGCAAAACTGGCATTCCTTGAAACCAATTTGGGATGGCCCTATGCCAATCTTAGTGAATTTTGGCGGCTTGTTCGTAGAAAATGTGAAGACGGGCATTTATTAAAGTTGGGGATTTATTGTGTGTTGGGCATTTATTGTGTTAAACGAACTTGGCAATGGCAAAATACCGCAATCGACCCCTTTTGCGCCCTGTGCGCTTAACTATTTCAAAATGGAGACAAATACTTGTAGTAAATTTTTTTTCTTATAAGAGCACATGTCAACAATTTATTATAATACTGAAAAAAAAAACATAAAGGTTAAGCATACAAGTAGGAGAAAAGCTGCTTAGAGAATGGTCATAGAAGGATAGAGAAGTTTACAAACAAAAAAATGGAAGATTCTGCAGCATTTTTCAGCTCTTCTAAACTAGCAAACAAAGAGATAAACCAGTAAAAATATGTGCGCTTATAGTCATATGCTTCAAAATTTAGCACGATGTGCGCTTATAGGAGCATGTGCGCTAATTAGGTTGAATACGGTAAGATGTTTGCCCATGCTTGGCAATGTGTGGTGGTAATATTTGCAATTAGGGGTTTAATACCTTTTTATCCCCAATGTTTTAAGAGAGAAAGAAGAAACCAACTTACAACATCCCTATTAATTCCCGCTGGCAACAAATCACAGGCATCGGATATATCTTTGGCTATTTCTTCCTGTAAACAATGAAAAATGACCAATCTAGTTTCTCTAGACATCCAGACAAAGGAATAATATACTTAAGGACAAAAGTTCTGCAATTAAAGGAACATCCATGCAGAACTTTTGGCCTTAAGTATACTTGCAAACCTTAGTATTTGAATTTGTCTAAAATTGTGTAAGCACAAACTTTTGTCCACATGGATATAAATATAATCACAGTAATACTGAGTATAGACAGAAACTATCTCATAATTGTCCTTAAAACTGGCCCTTTTGGGAACTCTGAAATTTTCTGGATTTTTTTCTTTAGTACAGAAAAGCTGTATTGGCTGATAAATGTACAAAGGTCAGCAAATTTACCCAACCTAGATGTACATGTATATATATGTTCCATGGTAATTTCATCTGGTGAAGAAGTACAATTGTCACAGTAAATACAAAATAACCTATACATTTTAGTAAGTTCCGCCAGTTGGAAGTAAACAAGGGTATTTCATGGAAATTGTCTGTGCATAAATACCTTAAATCCACATCTGAATCTTATAGTTTCAAGAATCTTACCTCTGTGGCTTTGTCCTGCAATTTTGATCTAAGTTCTCCCACCAGTAACATGCAGTAGGTACAGGTTTCATCCTGAAGGAACAAAAAATATTACTCAAAATAAAATTTAATCATAGTGTCTTATTTTCATTAGTCAAAGCAGTTGGCTTATGGCCAAAAACATCTAGGGCCGTATTTATAAAACAACTTAAGTGGTTGCTATGCTGTTGCTAGGGCTGAATTTTTGTGAAAGAGATTCCCTACAACTATGAAATTTGCTCTAGAGGAACAGTCTTTGTAAGACTGTTCCTCTAGAGCAAATTTCATAGTTGTTGGGAATCTCCTTCATAGAAATTTAGCCTTAGCAACAGCATAGCAACGACTTAAGTCGTTTTATATATACGGCCCCAGATCCTAGTGACTCAAGACTGCCAGGAATGCCCCTTCACTTTGGTTATTTCCATTTATTTTGTGAGGTCCATGTACATATATATCATCATGTCACTTTGCAAACCATGGTGCAAAATGTGTTAGACACAGACCAGCCCTGTCAAAGGTATTCTAAGTCCTGCATGAGACACATGCCAATCAGTATTTTCTCACGTTCTCATACTAAAACAATAATATCTCAGTAAGTGAAATTACAAAATATCAGTTTTAGAAACAGAACAAAAATTCCGTGGAATGCGGTGTCTCGCCTGTCAGCGCTTATGACCTAAACGTGAAAAATCGACAAAGTTTACGCCGCCACCGACGACACTGGAAAAGCAATACATGTCTCGCCTCTGCTTTGCAGGCGAGACAAAAACCATGACAAATTTTGTGTGTGTAATATTAGAATATAATCACTGAGAAAGTATAAATAATTCTCGTCTGAGAAGCTTAAAATGGTAGAATTTTTGTATTTTCTACATGGCCCACTAGACTGAAAAATATGAACAGCAAACTGACCAACTGAAAGTATGGATGGCACAAATTTTAATATTCCAATACTTTCTGGTGATTTTGGATCATTAGCTTGTATAGAATAATACACCTTTCAGGGTAAATATTTGCCTCCCTTCTCATTCTCATAGGGAACTAACCTTAATAGAGAGAAGAATTTGCTCTCTAGTTAAAGAGAAGAATTTGCTCTCTAGTTGAGAGAAGAATTTGCTCTAGAGAGCAAATTCTTCTCTTTAACTAGAGAGCAACTTCAGCAAGTTATTGCCTTTCTGAGTACCCCTTTTGAGAAGTAATTCACATGCAAGCCTTGAACAAAGAAAATACATTCCTCTAGTTGTCTCTCCTTGTAAAATTTGTGGACATGCCATAGGGTGTATCCTGGTACCTTAATAAACTTACCGACTTCACTTTTATTATCTGGTTCTGCCATACTGTTGTCATACAGTGCTGGACGGCACCACATTCCTTGGCATGGTTTATATGACTGCACCAATATGATGGTCCCCAGGTACACTTCTTACTGCCTAGGAGAGGGGAACCAGCCACTGCAAAAGAACAAAAGAAGAATGAAGAACCAAATAAAAAGAGGCCATGAATATTATGCTATTGACTGCAAGCTGAGTTGACAAGATTTAAGGTGAATGAGTACACTTTCAGGGGATGCAACTGTACCATTTTCATTTATTGCCTTCCTTCTCAATGGGAGGCAACTCTTAAGGAAAGCATTTACTTCCTTGAAGTAAATTCTTTCCATTAAGAGTAGACCTCATTTTGGAAGTGGACTATGTCGCCAACTGATGCAAAGAGAAATTCACAAATGTTGTTTCCCCTTTTTAAAACTGGTAGAAAAAATATGGCGATGTACCCAGTCACCTTTGAGTGAGAATTGATAAAACCGAGACTCACAAAAATGTCATCCAAGCTACTTTAACCTTTTTTTGACCAATGGACTTGTCCATCCATATCATTTGGATGAGTCCATTTCTAGTTTTAGGGATTTCTGGTGAATGCTTTCTTTTTTATTGGATTTTGCAAAGAAATACCTGTAGACAAATGGTATTGACCCCTATGAGACGCTGCATTCTGCGGCATCTAAACTGGGTCTGCACTGTTTGGGTATGTCCCCAAAACCGATGTCCGGACTAAAAGGGGTTAAAACAGTTTAAAACATTTTGAGTGGTGATTTTTGGTTTTTTTTTCATGAGAAGTATTATCAAGATAATTGTATGAAGGTATATAGGTCTTGTTTACTTTTTCTTTAAAAGAGTCGCATCAAAACAAAACCAACTTAGTGGATGTGTGCCCGTTGGAGACTCCAATCAGCCTGGAGAGCCACCCAGTCTGCTCAGAGTCTATGCTGTGTGCTTAAATGGTAGCTAAGGATATAAGCTAGCTCCATGCAGACACCGAAGACTCTGATCAGACTGGACAGATGCCCAGCCAATCTGAGTCTTTGCTGGGTCCACATGCCACTTTGTTGGTTTAGTCGTGCCGCAGCTCAAATCTAGAACTTGATGGCACACTGCACAACAGTCAAAGGGAAATTTTTTCTAAACTGATTTTGTATACACCTACTGATCAAGATTTGGTTTGGCTCTTCGATCGATGCAGTGAAAATGGCAGTTGCTGGAGCCTTGACTTACATCTATTGATTGTATTGAAGTCTCTCCCTTGGGAAGATTATTTTCCCTGAAACTCCCACCTTGGTATCATATCAGCAAATGCTATCGCAAACACCATGTTTTCAAACAAGAATTCTGTGAACCTGGCCAGCCCCCCCCCCCCCCTCCCTACCCATCCCGCCCGTATTTGCCCATTGTCAAAAAACAGAGTTAAGCCAGAAAACTCAATGAGAGTTTACGCTGCCACTGCAACATCAGAATAGTAATAACTATGTCTTGCATTTAGTGAGTCACAGGAGAGATGAAAGTTACTGTTTGATTTTTCAATTTACAAGATGAAATAGAAAACTTGCACTGTTACCACTGCATACGTACTTTAGTAGTTTGTAATAACTTCTTAAGGTATTTTACATAATAATGGTAAATAATGTGACCCCTTAATTCTTACCCACCTTTTCTTGTACAGGACAATAGGCCACCATCAAATTTGAAAAAATCTGGATGCCTAACAAATTTTTGTCTGCATTGCAGACATAATCAGACTGCTCAGGAGCAGTCTGATCTGGGTCTATATTGCTTTATCTGTCCTAATACTTAGCATCATTAATAGTGATTTACATGCATCATGAAATTTGGTCACAAGACTTCCCCATCTACACTGATTCATCAAGGCTTATCACATGATCCATTAATAATAATTATGGGCACTCATCAAAATATCTGTCAAACGGTCCTGCTAAAAATAGTTAATGCTGTTGTGGTGTAGTCACGTCAATAGCCATGCCTCAATGCATATCAAAGGGTATGTTTCTCAAACCAATAAGCCATGCTCTGAGAAATGGAGCATTATATCACTGCATACTGAGTTGACCCAGATCTGTCTGTGTGACTGCACAAACAGATCAAAGTCTTCAAATTCCCCATGCAGATTCCTCTGGATCCAAAGCAAAATAATGGGACTCTGTTTTGACTTCAAAGGCCATAATCTGCACTGATCCAAATTTTTATTGTACAACTATCCCAAAAAGCCTCTTTTCATTGACAAAGCTAGTAATAATCAGCAGTGACATGCAAAAATGATGTTTAGTGCAAATGTGATCAGCAAAGGCTCTAATCAGACTGTGCATCTGCACAGTCTGATCAGAGCTTTTGCTGTTCACACATGATTATGTTGGGATCCTAAGGAATATACACACACAAAAATAACCGCTTTAGCTACATGTATACTGGATAGGGACAGTGACAGGTCTGAGTCTTCAATGGTCACAGATATATTTTGCCAAGCATACCTCATGTTTATGTGTATGAAGTTACTACATGAAAATTTGATACTTTGAACATGCAGATATAAGGAAATACAATTAAAGTACAAATTTCAATTACATGTATAAGACAGACTGATGGGTGATAACAAAACACTATTTCTTGAGTCATCCTCACATCGTTGGTCACCGAATCATGTCGAAGATGGATTTTTTTCGCATAAACACTGCAAATCAGATTTTTTGCACCTACCAAAATGACTGATATACTGTTAAAAGAGACATCAAACATAATGCTTTTAACTTTTATCCATCTTAGACTATCAACCAAACCACTTTAGGGTACACTGTGTGAGTGTGGCCACAATTTTTACCATAAAAATTCTAAGCACTGGCCCAGGGACAGATAGGTCTGAACAAACTTCAGATCCAGATCAGTCTGTTCCTATAGCAGTCTGATCAGGCTCTATGCTGTTTACTATTACATCATCATGTGCATATTTCGGACACAAACCTGCATTATAAAACTATACTGCTCCATTTTTAGGACAGTTACAGTACATACTGTATAAATGTTTTAGGTGCCCCAAAATCTCTAGCATTATTAGTGACAGGAATGACTGATCTCAGATTAATCTAACAAGCATTTTGCTGTAACACTATAAGGACAGACTTATTCTGCAAACAAAATAATTTCATTGAGTCAATGATGAAATAGAACCGCCCAAATTAAGCACTCAAGTAAATATGACCGTATCAGACCCAGCTATAACCCAAGATGGATCCTTAAAAATTTTACATCTTTTTCAACAGCATTTCTGTCATACATGTATAACAACATCCTTTTCAACTTAAGGACATCTTTTTTTGACAGAGTCTCTGTCAGGACAATGAGAGGGTGATTAATCTTGCCTCCAGCGCCCCAGCAACCCTGTAATCCAAAGCCAGGAGTGCTAACTTCTTCTAGACTTGGCCATGCAGAGTCTTCAAAGGAAACAAATAACATGAGCATCTAAATTTCATACCATTACATGTACTGTCAGTCTGTTATACATGAAGTATCCAGAATCTCAATACATTTGTATATGGTACACATCATATGTGACCAATACCAGTCATCATGTCCCACTCATGGTATGATTCAAGCAAGTCTATTTCTGTTAACAACCTGCTTTGCAATGAAATGTTATCTAATTACTAGCTAAGTAAGCCATAACAATATGCCAACAATTCTCTAGAATTTGGTGTCTAGCCTACCTGCGCTTTGTCACAAAATAGAGCTAAACCTGAAAACCCTGACACTCCAGCTGTTACCATTACCAAGGAACAAGAGCTAAACTTGAAGCAAATGTTGCAAGGTAGGTTGGTCAAAAGGCAGTATCAATGATGACTTTGAACTTTACATTTCCAGATCTTTGCATGATCGACTCAGCTAAATGCAATAAAATTGTCAAAAACTGCAAAGTCAGGGAACCATAAAAAGTAGATCAAGGCTCAATATTGATGGTGAGTTGAGCTTTACTCTTCCAGATGTATGCATAATCCAGGTTTTATGGTTTCTAGACCTCATGGTTTCTGAGAAACAGAGCTAAACACGAGAACTCAACAACAAAAAATACAAAGTCGGTGAACTGTAAAAGTAGGCCAAGACTAAGTATTGCTGGTAGTTTTGAGTTTTACACTTCCAGATGTATGCATGGTCCAAGTTTCATGACTCTAGCTTATATAGTTCTTGCAAAACAGAGCAATATGCAAAAACTTCACACAAGTTTACACAGCAGAAATGAGCGGATGCCGGAATAGCCATGTATACAATGTATGTCTCCCTTCTGCTTTCCAGGTGATAGACATGTGAAACTGTTGATTTTCTGATTTTTTGCGTCATGTTCATAATGAGACCTTGTGGTGATTCTCCTTAGACACTTACTCCCAGTACTTTGTAGAGGGTGCAATGAAAGGTATAGCAAGGGTCAGCCTAGGATTCTCAGAGAGGAAGATTATTTGATTTTAGGGAGAAGCTTGGGATAATATCCCAAATCTTGGATGTTCTACCGTAATCGACCCAATTACCGCACATGCCCCTATAACCGCACACCAAGGCCATTTCCTGACAAACTGCACAAGCGCACACTGCTTTTTCTTTGAAACTCTCACAAAACCCAATTATTAACAGGGAACTCATGAAAAGTATAAACACAAAGTATTTCCAGTCCTACCCATGTTGCCTCTTTCCAGTCACCCTGCATTTCATTGTTCTGAGTGTGCGGTTATTAATACATTGTAACCACATCTTTTTGTTGCAATTTTGAAAAAGTTAAGCGCACGGTGCGGTAAATGGGTCGATTACGGTATATGTTTTATACATTTTGGAATTTTCCTCAGCTCAAAATAGGGAGAAGTCAGTCAGCTTGGGAAGACAATTTTTCCAACTTCTCTCAATAGGCCGACCCCCTGGATATACTGTATTAATCCTAATAAATGCCCCTGCTCTAATAAACGCCGCTGCTCCTTTTCGAAAAATAATGTTTTATTTATATGTATGAACTCCCGTTTGTTTCTTTGGATGAGGCACCTGTTTGAAATGGGGTCTACTCTTAAAGGAAAAAATTTGCTCCTAGAGGAGCAAATCTTTTCTTTAGGAGTTGACCCCTACTGAGAAGAGAGGCAAAAATAATGGGTTGCTTCCTCTGAAAATATACCCATCACCTTTATATTGCTTATTATTTTGGCAGTGGTTGATTTACTACACTTTAGGTTCTAATAAATGCCCCTTTCAAAAAATGCAACACCCCCGGGACATTTAATTGGGGCTGCTGATATATTTGTGTAATATTTTGAAACAATTTTAGGAAAAATACCCTAATGACCATTTAAGCAGCTATTTACTGGGAAAAAAGATTTCAAAGTAGCAATAATTCATTTATGTGGTTTACAAATAACTGTCACAAAAAATGACTTAATTATTATTAGTTTTCAGAAACCTGGTGCAAAAGTCTCTATTAGTTCCTAATATTAAGTGGACAAATCTTATTTAAAACAGACTGCTTATTTAAAACAGAAAGCTGCTTAATGACCTGAAACCTTACAAGGCCGCAGGACCGGATGGTATTCCAACCTACATTCTGAGATCAGCGGCAGAGGAACTCTCACCTATGCTCAGTCGCATATACCAGTTTTCCCTTGATGAAGGATGCGTACCAGCAGATTAGAGAGAAGCATTGATAGTTCCCCTCTTCAAGAAAGGCCCAAAACACCTGGCTTCAAACTACAGACCTGTATCATTGACATCAGTAGCATGCAAAGTACTTGAACATATAGTACACAGCAACATCATGCGGCATTTCGACCAGAACAATATACTGACAGTAAAACAGCATGGTTTCCGGAAGAAAAGATCTACTGTAACCCAGCTAGTTGCCACCATCCAGGGCATTGCCAGCAGCTTGAAATCAGGAAGAGACCAAGTGGACGTGATACTCCTGGATTTTTCCAAAGCTTTCGACAAAGTTCCCCACCAGAGACTCCTCTACAAACTAAATTTCTATGGAATCAGGGGAGCAACGCTGGAGTGGATACGTTCCTTTCTTGGACACAGAAAGCAGCAAGTATTGCTCGATCAGGGCTTCCACTAACTTTCAAAATTTGGAAGTCCAGACTTCCATGGTGTCAGATTTGGACGTATTGAGAGATTTGTTTGGAAGTCCGAAGTTTTTAGGAATGACTTATGCATGGTTATTTTCACCCGCCCCCCCCCCCCCCCCCCCCCCCTCTCTTACACATCCCTCTCTCTCCCATACTGTAGTGAACTTTTTGTTCTACGAAGGGAAGCCTGAGCATTTGCGCAGTCTAATCAGAGTCATTCCTGTTTGTTTGTGAACAATACGCGAGTCCTGAGCACTCTAAAAACTGAAGACTCGCCTAAGTTACAATGGTTGCACTGTCTGCTATTGCATAATATTCCCTTTCATTGCCGCCGAATGGGCCGCGTCGGAAATACGGTGACTTACGGAATGTATAATGACACGCTTCCGCCGAAGAACTCGGTTGTCGCTAGGTCGATGTTCATTATTATTCATGTTAGATGCGAACAAGAAAGACCGGTCTGACTGCCTAGTTGCGCTGGCTGATACGATTGTTAGTTATCGGTGTGTGTACTGAGGTACCTTTAGCCGTCTCACGGTTAAAATGACACTACGTACGGCACGCGTATATACTCACAGCGGCGTCTTTGATCTTTACATCAAAGAGAAAACGTGTTTGACCCATAAATGAGCAGCTAATTGCATATCAACGCTACCGTTAGTATTATACCGAATATATAATCGCGTAGACCCTGATCAGAATGCGCTATTTCTGTGCACACTGTACGGCATTATTTTCGCACTGGGTTGCATGACAATATGACGATACAACTAGGAAATCGGTGAAAAGGACGTTTCAGTATTCGTATTTTAATAGTATTAATCAAAACAATGTTTATTACCAGAGCGTAGACCATAACACGTCGGAAATAGCGACTATTAATATTAACAGTGTATCTTCGCTTTGAATCAACACTTTTCGCGGAAGACGTTCGTATTCCTAAAAATTCCATTGACGACAGTATGGATCATGACAAGACCTTCCGTTGTAAGGACAAGCGTTAATATGAATGTTGTGTTCGTAAAAACTTCGGATTGAGTTTGTCAAATACATGCTTCAGTATTCGTGTGTTATGGATACATTCACAAACTTTTGAAGTCGGCATTCGCCCTACACATACAGGTCAGTTACATTCTCGCGGTCGTAAAAAAAAAAAGAAAAAAAGATGGGCACCTTTTCTTTCTTTTGTCCGTATTTCCCTCCTGTGATAGGAGCACCTGCGTTCACACTACGCAGTAAAGTGTTTATATAAGTAGTGTTTATATAAGAATAGAATTAAAATTTATGTCACTAAAACTGTCAAACACACTACATGCAGCTTCGTCACTGAAGTAAAACTGTCAACACACTACACACAGTCATAAAATACAACCTATAGTATATACAAAAGTCACTTCCTCCTAGAAACTGGGGCAACCACTGAACAGACAAAACGGTGGAACCCAGAGTCTTTCTCTTGACACTTTTCACTACAGTACACTGTGGAACAATGGGCACAGTGAACAAGTTCAGCACCCTGTGCAAGCCTTTGCTTACAATTGGCACAAACGTCACACTTCCTTACAGGGACGTCGTCATCACTGTCCAGTACTTCTAGTAAATCCACAAGAATTGACTGTTCAGTTGCTACATCAATTTCAGAGGTATGGGGTGCCACTGATTGAGACTCCAGTTCATTAGATACACTTTGACTGTGAATAACCAGTTCAATATGATCCTTCTGACTGGGTTCCAAACCACGTTCACAAACAATTGAATAGTCCTGTTCTGTACGAATGGAGGTTTCCTCTTCAAGAACGGTATCCTTTGTTCGTGGCTGCTGGGCAGTCAGTTGACAGATGTTGGCAGACTTCTTCTGTTTCCAAAACTTCTGACTTCTGGCACGGTCCCTTGCAACAGCTGATCGGGATTTCTTTTTCCGCTTTGGCCTTATTTTCGAGGCATCGGCAACGTCCGGATGACTCACTCCAAAAGCAGATTGACCGTCCTTCAATGGCGAGACATTTTTAGATTTTTTGGCGGCAAAACTCCTGACCACCAGTGAGAATCCCTTCGAATTCCTGGCTAATTTCCACGAAAACGCAGATTCCTCTTTTTCTATAAGGTTGATACAATCCAGAAAAGGTTGGGGAATAACAGTAGGTGACGATTTATCCAAGCTGCCCATTGTTTTTCTTCCAAAATCTTTTCGGCGACAAAAACATGTCCTCCATTTTAGACGGGTTCCTCATTTGGCACCTTTCATTCAAAAGCTCAGTCATCGTGATTTGATAAGTTGTTTTGCAGACTGCCATAAGAGGTTGAATCTACGAGTGGGTGTTATTTTGATAATCGTTTTTGACAGGTAGGCGGTCCGACATGTGTGTTACCTGGTTCAGTGCTCCATTCGGACAATTCTCGATTGGCCCGCAGGCGGTCTTTTCGTCTGGCTGACACCGGCGTTAATCCGATTAATTATGACACGTGCTAAATTTCTAAAGACAGTGGCGATATTTTATACGTCGGGACAAGATCAGACGGCCGTATGTGACAATTATCGGGCGTATGCCAGACGCCAGAGGTCCCATTTCTCGACGTACGGGAGCAAATCCTGGGCGTAATATACGGCCATACGCCCGTTAACGGAAGCCCTGCTCGATGGTTGTAGATCCACCCAAGCTGATGTAATCTCTGGAGTGCCACAAGGAACAGTGCTTGGCCCATTATTATTCTTGGCCTACATCAATGACCTGCCAGAAGCTGTAAATCAGATCCCCGCCTCTTTGCTGATGATTGTCTCGTCTACAGACTCGTCAGATCTGAAAATGACGCCGTGAGACTGCAGGAGGATCTCAAAGCTTTGGAAAACTGGGAGACGCTATGGCAGATGCAATTCCACCCAGAGAAATGTCAAGTGATACGTATAAATACTAGCAAGCGCTTCGAGAGACAGTCAGAATATAAGCTCCATGGACACACACTGGAAGTAGTGGACAGTGGAAAGTACCTCGGAGTGCACATCAGCAATGACCTCACCTGGCATAGTCATATAGACCTCACGGCAGCAAAAGCGTCAAAGACCCTGGGATTCTTGAGACGAAATCTTGGCGAATGCACTAGAGATGTGAAGAAGGCAGCCTACACAGCCCTTGTTAGACCAACTCTAGAGTATGCGTCTCCAGCCTGGGACCCATCATCAATCGAAGACAGTGCCAAGCTGGAGAAGGTCCAAAGACAAGCCGCGCGCTTTGTTCATGGGAATTACTATGACAGAACACCAGGATGCATCACCAAGATGGTCTCAGACCTTGATTGGGAACCACTACAGCAAAGAAGAAGAGTGGACAGGCTGACAACATTGTTTAAAATACAGCATGGATTGGTGGAAATTGACACTGATGTTGTACGTCCCAGTGA
Organism: Ctena decussata; assembly: GCA_963989385.1. Taxonomy (NCBI): domain Eukaryota; kingdom Metazoa; phylum Mollusca; class Bivalvia; order Lucinida; family Lucinidae; genus Ctena; species Ctena decussata. The sequence goes on along the minus strand of OZ022500.1, from coordinate 56,741,637 downwards.
CAGACGCACCAGAGGTCAGCATAGACTCTACCAGCCTACTGCCACCATGTCCGTCTACAAATGCTCTTTCTTCCCACGGACCATTCGGGAATGGAACCTTCTACCAACCCAGGTCACTGACGCCACCACCCTAGAGGAGTTCCGAGTCGGTCTAGGTCATGCCCTGCCGACCCTTCAGTTCTGAACAGCCGACAATATTTTATATGTTTTTAACTGTACATAATTGGATTTTAACATAACATTGGAAGGAGTAGGCTGTCTCTATCCCCTCTCACTGGTCAACAGTACATTCTCAGAGAAGAATCCTGACCATAATTTGGAAGAAGAAGAAGAAGAAGACTTAAAGCCATTTGTTATATCATGTAAAACTGCAGAATATAGAACAGTGGTTTTATTGCAGTATTGGGAACTTTTTCTTTGGTTTCTTGTTTCTTTGAGACTTTATTTCTTTTATTTCTAGTGACTATGTGTATTAATTTATATAGTAATGTTGTCAGTTTCTTTGAAGGGCAAATCTTTTTTACCGTAAAAATTCTAAACATTGGATCAGATAGGTCTGAGCAAACAGTGCGGTGCTCCTGAAAGAGCAGTCTGATCAGACCCTGCAGTGTTAGCTATTCCATCTGCTTAGATGCATTACTGCACTGAAATAACAAGAAGTTTCTTATATTTTTTAGTAGTAACTAGCTGTTACTGTTATACTTTTAGTGTCCTAATTTTCAGGATTTTTATGGTACACTGGTTCCATATAAAGATGAATGTGTAACGTGGGCCGACCTGCAAACAAACCCTGTCAGTGGAAAAGCATGCTCACTCACCAAGGGCGGTTTATTTGCTTATATACCCCAACATTTACTCGACCACAAACTACCGAGTTTGTAATGTGCATATCTATTTATATCTGTGACCTTCTACCGTCACATTACTTTCCCCTCCGAGAAGTCTCGTCCCGAGACTTGGCCTGGGAATTACATGGGTAAGGCAACTCCGGTCTGGCAGTTGTCATTATCCCACCGCTGCCACCAAATGTAACGTGAGCCGACCTGCAAACAAACCCCGTCAGTGGAAAAGCATGCTCACCCACCAAGGGCGGTTTATTTGTATATATACCCCAACATTTACTCGACCTCAAGCTACCGAGTTTGTAATTTGCATATCTATTTATATCTGTGACCTTCTACCGTCACAAATGTGTGTTTGTATTTCAATCCCCATAATCATGTCTCCCCTCCACCCTCCCCCCGACACACACACGTAACGTGTCCATGGCTGCAGTAGGGGGGCATTGTTTGTCCGTCCGTCTGTTTCCCCCACGGAAGCCTTTTGAGAGGGCCTCACATATGAAGCTGCTCATGAATATTCATGCAAATGCCATATAAGGTGCAGCGATGTTCTGGCAAAGTTCGCCACAGCATCACAAGAATATATGAATATTCATTATGGTTTGGGAAGTTCTGGCAAAGTAACAGCGAAGTTTGCCACAACATCGCAGTAACCCATATTTGGAAAAGGGGCATTGCCACAGCATCATCACAGAATTATAATGAATAAATTACTTTGCTGCAACCTTGAAGCAAACTTCATTTGCATGGTAAAACATTGCTGCAACCTTGCAGCAAACTTCATTTGCATGGTAAACCATTGCTGCAACCTTGCAGCAAACCTCATTTGCATGGTAAAACATTGCTGCAACCTTGCTGCAAAGTTTGCAGTAAACTTGCAGCAACTTTACGGTAGCTTTGCAGTTCGCAGGAGGCCAGTTTTTTTCATAAGGGTAATTAAGCAGGGGGAAAATGTCAAAGGTCGACTATATGGCTGGGTAGCTCAGTTGGCAGAGTGCTCGCACGGTAAGCGAGAGGCCCTGGGTTTGAGTCCTGGTCGGGCCACGATTTTTTCTTCCCCTGTGACATTTGTGGTTCAGTGTGGGTCCACGGCTAGGGCCGTGAGCATCAAAAGGTGCATGTCTCATTGGTTCCTCCATGGAAATGTCAAAGGTCGACCAAGTGGCTCTGTAGCTCAGTTGGCAGAGTGCTCGCACGGTAAGCTAGAGGCCCTGGGTTCGAGTCCCGGTCGGGCCATGATTTTTTCCTCCCCTGTGACATTTGGTAGCCAGCGTAGGTCCACGGCTAGGGCCATGTCAAAGGCCAACCAAGTGGCTTGGTAGCTCAGTTGGCAGACAGTGCTCGCACGGTAAGCGAGAGGCCCTGGGTTAGAGTACCGGTCGGGCCACGATTTTTTCCTCCCCTGTGACATTTGGTGGCCAGTGTGGGGGTCGAACCCACGACATTTGGGTTATCAGCATGACATTCTCCCTCTCCATATTGAATTCGTCCTCCAATTCTCAGGAGTTACAAGAATCACTTGAAATGAGACTTAAGGAGTTCTAATGCACATGTGGGTCATTTACGTCGGGCGCAATTTGTCACGGACTCTTAAAAAATCTCACGAACATAAAAAAACAAACATGTCACATTGGTTCCTCCGTGGTACTGAACAGATTCGGCGACAAATCTAATTAAGCAGGGGGAAAATGTCAAAGGTCGACCATGTGGCTCGGTAGCTCAGTTGGCAGAGTGCTCGCACGGTCGGGCCACGATTTTTTCCTCCCCAGGCTCACTTTAATAAACAAAGAACAACTGGTAAAGAGCTGTAAAAATCACACAATAAAAATTATAATCAAGGGGCGAGAACAGGGACAGTCGAATCACTGGTTCAGGTATGTGCATTTAAAAAAATCAAACATCTCTGAGATTTCAGCCACTGAACAAAAGATCATTTCAATACATACCACATGTGGCCACCAAAATCAAACCAAGCAGCTTCATCTCAATATCCTGCGAGCCTAGCACGATAGTAAGGCGATTTTGTTTTCCTGTTTAATGTTTTCTAACAAGTCATGTGAGATCACTCACGGTATCACGTGATCTTCTTTCAGTTGTGTAAAAGCCGAAACCGGTCGTACTAAACACCGCTGGGTGGGTCATATTGTTGTTGTTGTTGTTTCGTAATGTTCCGCCGGCTACTTGTCGGCGAACCGTCGTTGTGACGTAAAGGGATACAATTTCTTTTTCTGGATTTTGAGTTTCCGTCGCTTGCTGAAACTGCCTGGAGGAAACTTTGTAATATTTTTTGGTGATGTGCTGGGGGGGTCGGAAATAAAAAAGTCATGGAGTAGGGGGGGGGGGGGGGTCATATATTTTATTAGGCATATTGGGGGGTCAGAATTCTTCCATCGGTCTCCATTTTTTAAAAATGTCTCAGCTTCTGGGGGGGGGGCAAAGCCCCCAGACCCCCCATTACTCTTAACATTTCAGACTCTATTCTTTCAAATTTGAAAATGTAAGGGCATTTATGGGAATAACACACAAAACTTGGGCAGCTTCTGTCAAAAAGAAAAAAAGATATTTTTATTAGCTTGCTACTTGCTGGTAGAACATTGTACGATTGTCTATAAAATCATGTCGAGAAGATTTTATTCTCACTTAAATTTAATGCCTGTCTTTGTAATACCAGCTTGTCGGCAGCAAAGCTACTGTGGCTTCAGGGGCTGCGCCCCCACACCCTCGTTTCCCCATTATTATTATTAACAGTTTATTGAGCAGTCGACAACAGTTTTCAAGATGCCCATAAGCATAAGGACAGGAAAGAATTGCAGACAAAATTTAAACAAACCATTAATCTGCATGATTAATTAACATACATGTCAGAATAAGAATGTTCTTTATGTTTCATACATTTTTTGATCGAGATCAGTCGGACATAAAATAGGTAATATGGTGTGTGTGTGTGTGTGTGAAGGGTAGCTGGGATGTGGAATGGGGTAGGGGGATCATAAACTTTTTTGTCACCAGTCTGGGGGTCGGAAAAAAAATCTGGTGAGACTGGGGAGGGGGGAGGGGGTCGAAAATTTTGGTGAATCATTTGAAAATGTACCCGCCCCCCCCCACCTGATTATAAATGACTCGTCCCTTAGTGCGGATTCTATGTAGGGATGACATAAGCTCTCTGCTATACAGTTCAAGTATGTTAATTTCGGACTTGTTACTTGTGAATACACTCGGGCCAAGTATAAGTTGTGTCACAGCACCAGTGGACGAAGTATTGACTTACTTAGACCAGGAACTTGCTGAATTTTCCTGAGGAAAGTGTCTCGAACATGTTGAAGAGGCTGACACTCTGCTAGGAAGTGTTGTCTAGTCTCCGGATCTGTATCACAAAGCTAACATGTAGGGTCTACGCTGAACTGGTTAAACACAGCCCGATTACTTATTTTAGTTTTCACTTATTCCCAGTGAAGCTGAGTTACAGTGGTGAGTCCTACTGTGAATTACAGATGTTTGATAATCTGCCACACTTGATGGGATCATGTTTGTGGAATAATATGAGAAGCTCCAAGGATTTTCAGAAATCCACTAGAAAAAAAAAATTGATCTACTTGTACCTGTTCTTCATCATTATTAGCAATTCATGGGATACTGAACTTAATACTGGTCCTACATCCCTTAGCTCCTCGCATTGCCCATGTGGTGTATGTGAGGCCAGTGTTGGTTGGGACGACCGGGCTATAGTTTGTGACACATGTAATAAGTGGTATCACATTGACTGTCAGGGTATGGATTCAAATATGTATTCAATTTATAATCAGTCCCTGGATAGGAGTTTGGCATGGGAATGCCTGAACTGTGGCATGCCAAACTTCTCAACTTCTTTGTTTGACAAATTAGGCCTGATTGATACGAGTAATCGTTTTGATTCCCTCTCAATTCCTGACAGTCCAATTCCTACTGAACTAGGCACACCAACAGCTACTTCTTCCCCAGTTGGTCTGCAACAATCAAAACCCAAGCCAGGCAAGACGTCTGTCTTTAATCATCCACTTCGAATCCTGATTATGAATTGTCAGTCGATTAAAAATAAGAAACCTGAACTTCAGACCATTGTCGATACGGCCAAACCTGACATTATCTTGAGTTGTGAATCTTGGCTCTCTCCAGACATCGTCAACTCAGAAATATTCCCTGATGGGTATGATGCCATTAGGAAGGACCGGGCGGGTGATGTTCATGGGGGAGTTTTTGTTTGTTTCAAAAAGGATTTAGATGTATTGAGGTACCAGAACTTGAGACAGAGTGTGAACTTGTTTGGGTTAAACTTCAAATTGTTGGCTGTAAAACTTTGTATCTTGGCTCCTTCTACCGACCTCCAGATATCATTGATCCAGAGTATTTGGATCATCTAAATGCCTCTCTAGGACGAATCATGTCATGTAAAAACTCTCATGTCCTTCTTGGAGGTGACTTCAATTGTGGGGACATTGATTGGAATAAGTTATATGTACCCCTGGGAATGCCCAAAAGGCAGGTGTAGTCCCAATAATTATTAGTAAATATTGTTCAGGAGCACTGCCTCTCTCAAATGGTTTATATCCCTACAAGACAAAAAAGGACCCTAGATATCCTTTTGACTAACAACCCCACCCCTGTCACAAGAATTAAGGGTATGCCACCAATTGGTCGTGCCGACCATGATATTGTTTTGGTGGAATATGACATAAAAGCAAAAAGGGTCCTTCAGTCACCACGGAAAGTTTTCTTGTACAAACGGGCTGATATGCAAGGTCTTAGAGACCATATGCTTGCCTTTGCAGACCGTTTCATTTCGCAGGACTTTGCTCACGTTGATGTTAATGAGATGTGGATTGAGTTTAAGACGGTCTTATTAAATGTAGTAAACAAGTTTATTCCTTCTAAAATGACGAAAGGAAAACTTGGCTATCCATGGATAGATGCACGCATTAGGGCATTGATTAGGAAAAAAGAAAAATTGTATCACATAGCTCGCAGAGCAGGTAACGAGTCCCTGAAGAGTCGTTGTAAACAACTCAGAGCTCATGTCCAAAAAGAAATACGTGATGCCTATTGGAGGTATGTTTCTGATATCTTCAATCCCTCAGATACAGACACTAATATAGAAGACTGTATCCAAAATGATCGGCTGAAAAAGTTTTGGTCCTTTATGAAAAACTTAAGAAAGGATTCCACGGGTGTGGCCTGTTTAAGGGAAAATGGCATGTTGAAAACTGCTAATAAGGACAAAGCAGACATATTTAACAGACAGTTTTAGTCTGTATACACCCGGGAACAAGTAGGTGACCCCCATCAAAAGGACCAACCCCCTACCCAGCTATTGGAGATTTATACATTGACCCTAATGGGGTCAAAAAACTATTAGACCGTCTTAACCCCCATAAATCTTCAGGTCCAGACGACCTAAGTGCACGTGTGTTAAAAGAATACAGTGCTGAAATTGCCCCGGTTCTTGCCTGCATTTTCAGCCAGTCCTTGGCCCAGCCTAGAGTACCAGATGACTGGCTGCAAGCTAATGTGGCCCCACATTACAAAAAGGGAGAAAAGTATGACCCTGCCGATTACAAGCCGGTCTCTTTGACTTGTATTTGTTGTAAGTCTCTGGAGCACATTCTCGTGAGCAAAATCATGCAACATCTTTCGGACCATAAGATTTTAGTTGAGTCTCAGCATGGCTTCAGAAGTGGTAGGTCATGCGAGACCCAACTAGTTTAATCGTATTTTATTGCAATAATCGTAAGCAATGGGGTTGGGACTCAAGTTCTCACAACATTAGTTACGGCCCTTCCCCTACAGTATAACAACAAATACTCAAACATCACATGGTACCAGATAGAATCCCCTTCACCAAAACATACATATCAAAACTAAATAATCTTCCTTGCCAATCATGCCGCCATGATTTCCCCACACACAGGGACTGATTTACCAGTATTTTTGCTTAACAGACTTTTGAGCATTTAAAATCAGCAAGAGTCAAACAAACATCTCCCAGAATGGCCAGCAGTAAGGACCCCCACCGGCTGATCAAAACAGAGCAGCCAGGTCGGGGCCCATATTGCACTAACTGTCCCAATGTGTGCTGAAATCACGGTAGGCAATTTGAACAATAGTAACATATCATCCTTGAGAACATCAATGTGGTTGCATGATTATCCAATTACAACAGAACAGACAGAAATAAATAAGACAGAAAGAAAGAAATAAAACTGAAAGTTAAAACTAAAGAGTACAAAATTAGAGAAAGATTAGGATAGTATGTGTACAACAACTCATCGTAAAGGAAAATAAAATGAAATTAAGTAGAGAAAACAAAATAGTAAAGTAATAACAAATAATAGCAACAAATAAATAATACTATAAAAATACTCATCGTCAGGGATCTCAGCAGGTAGAAGACTCAACTGGTCCCGTTCATTCATGATTTGCAGGCAAACCTAGACAGAGCCAATAATAAAGGTCACAAACAGACGGACCTCATTATTATGGACTTTGCCAAGGCTTTTGATAAGGTCCCCCATAGACGATAGATTTATAAACTGGAGTATTATGGTATCCGAAATGATATCCTCCGGTGGATCTCTGCCTGGCTATCTGGAAGGACACAAAAAGTTGTTCTGAATGGTGTCTGTTCAGACCCTCTCTCCGTATTGTCTGGTGTCCCCCAGGGTTCTGTTTTAGGGCCCATTCTGTTCTTAATCTTTATTAATGACCTGCCAGACAACATAAGCTCAACAGTCCGCCTTTTTGCTGATGACTGTGTACTCTATGGAAATATTAGACGGTCCGAAGACCAACAGATACTTCAAGATGATTTGGATAAATTGGCACTTTGGGAAGAGGCATGGCTCATGAAATTTAACGTTGCCAAATGTCACTCTATGAGGGTGACTAGGCACCCCCTCCAAAGCAAATAATCCATGGTTATACATTGCATAACCAAGTCCTAGAGAATGTATCGTCAGCCAAATATTTAGGAGTTGAAATTACGGATTACCTCGAGTGGGGTCAGCACATCAATGCACACCAATCACGGTTGATAACTTTGCTGCACTCTTTAATTGCACACCGGGGGATCGGGCGTCAGACTCTATGATGGCCCCGACCTAAAGCTATATATTTTAGTTGGTTGGGACCGGAGCCTTTTTGTCTGTTGCTTGGTCCACCGGGGCTCAACTAGTGACCGTCTTTTGCTTCAGATTTCCAGTGGGGTTGTTTGGCAGGACAGGGATCTCCACCTGTCAGACGGCCCATTGTATCTGTTGAGTCCTCGTCTTTGCTTCTTCATGGTGTTGAAATTTGATTTATGTGTTTACCGTGATGATTCATTGACGAGTTAGAGGGTTATCATGCGAACCGAACAACCAACTAAATGTTTTGTACCACTTCAGATACTGAGGGTGAGGTTGGGCCTGTAAAATCGATTTAAGCCCCCCAGTAATTCATTACTGACCGTTCCAAGGAGGTAGTTCTGTTCTGGCTCTCTGTTGCCTGTTTTTGGTGTCAGAGTTTCTGTGATGTTTTACCTTATGTATGTTCTTATTATTTTTGGTTCGGTTTGGGTTGCTGAGTGGCCACCTTTTGGGAACAAGCTGCTCACTCGGTTGACCATATGTTCTCTGTATCTTGATTATTTGTAATCTTAGTTGTTTCCAACTATGGTTTGAGGGCTGGATTTGGATTTTGATTGTTTCAGTTCCTGGTCTTTGCATACTTTTTACCAGTAAGGCTACTAAGACTTTGGGTTTCCTTCGTAGAAACTTGACTTTTGCATCGAAGGAAATCAAGGCAGCTGCATACAAAACTCTGGTCCGGCCCAAATTAGAATATGCAGCGCCAGTTTGGATGCCCCATCACCAAGTAGATATTAACAGAATAGAAAAAGTACAGAGGACTGCTGCCCGTTGGACCTGTAGGCGCTGGCGCAATCAAAGCCATGTGGGAGAAATGTTAGAAGAACTCCAATGGCCAGACCTGCAGGAAAGACGACAGCAGGCTTCTCTGTCTCTATTCTACAAAATTCACAATAATCTTGCCGTTGTAGATAAGAATAAGTACCTATCTGAGGTCGGTGAAGGGAGCAGGAGAACTAGGTCCCACCCATTCCAGTACCACCGTCCAAATGCTTACACGGACGGCTTTAAGAATTCCTTTTTCCCCAGGACAATTGCAACTTGGAATGGCCTTACAACCGAAGCTATCTCTTCGGAGAAAGTTGATGGGTTTAAGGCCAAAAATTAATATCCTAGGGTAGAGCAGGGGTTAGGCATGGAATGCCTGCCCCTGAGAACTTCTTGTAAATAGTTTTAATCTGCTGGTGGCTTTGTCACAAATTTATTTATTTATTTATTTATTTATTTATTATTTATTTTTTTGTGACATCTTATGCGCCACACCAGAAACCTGTCATCATGGTCAAAGTTGACCGAGGACAGTAAAGACAGAAAGAAAGAAAGATTACTCTGTAGCGTATATGTGCCGGTTAGTAGACGACATTTAGGCTGTGCTCTGCGACTATCATGTACGCTGTTTCGTACTTTTGACCAAACATAATGTGACACACCAACCTTGACACTTTCTGGTGTTTTGTTCTTCAACGAAGGCTTTGAAGAAATATCCTCTCTCCACTGCGCTTCCACAGCCGAGTTGATAGCAAAATTAACCATCTGGGGGGGGGGGGGTCTAATACTAATTACCGCCGACGTTACACACCAAAAAACACTTTATCTGCATGATCAATGAAAGCAAAGTACAATATGAATTTTTATACCATTATCTAAATCAAAAAACATAATTTGAAACTTACAAAACTGCAATTAATAATTTGTCTTAACAACCCAAATAAGCTGTAAGAATGAATAGTCAAACAGCTTTACTCAAACGGACTAATGTATGACATACAGCATGGATTCAGGGAGAGACGCTCCTGTGAGACACAGCTGGCTTCACTCAATGAAGACATTGCTCGCAGGTCTAGACACAGTAACTAAACAGACTTGATATAATAACTTGATTTTTCTCAAGCCTTTTACTAGGTGAACCATTCAAAGCTCAACCAGAAATTACACACCTACGGCATACGAAATTCCACCCCACACTAGATCCAGGCCTTTTAAACTTGTAACCCCCAGCAGCGGGTCGTTGTCGAGGGTGAGGAATCTGATTCGGTGCCAGAAACATCAGGAGTCCCACAAGGCTCCGTTCTGGGCCCCCATCCTGTTTTTACATCTACATCAACAACCTTTCACAAGAAATCATCTCATACGTGCGTCTCTTCGCTGATGACACTGCCATTCACCTAACATTGGAGACAGAGCATGACAGTGACGTCTTGCAGAAAGACTTGGATCGACTTCAGGCATGGGAATCAAAGAGGGATATGGAGTTTAACCCATCAAAGTGCCTGGTAGTAAGAGTGAATTCTTCCAGAACCCCCTTTAGAACTGAGTATATACTCCATGGACAGGTACTGGAGGCAGTCAGGCTAGGTTCTTGGGGTGGATATCTCCAACAATCGTAGCTGGAAAACAGATGTAGACAGGATTGCATCTAGAGCCAATAGGTCTCTCGGATTTGTCCATGACGTGTTTTTGTTTCTGTTTTTTTTTGTAGCTCTAGTCCCTTTTACACTATATTTTAACCTGTCGTCTTTAGATCGCCTCACTGTCATGCCTTTTATCATTCCTTCTCACAACGTGACGTGCAGACCCTGCCAAAATGCTCGCGAGGGCGTAGGCAGTATACGAATATAGATAAATATAGGTCGAATTTTAAAACAAGTCTGATGCAAAACCGACAAGTCCACTTTTTGCTAAGGTTGACTGCCAATTTTTGCACAGTTTAAACATATTCTGCTACAACTGACTGCTATGATATACTGCTCACAAAAAGTAGGGTATATTATGACAATAGGAGCGAGTACAAAACTCAATGATATTGGCTGGGTTAGTTTATTGTTGTTTGATGACAGAACACTATTCAAGTAACAATATTTAACTAAAACAGAAACATTCACAGCAGGTCATGTGACCTAGAGCAGCACATTAAGGACTATGGGGTCTACCCCTTAATTTCGCATTGGCGAAAAAAAAAAATGGACCCTCAGATTCTGTGAATCATAAATTTTTCTTGTAATTTTCCAAACTGAAAACACCCACTTTGGTAGGCTTCTTTGCGTTATTTAAGGTGTAGGGCCGTTACAAATGTCACCATATGAGAGAAAATTCACCACACGATGGTATTTTTTACGCCTATCATTTTCTCCTGTGATAAAAGCGCATGAAAAAGTATCTGTATCTTGTTAACTGAGGCATAAGGCGTCTGTCTTAGTAAGGTTTGATTAAAAATTATAAGTCATTGCTGCGCTGGATTCGTGCGAAATTTGGGTGTCGACCCCTTGACTATTTGCAATTTATTCCAGGTCACGTGACAAGCTTAATCGTTTCAATATTCATACTGAGGGTATCTATGAATATTTGTTTTATGAATTATAACAGTTCAATATTCATCTACTTATTTTCCTTACTTCTGCTGTTTTAAATGTCTAAATATCCCTTACTTATTTTGAGCAGTATATAATACTTTACCATGGCAGCTTTAATATTGACATAGATCATCTCTGCAGCAGATGCCATTGCAAACCTAAATTAAGCTGAAATGACTCTCACTAATTTGACTATCATCAATTTGACACAAAAGTGCTGGCAGAATGGGACTTTTTTATACTACTGCAGTTCCTGAACAGCCTGGCCTTGGTCTACAGTGTTTGCTCAGACATTCGTATCCCAAAAATTAGTGAGGTGTTGCAACTTTTACAGATCATTTTGGAACATTTATTTGCTTGTAAGACCAAATCAGTACCTGTGTTTATATATTACTTTGAGTGAAAATCCAAGTACGTATATGCATGTGCATGATAAATAGTAAACGAATAAGATGAAGATGGAAATTTATCAGAATCCAGTTATGTCTATGCAGAGATATATTAATAAGCATCAGTTCTGGAAAGAATAAACTGCGTCACAAGTTCTTATAGTTTGAAAACTGTTGTTCAAGACCTTGTATTGCTTATAGGTCTTTTGAATAGCTGTGTATAGGTACAGTTTCCACAAATATCTAGTTTTAGTCAAATATTTCAACAGCAGAGTCTTAGCATTCGAATCATGACGTTCAAAATTTGGCCTTTCCATGCTTTCATTTTAAGGCGTCATAGAACGGCTTCTAAGCATGTATTCACGCACAACCAGCCAGGTAAGAGATTTTGAACAGTTCACTGATTGCACATGCAAAGTATGCTAAATCATATAGGCGTGACATCCCTTATTCAGTGACTAAACTTTACCACCACTGAACTAGAAAGTGTAAACAGTTTTTTAAAATTCGTAGAAGACATATAGTCAATTAGTGAGATGATCACATTGCATCTGGTCTGGATGTCCGCTTGCATCAAACCCAAGTAAGATCAAACTTCCAGGAGATATGACAATAAAATAAATAATTTTGCATCATAAGCACTAAAGTAAAACACTCAAATACATGTATATAATCGAGCATAATAATAGATCTCTAGCCTAGACGTAAAATGCGCTCATTAGTTCATTGTATATGCCCACAGGAGAATTAAGTAACTCACACACTAATTTGTTCAGCAAGGGCAAGATCATAAAAACTCAGAGATCCAACACATTGTACTGGACGGTGGTGTTTCGCAGCTCAGTTGCTTAACCGTAAGCTCCACTCCATCGCCAAGTCGTTGTGCCTTATCCTACCCCGGGGCAAAATATTGTAACATAAATGCACATGTAAGCAACATTTAGGAATGGCAACAATACAATACAAAACAATTTGGCAAGGGCAAGATAGAAAGACAAAAAATCAAAAACTGCACTGGATGGTGGTGTTTCGCAAGTTGCAGCTCTATAACTTAAGGTGGTGGTTATCACTTTTTTGCACGTTAACAGGCTGCGCAGATAAAAAAATGTGGCCTGTGTCCAAATGTTTGTCTTGAATTTCAATAACACACTGTCTTGGTCATTGTAATGTAATACTTATACTGAGAGTATAATATAGGTATTACTGACTTACCTGTATTAATGAATGCAACCACTATACATGCTCTTATATACATGGTCAGACATTTGAGAAATAGGTACTGTTTTTTATCTGGTCTACCTTACAATTTGAGAAAGAGTTGGAATACATAATTGCTAGGACGCTCTTTTTAATGCATCAAAGAATCTTCAGAGCTAAGAACATTTTCAACAACTGATTTTATTTTTCAGATTATTGCGCAGAAAATTACCATTTGATCTTTTCATATAAAAACACTTTTTTAAACAGAATGTCCCTCTATTTTATATTCTAAACTGTAGAGAACAACAAAAATAAGAAGTCTGCTAACTATCAGGGAGATACGATAATTTTTCATGGTTTTATTGAGATTTTTAGCTCACCTGAGCCAGAGGCTCCGGGGGAGCCTATAGTATGGTCAGGCTCCGTCGTCCGTCGTCGTCCGTCGTCCGTCCGTCCGTCCGTCCGTCCGTCAACATTTTCAAACGACTTCTCCTCTGAAACCACTGGGCCAATTCTAACTAAATTTCATATGTAGCCTCCCGGGACCTTAGGAACGAAAAGTTGTTCAAATGGTCCTGGTCACATGACCAACATGGCCGCCATGCCCATATATGGTAAAAACCTAAAACAATCTTCTTCTCCAGAACCAGTAGGCCAATTGCCTTGAAACTTGGTATGTAGCATCAGGTACATGAGTACTACTAAGATTGTTCAAATTATGACCTTGGGTTGACCTTGACCTATTTTATCATAAGTTCAAATTTGGTCTTTGGTGCTTTTATATGGCATAATGCTAGAACATAAGATTTCTTGGGAACTGTTAAAGATTTTGGCGTAAAATTTGGTAAATACAGTCATCTTAATGAGTACATGATGTTTTGTGAGTACAAGAGGTCAAGGTCATTCTTTGACCTTTGACCCAAGTCTCTCATATTTAGACTATTATAGACAATCTCCTCAATATCCACTTGGTCAATTGTAACCAAATTTCACATGGTAGTTTCAGGTGTTGAAGGAATGAAAATTTGTTAAAATGGTCTGGGTCACATGACCAACATGGCCACCATGCCCATATATGGTAAAACACTTGAAAAGCTTCTTCTCCAGGACCAATAAGCTAATGGCCTTGAAACTTGGTATGTAGCATTGGGTACTTGAGTACTACCAATATTGTTCAAATTATGACCTTGGGTTGACCTTGACCTTTTTTGCCGCAAGGTCAAATTTGCTTTCTGGTGCTTTTATATGGGAAAATGCTAGAAGTTAAGATTTCATGGAAATTGTTGAAGATTTTGGCCAAAAAATTGGAATATACAGTGGTTTTAATGAGTAAGTGAAGATTTGTTTGTAGAAGAGGTCAAGTTCATTCTTTCACCTTTGACCAAGGTCTCACATACTTTTACAATTTCAAAAGTGTTCTCAAAAGCCACTAGGCAGATTGATACCAAATTTCATACAGATCCTCCAGGGCTTGAGGAAATGAAAATTTGTTCAAATGGTCCAAGTCACATGGCCAAAATGGCCACCTTGCCCATATGTGGTAAAAGTTGTTAAAACTCTTCATCATCAGTACCAATGGACCGATGGTTTTGAAAGTTGGTAGATAGCATTAGGTGTTCAAATACTACCAAGATAAATTAAATGATGACCTTGGGATGACCTTGACTTTTTTGTGTCAGGATCAAATATGGGAATATGCTAGGACATAAGATTTCATGGAAAGAGACAAGGATTTTGGTCTTGAAATTGGTATATGCAGTCTTCCTAATGAGATCATGAAGATTTGTGAGTACAAGTTTTCAAGGTCATTCTTTGACCTTTGGCATGACACAGGACTCATATTTTGACAATTTCCAACATGTCCTCAAAAGCCACTGGGCCAGTTGTAACCAAATTTCATATAGAGTTTCTAAGGGCTGAGGGAAGGATTCTGTTCAAACGGTCCAGGTCACATGACCAACATGGCAGCCATGCCCATATCTGGTAAAACTCCTTAAAAATCTTGTTCTCCAGAACCAATTGACTGATGGTATTGAAACTTTGTATGCAGCATCTGGTACTTGAGTACTACCAAGAGTGTTCAGATGATGACCTTGGGTTGACCTTTACTATTTGTACCGCAATGCCAAAAATGGGAAAATTGGTACAGACTTCATCTAAATGAGTACATGAAGACTTCTGAGTACAAGAGGTCAAGAACATTCTCTGACCTTTGACTAATGTCTCATATTTTGACAGTTTCAAATGTTGCTGCAAAAGCTGCTGGGCCAATTTTAATCATATGACCGCCTAGGGTTGAGGGAATAGAAATTTTTTCAAACTGTCCATGACACATGATCAACATAGCTATAGGACAACCAGTAACTAGTTGAAAATGAGATATAGGTATAGTTTTTCCAGCATTTAAGTGTTGGGATTGTAAACTTATGTTGAATGTCCTGGTTTAACCCTGTTTTGTGACAATGAACAGACAGAGCATTCAGCTGATTTTTCATATTTTTATGAAACTGGCATTTGCAAATCATACCAAAAACCTTTTGCTGATTTTTTTCCAGTTAACAGAACTTGCTTATACTATAACTTGCTTTTTTACATCTTCTTTATTTCATTTTTTGGAATTATTGGCGAGTTCTAACTGGTGAGTTATGGTTCTAGGTTATAGCACTTTCTCTTAGCGCCCTCTATTAATACATGTATGTGAAATTTCATTCAGTTCCCCTTTATTCTTTCAGAGATCTATTGATCTGAAGTCAGGAGTGCTAATACCTGGACTACAAAACCCACAGCAACATAGAACATAGTTGGCAGAAGATGAATTCAAGAATACTTCTTGTCCTTTTGAACTCATTACTGTCTCGCACTGACTTATTGGAAAGCGTACCCATGGAGTTATCCATATAACAGTATCTTTTTATGGATGTCTTCGCCAGCAGTCATTAAAGCACAATCAGTAGGACATCTGACTTATAACCAAAGGTCCTGGGTTCGATTCCTGGTCAGGCCACTTACTTTCATTTCTCCTTCTGCTGACTCAAGAAGGGCAGTTGTCAGTTACTGGTGGAAGTAAGTGCACTTAGTACTGGTTAACTGCTTAGGAGGTCTAAGCCTGCCCAGGAAAAGTGTGGTTAGGTTAGGTTAAGTGACCGTCCCGACATTACCATAGCTGTTTACCATGGACGTTAAACAATACACAACATTATTGCTTATTTTTCCTTTTTTTTTTTAGAGATTGAAAATGTTAAATATTTGAAATTTTATGGCATCTACCACAATTTATATCTGTACAAGGATACTGTTATATTTTGTACCAGGTAATAAAGTGACACTGGTTAAGAAGATTATACATTTCAATTTCTCTTTATTACATCAGCAGCAACTGATATTAATGTAAACACATTCTGTATATCAGTGCTGCTGAATAATAGAGATGATACCCCTACCAGTTCAGTCTATGGGCCTCGTCCTGGAATGTAATCGCCTTGCTGATCATGCTGAATATTTTTGTTATTGACTTTGTTTTAACTTTAAGAGTTTACACTATATATGATAATACTAATACTCATAGAAACAATAATAGTCATAATACTCTTGACAGTGCTGTTGTTGCAGTTTATATTTCTATGAATTATACATTATGACAAGTTTACTCATTTTTTCTGTAAAATATGTGCACTAAATCTGTCATTTAATTACAACAAACAAATGGTCAAATACATACATATTATGAATCTTGAAAATCAAAATTGAATAATTTCATACAGTTTGGTAAATTTCTTGGAGTACATTTAAGCTTAGTATATGCTGTTCTTTTCAAAAAATTAAAATAAAGCAACTGTGATAGATTGTGACCTTCAAAACTATGGCATGAATAGGTTGTACTGTTTGATAATATTTATTTCTTTTATAGGTATCAAATCAAGCTTTATATGAACTATTGTTTTCAACAAACTACTAGAAAGTGTGAGATATTATTGGATTGTGTTTTATTTTGTGATTGGATGGTGTATGTGCTATCTTCTCTGGATATAGACTGACTTGTTGTTCCCTATTACTGAGGAAGAGGACAATGCCTCGAACAAAGAACTGGAGACGTTCTGCAGCCAGGAAGATGGTTTTGGATAGAAGCTGTGACTGCCAGACTGGGTTGACTGGTGAGTCGACTCCTAAATTCGGGTTGACTCCTGAGTCGACTCCTAAATTCGGGTTGACTCCTGAGTCAACTCCTAAATTCGGGTTGACTCCTGAGTCGACTCCTAAATTCATGCAGACTTCAGAGTCTGTCATGACCAAGGGCCTCTTAGAGGCAAGACCTGTCAGCGTGCAGGCACATCAGAGGAATAAACAATGTCAGTTGACCAAAGATTATAAAATAGACTCACAAAGTACAGCTAATAATCAAAGGAATGAACAAAGTCAGTTGACCAAAGATTATGAAACCAGTATTGAAGAGAAGCATTGTCAAATAGACTCACAAAATACAGATCATAATACTTTGCCATACAGTTCTGGTACCAGTACTTTTCCAGATATATTGACCAAAAGTAAAGGTCCTTGTTTGACTAAATATGATAATGGAAGTCAACCTTTTAAGCTAATTTCATTTTCAACATCGTTTGAGTTAGATTGTGCTAAGAACACACAGGTTGCCACACCGGTAACTGATAGTTTTCAACCGGGCTCTTGCAATCATTGTTTAGAGAGCTTAAAGCCATTTAATTCACAGTCATTTATCTGTGGCTCATTTCATCAAGGAAGTGACAGATTCAGTGTAGAGTCTCGGGGAAGCCAGTGTGTGTCAAATTCTCTTTGTGCCGTTATTCATGCTCAATTTTCAAATACTTGTTCAAGTACTGAGATAGACCATATACTTATCGAAGGAGATATTCTGTACCAAAAAATCTTATGTTCATTGAAAGCTGAACAGAAATACACCAGTAGATTGTTAACTTTTGACGAAATTCCAGAAAATGTAAATGTCTTCAAAAGAGATATACATATCATAAAGTCAGATGTTGTTTCTGGCATTGCAGTACAGCAGTTTGGCAACACATCTTCTCCAACTCTTCATCAGTCAATGTATACAGCATTTCATTCTTCTTCATATGTTCTGGTCATGATTGGTGCAATATGTTCTGCAGTTTACAAAAAAGATGGCATGTACAATTTTTTTGATTCACATTCTCATGCTAAAAATGGTCTTTCATCATGCGATGGATATTCAGTTTTGATAAGATTCAGTTCTTTAGATGATTTGATCACTTACATGTATGCCTTATATGAAAGCATGCAAATAAACATGACAACGCAGTATGACTTGCTGCCAGTTGCTCTGACATTTACAGAAAATTTTCATGTTGGTATAGATCAGATTGACAATGTGGTTTCTTCTCAAAAGCAACATCTAGCTCAGCCAAGCAATTTAGAGCCGTCTTGTAATTATTTAGCAGTTGATAGGAGTTTGCAGTTTGATTGTTTACCTGAAACAATAAGTGAAAGTGAGCTTGAATATAGGGTAACTGATGATTCAGAAAGTCTTCTTGAAAATTATTTTGAAGATCAAAATATCAGACAGCTGAAAAAAACTCAAGATATTGCTGTGGAAATAAGCATGCAGAAGAAAACCTGTGGTGACAAAATAAGGAACAAACGCACTGCATACAATGCTGCATTTAAAAAGAAACAAAGAAGTAAGTTAGCTTTTAAAGAAAAAGAAAGGCTAAATCAGCTTGCTTCAAAACAGGCTGCTAGAAAGAAGCCAGCTTTTAATGAAAAAGAAAGGGTCAATCAGCTTGCTTCAAAACAGTCTGCCAGAAAAAATATGGATGTGTTAGCAACAGAGTGTGCTAAAAAACAGTCTGCTAGAAAGAATCCAGCTTTTAAAGAAAAAGAAAAGGTAAATCAGCTTGCTTCAAAAAAGTCTGCTAGAAAGAATCCAGCTTTTACAGAAAAAGAAAGAGCATATCAGCTTGCTTCAAAAGAGAATGCTAGAAAGAATCCAGCTTTCACAGAAAAAGAAAGGGTTAATCAGCTTGCTTCAAAACAGTCTGCTAGAAGGAAGCCAGCTTTTAAAGACAAAGAAAGGGTTAACCAGCTTGCTTCAAAAAAGTCTGCCAGAAAGAATCCAGCTTATACAGAAAAAGAAAGGGTAAATCAGCTTGAATCAAAGCAGTCTGCTAGAAGTAAGCCAGCTTTTAAAGACAAAGAAAGGGTTAATCAGCTTGCTTCAAAAAAGTCTGCCAGAAAGAATCCAGCTTTTAAAGACAAAGAAAGGGTTAATCAGCTTGCTTCAAAAAAGTCTGCCAGAAAGAAACCAGCTTTTAAAGACAAAGAAAGGGTAAATCAGCTTGCCTCAAAACAGTCTGCTAGAAAACATGTGGATGTGCTAGCAAAAGAATGTGCTAAAAAACAGTCTGCTAGAAAGAATCCAGCTTTTAAAGACAAAGAAAGGGTAAATCAGCTTGCATCAAAGCAGTCTTCTAGAAAAAATATGGATGTGTTAGCTAAAGAACGTGCTAAAAAGCAGAGTGCAAGAAAGATACCAGGTGCATTAGCGAAAGAATGTGCACAAAAACTAGCAGACAGACAAGACCCAGATTTTAAAGAAAAAGAGAAGATATATCAACTTGCTAGTAAACGTAAGCAAAGACAAAAACCTTTTGTTCAAGAATGTGAAAGGATTGCTCAGCAGCAGCGGAGGCAAGAGAAAAGAAAATTGGAAGACTCACTTGAGCTGAACAGGGAAAACAAAAGGCATAAAACTGCTGAAGAAAAAGTGCATAAAACTGACCCATGTGAAGTATTTGAGAGAAAAAGACATGATAGTGTAGAAAAATGTCTTAAACAGTTTCATGAAAATATTGCAGTAGGACCTCTGTTTGTATGTACTTGTTGTCACCAAACATGGTTTCGAAAAAGTGTATCAATGCTGAAAAACAGTAACATTATGAGATGCAGTTTGAATTACTGCACAAAATTTAAGTCAGTCAATAGTGAAGAGTGGATATGTCACACTTGTTTGTCAGCATTAAAAGATTGTAAAGTTCCAAAACTGTCTGTCGCAAATGGAATGAAATGGCCAAACAAACCTGCAGAGCTAGACTTGCACCAGCTTGAAGAAAGATTAATAGCACTGCGTATTCCATTCATGCAAATTAGAGAACTGCCACGTGGTGGTCAGTATTCACTTAAAGGAAATGTAATCAATGTACCTGTTGATATTCAACCCACTGTTGACTCTCTTCCAAGACCCATGGATGAAAATTTTACAATTGCCATCCAGTTGAAGAAAAAGCTTTCATATAAGAAAATAGATTTTAAAGAAAATGTAAGACCCATGAGAGTTCTGACAGCATTACACTGGCTTCTGACTAATAGTGATATGTATAAAAATTCTGGCATTACAGTTGACAACAACTGGTTTCAAGCAGTAACTGAAAGTGCAGAGGATACTGTAAGAGAGTTTCTGGAAGTGTCAGTACAAAATACAATTCCTGATATTGACATAAATAACTCAGTGCTGGATGGAGATAAAACAGTTCCTTTAGTACCTAAAGACAGAGAAAAGGGTGATGGATATAAATCAGATGGATTCAGTGAGGTAGATAATAATGAGCGTGTTGGAAATGTTGATACCTTAGTGGATGATGCTAATATTGAAAATAAGTTTGATCAAGTGTTGACCTTTGCTCCTGGAGAAGGACGGCATCCCCTTAGCTTGTATCAGGATACAGATGCAGAGTATTTATGTTTTCCTACTATATTCTGTGGTCAGAGGCGTCCTGATAAGACTGAGAGAACAACTTTAGTTCATTACAGTGACATTGTTAAATGGGAGTTACGAAGTGTTGATAGAAGGGCTGCTCAGTCTGTTCCAAACATTTTCTTTAAGCATAAAAAGCTGCAAATGAAACAAATAAGTGACAAAGTTAACTTAGCTGTAAGAAGATGTAAAAGTAAAGGCAAGAAAATTACTGCCGCTGAGGCAAGAGATCCAGCATATTTGCAGAGACTTGTGAAACTTGATGAAGGTTATTGTATATTTCGTCAGCTTAGAAATTCTCCAGCTTATTTAGAAAAAAGAAAGAAAGACATATTTGCAATGATCAGGCAACTGTCTTTACCTACTTGGTTTGTATCTTTGTCAGCAGCTGATACCAGATGGAATGATCTTTTGAAAATGTTAGCAAAACTGAATGATGCAATTGAGTATTCAGACAAGGATTTAGAGGCTTTAACTTGGCAAGAGAAAACAAGACTTGTTCAGAAAGACCCAGTAACTTGTTCAAGATATTTTGATCACAGAGTACAAGAATTCTTGAACACTGTCCTTAAAAGTGAGGTTGAACCTGTTGGAAAAGTGATAGATTTCTTCTATAGAGTGGAATTTCAACAACATGGGTCTCCTCATATCCACATGCTTATTTGGATTGAAAATGCGCCTAAGTTTGGAAAAAACACAGAGGAAGAAATAATTCAGTTTGTTGATAATTACCTAACATGCAGCACTGATGATGAAGAAATCGGGGAGCTTGTTGAACTTCAGTCACATAGACATTCGAAGTCTTGCAGAAAGAAAGGAAAAGCAGTCTGTAGATTTGGATTTCCTTTGCCTCCCCTCCCAAGAACAATGTTGTTGCATCCTCTTGATGAAGATATAGAAAATACAAAAAGAAACACTCAGAGCTTCAAAAGTCAATGAATGAGTACAAAGATGTCCCTGAAATTGCATTTGATGAGTTTTTGGAGCAAGTTGCCCAGATAGACTTTGAAAATTACATCAAGTGTATAAGAAGTTCACTTAGTGCTCCCAAAATTTTCCTTAAGCGGAATCCTAATGAGATGAGAATTAATTTATATAACAAAACAGTTCTTCTTGGCTGGAAGGCAAATCTTGATATTCAGATAGTTCTTGAACCGTATGGTTGTGCAGCATATGTTGTTGGTTATATAAGCAAATCTCAAAGAGGCATGAGCGCACAGCTTGATGCTGCAGCAAAAGAAGCTCGCAAAGGAAATTTTGATATAAAGAAACAAGTAAGACATATTGGGAATGTATTTTCAAACTGTGTTGAAGTGAGTGCACAGGAAGCAGTATATCTTGCTCTTCAGATTCCTTTAACAAAAGCTACAAGGGACATTGTTTTCATCAATACCTCTATCCCAGCAGAAAGAGTGTTTTTACTGAAATCTAAAACTGTGCTTGATGAACTTCCTGCAGAATCTACTAACATAGAAGCAGACAATATAATTCACAGGTATACCAAACGGCCTAGACAACTTCAGAATTTCTGTTTGGCAGATTATGTCTCTACAGTTGACATTGTTTATCCTAAAGGGAATAGGTTACCTGAGAGGTCTGAAGATACAAATGAAGATGAAGGAAATTCATATGATTCTAGTGATGAAAATGATGAAGATGGTAATGATGAGAGTATTGACTCGGAATATCATAGATCAGACTTGTTATATGTAGCAAAGAATGGGACAAAGTATAAACATAGGAGAGTTCCTAGAATTATACGTTATGTGAGGTATGATGTGAAGAAAGACTCAGAAAATTACTACAGAGAACGACTAATGCTGTTTATGCCCTGGAGAAATGAAGCGAAAGATTTGTTAGGTTCGTTTCAAACATATGAAGCTCATTACAATGTCTTGAAAGACAAGCTTGAATCCAAACGCAGCCAGTATGAACATCATATTGAAGAACTTGAGCTTGCAAGGCAAATGGCAGAAGAAGAAAATGCTTATGATGAGATAGCACCAAACACAGAGCATGAAAACAGAGAAGCAGAAGAAGAAGGTGAAAGAGAAGCTGAAAACTTTGTATATTTTAATCCAGATAGAGTAGTAGAACATCGACAGTATGATATTGGTATAGAAATACAGTCTGCTTGTTCAGTGCCATCAGTAGAAATAAATGGAGTCATGTTACCCGATGAACAGTACTTAAATTTGCTCAGGAGTTTGAATTTGAGACAAAGAGAATTTTTTAATCATGTTCTATATTGGATAAAATTCAAAGAAGAACCACTTTATGCATTTTTGTCAGGTGGAGCTGGTGTTGGCAAATCGATGCTAATTAAAGCACTGTATCAAAGCCTATATAGATTTCTAAATTTGAGAGAAGGAGAAAATCCAGATGATATTAGAGTTCTTCTTTGTGCCTACACTGGTAAAGCTGCATATAATATCAATGGTGTCACCATTGCCTCAGCTTTCTTAAAGAAGTTCAAACAAGGTAATGACCTTTTGTCAGCGGATGAACTGAACACATTTAGAGTGAAATACAGACATTTGAAAGTTATTATTATAGATGAAATTTCCATGGTAGGAACAAACACACTGACCTTTCTGGATACACGTTTGCAACAGCTCACTGGAACAAAAACCAGTTTTGGTGGTTTAAGCATCATTGCTGTAGGGGATTTGTACCAGCTGACGCCAGTATTTGACAAGTGGATATTCAGTGACCCCTCAAAGGGTGCTTCAGCTCTAGCAAATAATTTATGGAAGGATTATTTTAAATTGTATGAACTGGTTGATATCATGAGACAAAAAGATGATGTTGACTTTGCTCAGATGCTAAATCGGCTTGGACAGAATGAGCTGACAGAGGATGACAAAAATGAATTACAGAAACATAGTATCAGCCCCTATATGACAAATTATCCAAAAGAGGCTCCTCATTTATTCACTGAAAACAAGTTTGTAGATAGACACAATGAAAATTATTTGAATAGATTATCAGAAGAAAAAGTTGTTATCCCATGTCATGATACAGTCGTTTACGCGAATATTTTCATTAACAAATGCAAAAAACTCATTGAAGCACTTCCAGATGATTCAAACAAAACTGCTAATTTACAAAAGCTCTTAACAATTGCAGTTGGGATGATTTATGATATAACATTCAATGTAAATGTTGAGGATGGCTTGACAAATGGGTCTACATGTGTTGTCAAATTCATTGAGTACAAAATGGAAGGCACAGATCGTCCCAGTATTATATGGGTTTTGTTTCAAGATTCTAAAATCGGCCAGTTTACTCGTGAGAAATTTTCTAATAGGGGTTTGCACAGTGCAAACGTAGATAAAGCATGGACTCCAATATTTGATATAGAACGGACATTTATATACAACTTCAAAACATACCAAAGAATTCAATTTCCTTTGAAACCATCTGCAGGTAAAACAATCCATAAAGCTCAGGGGTCAACAGTTGATGAAATTGTTGTAGACTTGTCTCAGACAAGGGTCAGAAAACAACCTCATATTCATTATGTTGCTCTTAGTAGAGTAAGAAAACTAGAAAATTTATATATTCTGAATTTGAATGAAACAGCCATGGCTGTGGATGAACAAGTAAAAATTGAGATGCAGCGGTTAAAAACAAAGGCACTTCTTGAACTCTGTTATGTCCCTATATATAAAGTTGATTCACACAAGATCAAAATTGCATTTAATAATACAAGGTCCTTACATAAGCACTATAAGGACATTGAATTTGAGCCAAATGTTTTGTCAGCAGATGTGATTGGGTTTGCAGAATCCAGACTTTGTGCTAGAGATGATAGTAGTGATTTTGCTTTGAAGAGTTTCAGACTGTTGAGAATGGATGAAACAGGACATGATTCTGGGAACAGGCCATACCATGGACTTGCTTTGTACGTTAAAGATTATTTTGAAATTCAGAGAATAGAAAAGTTCCATTCTGACGTATGCGAATTTATGTTGGCTACCATATACAGCCCAAAAAAGGGACGTTTCCAAGTTGTATACTTCTACAAGTTCCCTAAAAGTGTGCAAACCAATTTAAGAAATAATATTCAGAATCATCTCATCCCATTAGTTGATATGCATACCAAATTTGTGATAATTGGTGGTTTTAACATCAATGCAAATGACACCACTTCAGATTTTGTAGATTTCATGACGAAACGATTTAAATGTGAGCAACTCATCAATCAGGCAACTTTTGATTCTGGATCAGTGATAGATCTGATTTTTACAAACTCTCCAGCATCCTGTGATGTTATTGAGGCTTACTGGAGTGACCACAAACTTGTTTATTGTGCACTAGATACATAGATAAAGTACTTATTATACATGTCAGAGAACACATAGAATTCACCCACAAGGTAATTAGCAATACCAGCCTCCAGTCAGAGGTTGGTATTGCTGGTGGTTATAGCAAGGATTGGGTGGCCACCAAAACAAATTCTGTTATTTGCCATCATTATCACTGTACAAGACATATTCACTGGTGTTATACTTACCATATTTATTCATCCATTATATATAGGTTTTCCCTTCCAAAAACAATCCCAAAACCCTAGATCCATCCTACAAGATGGAGCTAGAGTTTTGGGATTGTTCTAGGAGAGAAAACCTGTTTAGGTGCGATTGATGATCAGTTAAGGTACAGAAGGTTATAGGTTAGAATCCAGGTTCAGAGAAAGAGGTTCTCCCTTCCAAAACAACCCCCAAACCCTTGATCTATCTTGGAAGATGGATCTAGATTTCTGGGTTTGTTTTAGGAAAATAAACCAGTGAGATATGTGCAGTGGTTAAGTGCATAGAGATGGTCAGTTAAGGTACAGAAAGTTACAGGTTACAATCCAGGTCTGGCCAGCCTGTGACTTGAAAACTGACTGAAGACTGAGTGTAGAATAAAACAGGTGGACTTTGCCTATTACATGCTGTATCCAAGATACAGGAGCCCCAGTAACATGGGTTTGTGCTGGCCTGCTTATCTGGTGGTTTTGGATTTGATAATGGCAGAAGGTGGAATTTTTTCCAACCATAAATAAAGTTTCATTGCACACAGCCTTTCATTATCACCCTTCCAGTGTCCTTATATGACTGAAACCTGTTAAAACGGACATCAAAATTGAAAGTCGTCCATTATCCATATATCCAAGATACAGTGGGCCTTTAACTCCTATAAGCAGGACTTAATGGAAACATTTTCCTTTTATATGTATTTCTTCATGAGACATAGAGTTGAAAAGGATGTAAATTAGCCAGGCAATCTTTTCATCAGTCATTATACATTTTACATTTGTGGACTTAATTCTGTTTTGTTAGGTTGTGAACTATATTTCTTCAGTTATAAGACAAAGTTTTTCACCTTCCAAAAACAATCTCAAAATGTAGAAATCTATATGTGAATGATCCAGATTTGGGAAATTCTTTTGCAAGGGAAATCTCATCTTATAACAAAGTTTACTAAAACTGATTTAGATATTTAGGGTCATTCTAGATCAGGAAAACCCCCATCCATTATAGCAAATTAATTATGGTACTTTTAAAATATTGTAAGAGACAAGATTGAGTTACAGTGTTGGAGGGTATTTTAGCACATATACGCTTGCATACTTCATACCAGAACTAATGTGCATGTTACCCATAATGACCCTAAAATTTCGGACAGCCAAAAGTAGGACAATCATTGTCATAGAATTATTAGAAAGTGGATTTTACACATGTTGATACATGATCCAAATGATGCTTAGTGAATTGCAAACATTGTAGACCCTGATCAAACTGCTCCAGTCTCATCTGTCTCTACAATGTTTGCTCAGACCTGTCTGTCCGAATATTTAGAGTCATTATGGTAATTTCTGTCTGTGTTATGCATTTGTTCTTGTCTTTAACCTTTTGTTGACTAGTGGACTTGTCAATCCTTATCATTTGGATGAGTCCATTTTTAGTTTTAGGGGTTACAATCGATTTTTCTCTTATATTGTATATCTGGCATAGAAATTCATTTAAGCAAACAGTGTAAACTCTGATCAGATGCTGCATTCTGGGTCTGCACTGTTTGTATAATACTCCAAAATGGGTGTCCAATGAATACACTAATACATTTCTTCAAGATTCTGGAGAAGTGATTAGTAAGTTTGACTAGGATTAATACAGCAGTATCAATTTTCAGGGTATAGTTTCTGAATACAGGATAAGTCGCTTTCTCCACTGCTTTTGTGAAGACATTTTCATTGTGCTGTTATGCCTGCAAATACTAGAAAATTAGACATAAGTATTACTTTTCAAGTGGTGACAGTGGCACATAAACTTAAGTTGGGTTGTCTGGTGACAAAGAGCTTAGGCGAGACACAGTATTTTGCTGAATTTTCTTCAAGTAAGAGTAGATGCTTTGTTTTCAAACCAAAACCAAATTCTTGTATTTCTACTGTATACCTATTACTATTATTTCTACTATTCCAAACCAAGACCAAATTTTTATCATTTTCGTGTAAAATACTTTATTTCTTATAGTTAGGTAATTGTTTAGAACCATTTGTTAAGGAATATAGCAAAAGCTGTCTTAAAGGCCATCTAACCTTAATGAGAGTGGACTGTAGTATACTTGCTCAAAGAAAGAAAGAAATGATACAGAGTTACACTGATATGACACTTTAGAAATACCAGGGTTGACCAGTGGATATACTAGTATCAAATACCTGTTTGTAATTAATTGACCAGTGGACCTGAAGTTTGATCTTTGGCCAGCCATCTGTCTGTAACCGAGAGGGCAAGTATTGGCTAATGAACATGTAGAACAACCTGTGTAAAGTACAGAACTTGGATAATACACCAACAAAACAAATATTTAAGATGGACTGTGAAGAGCCCTTGCTTGATGGAATCAAAACACTTCTTGCTGTTAGAATGTTGCAGTCTATTATGCATCATTGTGTGGTACTCGATTTTCTACCAGGATGATTAACAATTCATGGAACATTTGATAACCATTGCCAGTAAGAAAGCCATGCTCAAAAGTGTAACATAAACCTATTATGTTTAATAGATTATGACAGGGCTCTGTAGGCACAACAGCACATTTTAAGGACCCAAACTAGTGGAGAACCAGTGCTATTTAATGTGAATCAACATTCTGCTGTTAAAGGTTGTCATGACATACTCAGCAGGGAATGCAGGAAACAGAGTGAATGCTCCTCTGACCCCTATATACACTACAGGATATGGTGTGTAATGAAGATGTCATATGCAAGCCACATTTTCACAACTGTTTAAGACATGTGTCATCTGATTAAACCTAACAAAACAGTTGTCACAACATACAACATACTGGTGACAATACAAGTGACTGCTGTTCCAACAGTGCATGTTATGATACACCTTTTGCCAGCATTACCTACTCCTATCAACATCATGTGGATGTTCTTCCATGTGGAACATTTTGTATCATTTTGATAGTTATCTATAGCCAGTGACATTACCTCATAGCAGCTCCTGATTTAGTTCCGAAGTGCCATACCAGACGGAGACATTCATAACTTTTTGACGTTTCCACTATGGAAATGCAAATGAAGCACAGACCTAATATTTTACTTTCATTTTGACTCTCTTATCTCTTGAGTCTTGTTTTGTATATGTATGATTTGAAATTGACTGATGAATATATCTCGGGGACTGGATTCAGATGTCATAATGGACTGAATCAAATTTTCATAAACCAGTTGACAGTTGGTATTAGGTACCATTTCTTTTCTGAGACAGTATACTACCAGTCTAAAAATTGTATCTTATTTGAACTATGATTCTATGAATATGCTATGTAGAAGTGTCTCTTTAAATGTAATTGTTTCATTGTCTTCATAGCAGGCACACAACACTGAATCAACATTGATTCAATTGCATGTTGAATTAATGTTGATTCAGTGTTTATTCAGTGTTTTATGCCCATGGTTGTTTCATGTTTTGAGTTTTAAATCATGAATTTTATATATCAGCTTAATAGCAGGCAAATTAAACATAGGATATGTAAATTTGTAAATTTGAATTACCTAAATTTTGACAGAACGAGCAGGTAAAGGTAGAGCGGCATAGTGACACTGAATCAACGATGTCTCAACGTCTCAACACTGAGTCAACGCCAACCCAGTATCACTCCAAGGCAGCGTGCCCACTGAGTTATTACCTGTCTCTAAGTGACAGGCATGATGTAATGAATTACTTGAGCGCATTCAGCTATTTAGTATTTCGTAATTGCTTCACATGACAAATATGAATTGGCCCAATGTCTATATATGTTTGGTTAGTGTGTGCTTATTGCCTATCCATATTGTATGGCACTATCATGCTACTTGGCAAGTATTCATATTAGTTTGTAGAGTACCGTGTTGATCTAAGTAAGTGCCTTTTTATTATTAGTAATATTTTCTTTTCTTTTTTTCCCCTCCTTTCTTGGGTTGATCCTTTGGAGGAAGTAATTGGCTCCTTTGAGGGCAGGTTCTTTCCTTGGAGAGAGTTTGCTCCTGCGGAAGCAAATTCCCTTCAAAGTTTGCTCCTGCAGGAGCGGGATTCTCTCCTTTTAGAGTAAACCCAAACTAAGAGAGGTACCTCATCCAGGGAAGTAAACAGGAATACATATCAGTCAATATATTTTTTTCCCTAAAAAGAGAGCCAGGGCATTTGTTGGGATTGATATGGTAGACGGTTAAGATTATCTTATGTGCAGTAATATGGTATTCTTGTAAACTCTTATATGAATTAACTTTGGACACTTTCGTTATGGTGGCCTGGGCTACTCAGGGATATGTATGCATACATGGATATGTATGCATACTTGTCTTTGGGTGGCCCAGGGTCTCTATACCAGGGCTGCAGGTGGGAGGAGTGACAGGGATGATTGTTTTTTTTTTTTTTCATAAACATATGTTGTGGTCCCTTATTGGAACCGTCTCAACAAGACGGTTCTGATGAGGGGTCACGATATGTGTGGAAACTTGTTGTGGTCCCTCATTTGAACCCTCTTCACAAGGTGGTTCTGGTGAGGGGTCACAATCTATATGTTTAGGTTCCACGGTGTTGAGGTTTGTCACAGAGTTGTCCCTTTTACTCCTCCTTATCTAGAGCAGTGTGGGTATTACTCATGCTTATCCGAATGAAAAAGACGAAAGCGCTTCGTATTGTCTAGCTTTATGGGCAATAGCTGGAACAGTAAAAAGAAAATGGCTTTGCTTAGGTTGTCTCCCTTAGAACTGGTATTGCCTTGACACTTCTTTTATAATACCTTGCTAACAGAGGTTTTCAAAATAAAATGAATTTGAAATTTGAAATTTGTATAATTATTTCTTAAATCTTCAAAAAATTTACATGCAGTAAAGTGCAGCTAGCTCGGCACTATTGCAGCAAGCCATCATCTAAGAGCAATTTCCATTCATGCTGTACTTTTCCGGACAAGCTGGAGGACAGTCAGAAAGCCTTTGCTTGAAATACTGTTGAAAATTATAGCGTGTAGTATAAAAAAGACTTAAATGCTTAAATAAGACTTAAATAGTTGTTTGCTGCAAATTAAGACAAGGTATCTGCACTTTACCGCATGAAAATTCATTGAATTTTTAGGAAAAAATGAACAATTTTCATACCCATTTTGTTTCTTTTTTTTTTTTTTCTTTTTCTGAAAGAAAAAAAATATAGAAAAAAATAAATAATTAAATTAAAGAACATTTTAATTTTGTCTGTTTTCCTTCTGTTTACCTTGTGCAAAACTATCATTCTTATCCACCTACAAGATGAACGGTTTCCCTACCAAAATTATCTTTACTATGTCAATGACTTAAAGAACTCATGAGTATGGATTCTTTTGAAATAAACAAGTTGTCTGGAAAGAAAACAAGAATCAGTCGTTTTGCTGGAAATTCTTGCATTTGTGTAAGATCACATTATCATCCATCATGTATTAGATTCCCAGCCCTTACTGAATATCCATTCATAGTCAGACATTAACTGGGTCAGGCCTTTTCGCCAATATATGGTAAAACCTTTGGTCATTGGTCCAAGATGACAGCCTGCTCACTTAATCTGACATTAGCTTGGAAGTGATTTATTGTGATAATGTCACCTCAGGTGAGCGGTTCAGGGCCTCATGGCCCTCTTGTTGTATATACCACAAATCAACACCTTAACAGCAAGTTCCGCTCCACTATCCAGCCAATGTGCCACATCATATCCCCCACTCTAACCAGCAATCTGAACGGTAAAAACAAATCCACTACAAATAAAAGCTAGTGAGGCTGAGCTCTAGCTTTAGATTAAGCTAAATTAAAGAAAACCAGCATAAGAACTACAGCAATACAGAAGGCATATAAGATTGGATAACAGAAATCATAAGAAGCACTAAAGGCAACGAGCAAATAAGACAACATAAAAACGCACATGGAACAGCCGTGATGTGAAGCAAAAACCGGTAAGATTTGGTATCACAGGTACAGCATGTGCAATTTTTATCATTCCATTGAGAAATTCAAGATTTAGATCGACTAAAATTTGTAGATCTAAAACCATTTGTTAAAGAATCCCATAGCACAGATGTAGCATATCGAAATGAGTTCTTACCCTTCCTTGTCGTCCCCACCGGGGATCATATACCTGGAGTACCTGTGAAATATTGTTATATCTAAAATTATGTGTGGTGAATCTGTGACTACTAGATCAGAAAGAAAAGGTGGGGCTAATGCCCCAGTCACACACACATATACGGATTCTGCGGATACTACGGATGGCCCGTCCGAATCTATTCGTATATATCCATTTAATCCGTAATGGATCCGTATCGCATCCGCAGAGTCCGTTACTGTTCGTATCATATCCGCAGGGTCCGCAGGAGCCGCGTCGAAATTTTGAAAAGGTTCAAAATTCGGGCGCGGATGAGTAAACCGTAAAAGTCCGTAACTGAACGCATTTATCTGCATCTTTCCGTATCCAATCCGTTTTTCATCCGTATCTTTTCCGTATCTTATCCGTAACTGAACCCATCATTCCGCAGTTCCAAGTTGAGGACTGATACGGTTTCATACGGAGCTTTACCTTTAGTTTAGTTAGTAGCCTAATGACCGTAGGGGCGGTGGCTTGGGGGAGGAGGGGTGGGAGTAGGTGGTTAGGGTCAATGTATCTTGGGCATAGCATATGAACGGCGAAGCCCATCTCTCTCCTTTGGCTGCCATGTCCTTCCCTGATTTGAAAAAGGTACCCATTTACTGCTTGGTTGACATAGATATTCAGTCGGAAGTTGATAAAAGTAGATACTATTCTAATCCTTCAAGAACACTGCACACATTCGAAGGACGGTACATGGACCATACTTCGAGAATTCGGCTACTCAAACCGCATCAGTGACCTCGACCTGACTTGATTACGAAAACCAGAGAAAGCATAATGTAAGGACCTCTGACAGTATCAATGCATATTTGCCTATTTTTCGACAAATTATTGCACCTTCCTCGGGCAGCTAAAGTTGAAATATTTGACATTAATATGTAGACGTGTGTACTATAAAGACATTTTAACAAAGCCTGACCCCTGTGCAGTAATTCCTCGAGCCTATTTCTATATGCAGCTCTTTAGCCTGGAACTTCGGGGACGAAGTCCAATTTGGTGGGGGAGAATGTCATAGGGTGTAGGTAATTAGGTATATAAACACTTGTACTGCCTTGCGGTACAAGCCGGCTTTTATAGCGACGTGGTAGAGTGCGAGACTTTAGATCGAAAGGTCCCGGGTTCGATCCTCGGCCCGGGCGTGAGATTTTTTAAGAGTCCGTGACAAATGGCGCCC
This sequence comes from Ctena decussata, assembly GCA_963989385.1. NCBI lineage: Eukaryota > Metazoa > Mollusca > Bivalvia > Lucinida > Lucinidae > Ctena > Ctena decussata. The sequence goes on along the minus strand of OZ022500.1, from coordinate 56,709,117 downwards.
AACGTTGGGCGCCATTTGTCACGGACGTTGGGCGCCATTTGTCACGGACTCTTAAAAAATCTCACGCCCGGGCCGAGGATCGAACCCGGGACCTTTCGATCTAAAGTCTCGCACTCTACCACGTCGCTATAAAAGCCGGCTTGTACCGCAAGGCAGTACAAGTGTTTATATACCTAATTACCTACACCCTATGACATAATTTTGAAAAATTATCATGCCTCTAGACTAACTTAAACCGATTTTATCAAGAGCACACTGGTCTGGCATTCAACACAGGCAACGAAGACAGCGTACAAGGAACCTGCTGGTTCTGCTCATCAGGATAAGTTTGTTTCAGAAGTATAGTCTCACGGACCATCCGACCCCCTACTCTTAAAATAGGACCCAAAAGTTTTACTGAATTGATATGCATATTCAAGAAATGCTTGAAAACAATTTTTGGGCTACAACGACCAGCCAACGGATTGGTGAAAAACCTTATTCAAGCACTGCATTTATACTAGACGGAATTTCTTCGAAAATCTGGTCTGACTAAGAGGTCTAACAAACTACCGGGTCCGTAAGAATCATAGTTTGAAATTAATGTAAGAAGTATGCGAAATAATCCTGTTTTAAAGTACGTTGCCTCGTTGCCTGTGTTGAATGCCAGACCAGCATGAAGAGGGGTAGGTGAATTTTTCAGTCTCTGAAAATAAGTCCATTTTTTCGGTTTTCTAATATACCGAAATTTTAATTGATAACTATGCTAAAACTGACGTACACACTACTGTTACTGATATCATGCAACATTATTTTCAATTATAAGGGATTTGGCCTATTTTTAGATATAAAGGGTGTAAGTACCCCACCCACTTTTTCAGTTTTTCAGGTGCAGACTATCTTCCCCCCCCCCCGTGCCTCAGCAAGCCACTCACATATAATGTGTATTATAATAGTACACACATACATGCAAAGTGGCTAGCTGAGGCACGGGGGGGGGGGGGGAGTATTTTTAAAAAACTTTTCCTGTTTCCATTACGTTTAATTATAAAATTTAGCTTTTTCCACCAAAAATTAAAGTCTATGTGCTAAAAAATCAGAAATTAAATTCATAGCCAGTTAGGGGAAGTTGAGAGCAACGAATTTCAAGAGAAATTCTTGGGTATATCAAAAATTTGATTTTGACTTATTTTATAGGCAAATTAACATTACAACCGTCAGAGGTCCTTTCTTAATTTTGATAAGGCAGTAAATTCAAAGACTGATTAGTATCATAAAAGATCTAAATGGAAAAAAAATCAATAATCTAGACTATAAATCTAAACCAAACGAAAATTTCTGATTTCTCAGAATATTTTCTTGACCTCAAAGGAAAAAATTATATATAATCTGCACTATAGATGACGTACTGGGAAACGTTTTACGGTCGCCGCACGGCACGAAACCAGTGGCACTGAAGTAAAATAGAAATCTAAAAGAGTTCACATAAGAACACAGAACACAATCGAAAGAAGGAACATGGGCCAGCTTCGAAGTTTCGGCTACTCAAGCCTGACCAGTAGATATTTATTGCTTCATTTCACCATTAACCTTTGTCCTATATTGGACAACTAATTGTAATTAATAAAAGAATTACTTTGTCCTGTATTGGACAACTAATTCAAATTGATAAAAGTCAAAAAAGTTTACGAAATGATGGCCCTACTTTTGCTATTGGCAAGTTCATGAAAAGATGACCCCACTAGGCTGTTACAAATAAGAAACATAACATCGCACCACAACTGCACCATACGTCACTGCCATTGCACCGACCCGGCCTCTCTGTTGTAGTAGTCCTTGAGATACAGTCTCTGTCTCTTTGCCCCCCTACTGGTGTTGTTGCCGTACAGCCGATTCTCCAAACCATCTTGTAGGTATCTGTCAGTATTGCAACGCAACCTTTTTGTATTGAAACGTTACTGTAGAAAACAGTCCGTTACAGTACGCCGAACGAGACCCGTAACTAAAGGTAACGATCCGCTTGAAACCGTATCGGTCCTCAACATGGAGTGGGACTGCGGAATGATAGGTTCAATAACGGATAAGATACGGAATAGATACGTATGCGACACGGATTAGATACGGATAGATGAGGATATATGCGTTTAGTAACGCACCATTACGGTTTACTCGTCCGCGCCCGAATTTTGAAACTTTTCAAAATTTCGACGCGGATCCTGCGGACTCTGCGGATATGATACGGACAGTTACGGACTCTGCGGATCTGATACGGATCCATTGCGGATAAAACGGATAGATACGGACGGGCCATCCGTAGTATCCGCACAATCCGTATGTGTGTGTGTGACTGGAGCATACAAGGAGTAGACACAGATGTGGACGTCGAAGTTAATCTTTTCTATTCTTCTATCCGCTAGGCATGCGCAACAGTCCGCATCTGAAGGTATTTACCCGCATCTAAAGGTTACAGAAGGTAACGGAGGGTTAGTAGTTCGTACCTATCCATATCCATACGCATCTATTGGTAACTATATCCGTAAATTCATTAAACAAAATTAGGCCACGCCCACAAATTCTGCGGATAAACTGAGGATTTTATCCGCAACTATCCGCCCTATCCGTAATGTGTGTGTGTGACTGGGGCTTAAATTATTAAAAATTTAAAACTATCAATGACCATTGTTCTTAATCGTCGGACATGTAAAGCGGGTAAATTTGCTTCGGTCAACAACTCATCACATGGACTGGAATAATCTTCATAAACTAAACCCATGGCCCTTTCTTGGATCTCTTTTTAATTTTTGGAAGTGTTATTTTTAGAATAGAAATGCTAAGTATAGAGACAATGTCAGTTATGCCCCAGTCACACACACATATACGGATTCTGCGGATGCTACGGATGGCCCGTCCGTATCTAATCGTATCTATCCATTTAATCCGTAATGGATCCGTATCGCATCCGCAGAGTCCGTTACTGTCCGTATCATATCCGCAGGGTCCGCAGGATCCGCGTCGAAATTTTGAAAAGGTTCAAAATTCGGGCGCGGATGAGTAAACCGTAAAAGTCCGTAACTGAACGAATTTATCTGCATCTATCCGTATCTAATCCGTGTCTCATCCGTATCTATTCCGTATCTTATCCGTAACTGAACCCATCATTCCGCAATCCCAAGTTGAAGACTCATACGGTTTCATACGGATCTTTACCTTTAGTTACGGAAGTTATGGGTCATGTCAGGGTCATTGATGAGGCTCTAGTAATCGTAACCTCGAAGTATGGCCCATGCTCCTGCTCTCGAATGTGTTTAGTGTTCTGTGCTAATGAAGGATTAGATTTTTTATTTAAATTTGTATACCTGGACCCAAACTATAAATTGGGTAAAGGTTTCCTATAGCCTAATGACCATAGGGGCGGTGGCTTGGGGGGCGGGGGGGGGGGGGGGGTAGGTGGTTAGGGTCAATGTATCTTGGGCATTGCATATGAAAGGCGAAGCCCATCTCTCTCCTTTCGCTGCCTTGTCCTTCCCTGATTTGAAAAAGTACCCATTTACTGCTTGGCTGACATAGATATTCAGTCGGCAGTTGATAAAGTAGATACTATTCTAATCCCCCAAGAACACTGCACACATTCGAAGGAAGGTACATGGACCATACTTCGAGAATTCGGCTACTCAAACCGTATCAGTGACCCCGATATGATTTGGTTACGAAAACTAGAGAAAGCAAAATGTTATTTCTTAATTTTGAAAAGGCAAGAAATTCAAAGACTGATTTGTAACATAAAAGATCTAAAAGGAAAAAAAGAAATAATCTAGACTATAAATCTAAACCAATCAAAAATTTCTGATTTCTCAGAATATTTTCCTGACCTCAAAGGAAAAATTATATATAATCTGCACTATAGATGACGTACGGGGAGACGTTTTACGGTCGCCGCACGGCACGACACCAGTGGCACTGAAGTAAAATAGAAATCTAAAAGAGTTCATGCAAGAGCACAGAACACATTCGAAAGAAGAAAGATGGGCCACCTTCGAAGTTTCGGCTACTCAAGCCTGACCAGTAGATATTTATTGCTTCATTTCACCATTAAACTTTGTCCTATATTGGACAACTATGTAATTGGAATTAATAGAAGAATTACTTTGTCCTATATTGGACAACTAATTCGAATTGATAAAAGTCTAATAAGTTTATGAAATGATGGCCCTACTTTAGCAATTGGCAAGTTCATGGAAAGATGACCCCACTGTTACAAATAAGAAACATAACATCTTCCCATAACTGCATCATACGTCACTGCCATTGCACCGACCCGGCCTCTCTGTTGTAGTAGTCCTTGAGATATAGTCTCTGTCTATTTGCCCCCCTTCTGGTGTTGTTGCCGTACAGCTGCCTCTCCAAACCATCCTGTAGGTATATGTCAGTATTGGAACGCAACCTTTTTGTATTGAAACGTTACTGTAGAAAACGGTCAGTTACAGTACGCCGACGGAGACCCGTAACTTCCGTAACTAAAGGTAACGACCCGCTTGAAACCGTATCGGTCCTCAACTTGGAGTGGGACTGCGGAATGATAGGTTCAATAACGGATAAGATACGGAATAGATACGTATGCGACACGGATAGATACGGATAGATGCCGATATATGCGTTTAGTAACGCACCATGACGGTTTACTCATCCGCGCCCGAATTTTGAAACTTTTCAAAATTTCGACGCGGATCCTGCGGACTCTGTGGATATGATACGGACATTTAAGGACTCTGCGGATCTGATACGGGTCCATTGCGGATAAAACGGATAGATACGGACGGGCCATCCGTAGTATCCGCACAATCCGTATGTGTGTGTGTGACTGGAGCATACAAGGAGTAGACACAGATGTGGACGTCGCAGTTAATCTTTTCTAATCTTCTATCCGCTAGGCATGCGCAACAGTCCGCATCTGAAGGTATTTATCCGCATCTAAAGGTTACAGAAGGTAACGGAAGGTTAGTAGTTCGTACCTATCCGTATCCATACGCATCTATTGGTAACTATATCCGTAAATTCATTTAATGAAATTAGGCCACGCCCACAAATTCTGCGGATAAACTTAGGATTTTATCCGCAACTATCCGCCCTATCCGTAATGTGTGTGTGTGACTGGGGCTTAAGGGGACAATAGCCAGTAAGGGGACAATAATTGTCAGTATATAGTAAAAAAAATACAGTACCTAGCAGTCTTGCATGTTTTAATAACCAAACAAATCACATATTGGCATTTTGTTGCATCCTGGTATATGCACATTGTACTCAGAATAATGCAGCGAAATCAGCAGACCTACCTAGTCTTGAACAATAACATTGGCTGAAATCCATGAAAGAATTACAGTAAACCAAAATTGTCAGTACAAATACTAACTAGTAATATGGACAAACTAAATTTTTTTCATTTGTACATAGTTTTTCGCGCGAGTATACATGTGTGGGTATGATGTAATATACAGGAGCGCTAAGTGTCCTGTGTAAACTTGGTGTCTTGGAGGACTAGACTGACCTCCGCAAGGTAGCCAAGTAGCCGAAGGCAGGAATTAACAATTAACGGCAGTTGTAATATTTTCTACTCAATCATACACATCTTTATAATGTCTTCTCTCCACCCAGGGTCGATCTTTATCACTGTATCCAACTTTGCGATAATGGTAAAATCCAGCACCATTTCCTCCTTTCATGCGTTCACCCCTGCGTACACATTTGCTTTTGTACAGTTTTATTACCGCCCCCTCTTTCTTATGTCCTTTGAGGAGGTTACGGTAGGAAATTAAATAGAAATGAGTTTTTAAACAAGGACATTTGCAACCATATTTGATAGAAACCTTGTTTTGAAAGCCATAGTGGAACAACAGCGTTAAAGAAAGTAAGACCAACCTACTGGATATCCTCACAAAGATCCATTCAGATTTGCAAACTAAAGCGGTTAAGATTTGATCACACAATAGTATGAAATCTGTATTTAACCAGCCACCAGTGGAGTCATTGTTTTTGTTCTGAAAAAAGTAGAGCGGTCAAAGTGCCGAAATTATACGCCCAAATTCATAACCCATATAACCATTGACAAATCCGAAATAGTTTATACAAAGAACTTGACCCCCAGAAAAGGAAGTGTGATCAGGTCCTCGCCAGTAATAAGCATCATATGCCTTTTCTAAAAAAAAAAAAAATAAAAAAAAAAAAAAATAAAAAAAAATAAAATAAAACAAAAAAACAACATGTCAATGCATCTGATGGAAGAAAGTCCGGTAACTGAAAGCCATATGGCCACCAGGGGCCGTATTCATAAAACGACTTAAGTGGTTGCTATGCTGTTGCTAAGGCTAAATTTCTTTGAAGGAGATTCCCTACAACTATGAAATTTGGTCTTGAAGACCAAATTTCATAGTTGTAGGGAATCTCCTTTATAGATATTTAGCCTTAGCAACAGCATAGCAACGACTTAAGTGGCTTTATGAATACGGCCCCAGGTCGGAAATAAGTTGTGAAGCACGATGTCCCCAACCATATGCTTGCCACTAAATGTGTTAAACTTTACAATGTCTAAGCCTGAAAAAAGGGGCACAGCTCTGTTAATTTTTATGGAAATTCCTCAGAAGTTAATCAGATTATCTATTATATATATTGATTCCAGGCAGTAACCCAAATATCAAAATTCTAGCTCAAATGGTTCTCTAGATACATTGTTAAAATTTGGTTTAAGCTAAATGTTAAAGTTCATAAGTCTAATAATGGGGAAATAATTTCCTTACTTTTACCAATGTATTTAACATATTAAGCACTACGTATATACGAACAGCAGCTTCCTAGTTTAAGTAGTTTAGAACTTGGATAAATGTCGAATTCAAACAAGGGGCTTAACTCAATCAGTATTAGACGGAATCTGCCTTGATGTTATTCAATTCTTGTACATTGCACCCCAAAGCTGTATAGTGAATATCAGTGATAATCCTACTTCAGATACTTCTTCTTGAGATATCGTGGTTACAAGATTTCAATTTAATTTTGATAAAGGTGGGGTGACTCTAAAAGTACAAGTCTGACAGAGGGAAAAATATGGTTTTCCTCCTTTATCATATCCTAGTCATACATGAAATTTCCAAACCCTAGGCCCAGTGGTTCTTGCACCCAGTAGCTGCATGATTAATGACTATCATGGGGAATAACTTCATAATAAATGAACATAGAGTTATTTAACCTTCACCAAAATATAAAACACACCAAGGACTAGTTCTTTCATAGGTTAAGCGAATCAGAAGTTGGAAAAATGTCAATCATTATTGGACAGAACATGCCCAAAGTTTAATCTTTTTCCCATCTCGCTCCAAAGCTGTATACTAAATATCATTATCCTAGCTTAATTATTTCATGAGACTCGTATTGTGGTGACAAGATTTCATTTTAATATTGATAACAGGGAGGTAACTCTAAAAGTACAAGTCTGATAAAGAAAAAATGCGGGTCCGCTATTTTGTCATGATCTATTCATATATAAAATTTCAAAACCCTAGGCCTAGTGGTTCTTGCTCTCAGTAGCTGCATAAGAAATGACTATCAGGGGAATACCTCTACAATAATGAACACGAAACATTAACTCTTCAATTAGACTGTTTGCTGACGATACAAGTCTTTATATGGTTGTAGATACACCTCAGCACGCTGCAGTTACTTTAAACGCTGATTTAGGTACTATCTCGAGCTGGGCAGATACCTGGCTAGTTGATTTCAATCCATCAAAAACAGATAGTTTGATTATATCTAGGAAATTAATACACCTCTACATCCTCCTATAATAGTGAACAATACTGTTTTAACTGAAACCTCCTTACATAAGCATTTAGGTCTGATTTTCTCCAGTAACTGTACTTGGAAAGAACATATAGCATATATTTGCGCTAACGCTTGGACAAGACTCAACCTTCTCAGATACTTTAAATTAAACTTAAAAGACAATCACTTGAAAAAAATGTACATTTTTTATTCGGCCTTTATTAGAATATAGAGACTCTGTTTCGGACAATTGCACACAAGATGATAAAAAGCGACTTGATTCTATTCATATGGGAGCTGCAAGAATAAACACGGGCGCAACAAAGCTCTGTAGTATTGAAAAACTGTATTCAGATTTGGGATGGGAAACATTGCAAGAAAGAAGAACTAAACATAAACTTGTTATTTTCTTTAAAATGTTAAGTAATCTTACTCCAAACTATCTGTCTGATTTAGTCCCACCTCTTGTGCAAGAGAACATTACTTACAGTCTTAGAAATGCCAACAATTTACGTACTATTCACGCAAATTAACATTTATATTTTAACTCGTTTTTACCCTCAACAAACAGAGCCTGGACTAATCTTCCAGATGAAACTAAAGCACCTACTTCAGTTATCTCTTTTAAAAAATATGTAAAATAGAAACGTTAGGAAAGTACTCAAATACTACAACTCTGGCTCTCGTATAGAGGAAATACTCCACATCCAGATAAGACTTGAGTGCAGTTCTATAAATTTTCATCTTTTCAATAAAAATATTGTAAGTAATGCTCTATGTTCTTGCGGAGGATTCGAAAGTCCATACCACTTTTTCTATACCTGTCAAAATTATAGAGAAATAAATAATAGGTGATCTAAGAGATATTCTTGCTACCCACACAACTCAGAAACTTTAAACGTTCAAGATTTTATTACCGTTTACCAATTAATTTCCTCTTATAGGCCTAACACTTTTAATCTCATTCCTTGGCTTAGTTGCAGGGTGGCGATTGCATGGCATAGTTCATTTCGAAGTATTGTTCAGTCAACATTCTTTTTTCTTCTTATTATTTACTGTTTGTATATCTCATTTAAAACCTTTTTGTTTTCTCCTAGCTCCTTTGATATAATCATCTTCCCAGCGGGCACGCAGTGTCGAGTCGACGTTGAATCGACGTGGATTCAGTACCACATAGTTGAATCAACGTTGTTTCAATGTTGATTCGACGTTGTGTGTCCTATGGGGGATGTGATGGTCGATCAACGTGTAACGAACATTAATTTCTCAGTGTGCAGAATGTCATAGGGTGAAATAAAGTTTTTAGTATTCACTGAAGGAATTTTCTTTTATTTCCCCTTAGCTTTACTCTCACCTCTAGTTTCCCTACTTGGTGGCCCTTTCCTGTATGTTTACAACATTTTATTATAAGGTGTTTAGTGCAGCTCCAAAGTTTAGTGTAGGTCTTAGTAGGCAACCGTAGTTTTTAGCTAGTGGTAGTATCATGTAATAACTCACACATACGAAGATAATGCACTGATAAGTAATGGACCAGTGCATTCGCCTTCAAGTCATTGTTGTTGAAACATACCTTTGTAGCTAACTATGGATTTTCATGTTATTAAATACATTTTCTAATGTATTTTTCAGGTATGTAAACTACATTTATATAACTGATCATATTCTATTGAAACTGTTGATAGTACAATGATTACCAGCATCCGCCAAGACTGATAGAAAGACTCTTTGCTATTAAGTTCTTATTCTCTGTCTCTGACTGCAACGTAGACCTTGTTTTGTATAACACTGTTTTAATATCCATCCAGCATCCAGTATCCATCCAGAAAGGGCATTCGCCATCAAGTCATTGTTGTTGAAACATACCTTTGTAGTTTACAATGGATTTTCATGTTAATAAATACATTTTCTAATGTATTTTCAGGCTCAATCCTGAATAGAACCCACGGATATGCAAAGTGAATGGGTTACCGCTTAAGTGGGAAAACATTTACCGCTAAGTGGGAAAATAAGGCTAGTGTAGTATAAATCGGAATAAACTGGTTCAATCCGCAGTTGTCCACAGTGTGTATGACAACTGGTAAGGACTACTGTTGCGACGGCTTTCATTGGATAATGCATTAGCCATGTTAGCCAATCAGCTAGTCCGTAACAAATGAAATTACCCTTAGTAATACTATCGACACCTAATCACAACATTATTGGGTTATTCACTAACTTACAGCCACATTGCTCCTTCTTTAAAATAAACTACGAAACCAATCTTTGTTGGTTGAGGTAGATCTATAAAATCTCACATGAACTCTCGCTAGATCTCACGGATAGATTTTTCACCGTTTGGATTAGTCAGTACCTGTCCCTATATATGGCAGCTATAAGGGGAGAGAACCAGTCTAAAATCGGAACTGAAGAGTTTAGAATAGGATATGGTCGAGGCAAGTAGTGTAGTGTAGTGCAGTGCAGTGCAGTATAATGTAGTATAGTGTAGTGTAGTGTAGTGCAGTGTATAAACATGAGCTGTGGGATGGGTTCACAGAGAAGCCTTGCGAAACAGAGTCCTCGTGAAACGGTTATTTATTCCATTTAAGCGTATTTGCCATTTAGTCGCCTCACACACGTACGTTTTGGGGATGTAAAGCACCCAGAGGATACGTCGCAATATTTTAGGTACATGTAAGCTTAGAAAAATGCTAGCTGTTTTGATGTCGATACTTAATGCGAGGGTTTTGTTTGTTTTTATAACGATGGTCGACCGTTATAGCTAGCTCTTTAATATGTCCGTTTCATCATCTTATTGCCATTCAATAATTATAGTAACCTTGTCAATCATTCATATATGTTGTAAACTTATGATGACTTACAGGAGATGACCACTATCAGCTTTTAGCTTCCTTTCAGATCCTGATACTTGATATTGTAAATTATACAACGTGGATTGATTAATGAAAATATTGTTTAAACCAATAATCTTACCTTTAATAACATATTTAACACATATATTAAAATCAGCTTCCTAGGTCAAGCGGGTCAGAAGTTGGAAAATGCCGAAATCAAACAAGGGGTATATCTCAATCATTTTTTAACAGAATTTGCCCAAAAGATAATCAGTTCGTGAACATCCAACCCCATGGCTATATACTGATACAGTGAATATGCTTACATAACAATCAAGACTGTTACAGCAGGCACAAACCAACTCATTTCAGTCATAAGACAGTTGCTTTTTAATCTTGAACATACCCATATACGCCTAGCCGATTTTGGCGAAACTGATGAATTTGGTCACCCAAGATATCAACATACTATATTTTGCCTACAGACACTGTTTTGATATCCTAACGCGCCATAAAAATATCAAATGTGCTGGAGACCGGGTTCTCTGTTTGTTTTGAATTTAGTTACCAAACGTGTAATTCTTGGGTCATGTTTCTAGCTATTTCGACATAAAAATGCATCCCCATATCCCCACTTATACACAAAATAAACAAATGTTGATTTAAACAATATTCTCTTCATAGAAATAATATATAAGAAATAATGGTACAGGATCTGACAGTAAGTAAAATGCTTAAATATAAAAGCCAGCTCCTGAAAAATAAACGTATGTTGTGTGCATTCATTTCGTTCGTTAGGACACAAAGAATCATTCGGTACGTACTTTAATTTTTCGTTTAGTGTCTCAGGACATGTAAACTTTAGTGGGGTGGTAATTTAATATGCCTTGTGCAGCACACATCTAGTTAGTAGTGCTTTCGCAATCATGTGCATATGATTCAAATCCTTTACAGACAAATATTCTTGTTTATTGGGTGTCATAATCCTATGATGCAACAGTCAAGTGACACTGCTATTACATCAAAGAAAATACCCTTTTTAGCTCGCCTGAACGAAAGTTCAGGAAGAGCTATTGTTGTCACCCTGGCGTCGGCGTCGGCGTCGGCGTCCGAACTGGATGTTTTGGTTAAAGATTTTTTAAAGACCTATATTTTAACCCATGGATGGGCAAGGCACTGCAGGCGAGCTATCCTGTACGCGGACAGGTCTTGTTCACATAGGTAATGACATAACAGGGTCATAAAACCAATAAAGACGGGGTGTGTTCCATATAGCAGAGAATATTTGTCTTTAAAACCTCTTGTTACTGTTTAGTTCATTTACAACGACATAGGCATGTCAAAAATTATGTTATTTTGGAAATACACACAGAAGAAACACATTATTTCTGTATGTTCCTAGTTTATCAGATGATAAGCAATACCGGTATCTAAAACATGCAAATATAACTAAATTTGAATGGGTACCAGGTCCTTTGAATGTTCTCAGCCTTCCAGGTGCGAGTATTGTCTAGGTTATTTGGTTAGAAAAAGCCTCAGAATTAAGAACTATTAAAAGTGATTACAACATTTTCAGCCATAAAACCCGGTACCGTACTTACAAGCCTACACTTGTACCATGCAAACAGCACCAGTGCGACTTGATATACCAGTGTGAAATGGCTTTAACCTAAAATTGCCAATCATCATGAGAAAGCTTATACTTGAGCTCTCTACCCAGTAGGCACATGACGTCCATATGACGCCGTACTGACGTCGATACGACTTGTTGACGTCGCATCAAAGTCAATATGACGTCATTTGACGTCATGTGCCCGCTGTGTACATGCTTAAGTCAGTTTCTCCTGGGTGTCTCATACAATAGTGTCATTAAGAGGATTATGGGCTCTATCCGATAAAATGTCAATAAAATATTGTAATTTACATATGCTACAGGTCATATAAATTACAAACGCGGGAAAGAAAACATCATTACCTTGACAGCAGCTGTCTGAATTTTGTTTCAGTCTAGGAGCTAACTGGATTTGTTTTTCATGTCTGAATTGCTAATTTTCTAATGCCTTGTACTTTGATAGCTGCACGGATATCTCTGTGCCTACATGATTAATGACAACTTATTTTCTAACGCTGAAACAACATCGACTCATGACGTTGCATCAGCGATTATGCAATTATAAAGACGCTAAATCAATGTTGTTTAAAAATTGTGTATCCATGGGGATGCAGTTTTAGAAGGTAGTTCGAAAGACTACACACTTCTGAGAACCCTTTTAAGAAAACGAATCTTCAGTGGACATGTAGGAAGTGTAAAAAATCCTAAGGTTTTTGTCTAGTCATTCATTAATCATTGAAATGGGTTCTGAGAACTTCACAACATTTGACAATTTAACAAGCAACACCAACAGCAGCATGGTGCACGATGCGATCAGTAACTCTTCAGTCACCACTTTAGCTGCAGAGAATTTCGACCATAAAATGAATATTTGTGAGAGCACAGCTACGCTATACCCAAATGGAGTCATGACTAAGGAACAGAATGAGTATGCACTGTTTCTGATCTATCAGGTTTTCATGCCTATATTATGTGTTATTGGGATCACTGGTAACTCGTTATGTGTAGTTGTCCTTTTTAACTCTCGGGATAAAAATGCTTTCTCCACCTATCTCAAAGCTTTGACAATGTCGGATATATTCCTACTATTCAACGGATTGTTGCAGTTTATTTCAAAAGTACTGAGCACGTACCTGAAGGAAAGCGCCAGTCTGATTGATTCCTTCACTCAACTAATCATAAGTTTTGGAATTGGAAACTTTGTTTGGAGCTTATCATCACATCTTATTACAGTAATGGCCGTGGAACGGTTTGTCTCCGTGGCGTTTCCATTCAAGATCAAAGTGTTTGTGCTAGAGAAGCATCCCAGACGGGTGATAGCCATTTTGTTGCTAATTCAGGTGATTCTTCGCACACCTACTGTAATATGGACTGAAATAAAGCAACATACTGATTGCGCTACCAACAGTACAATGTACTATCTTGAGTACAGAGAATGGTCAAGACACATTGACTTACGCAGAGGTTTTAACTACTTCTTAGTTGTATGCGATATGGTGATTCCCATTCTTACAGTAATGTCTATGAACACCGCCCTCTTAATATGCCTGAAGAGACGCCCAAAACTGTCTACTGCGAGTAAAAAAGGAAAAACCACCGGAAACGTGGAACAGTACAAAATCACAGTCACTCTGATGGTTTTGTCTGTATTTTATCTGATCAGTGTTATTCCGTACATGACAACGTACATCCTTGTCACCTTGAAGCCAGAGTTTACCTTGAGATCAAAGGAATACTATTTGTACTCTGTTATAATCAACGCTAATGTTTTGATAGTTGCATTTAATGCCGCAAATGATTTTGTTATATACATTCTGTCCAGCAACCGGTTTAGAGCACAGTTTAAAACGAAGTACTTCTGCTGGGGAAGGAAGGTAGAAAGGCGTGAAAGTTCAGTTAAAATTACGGAAACCCAGGCAACCACATGCCTTTAAGTGTTAGACAACGGAAGCCTTATTAGGTCCATTTTGTCTTACATATTATATATTACTTCTTACGAATTATAAATATAAATTAAAAGAACTATGTACTTGGAGTTTGATCTTTTTTATAAAAGTATTATGTATTACGCGTTTTGTCTCACGTATTATGTATTATGACATAAAAGGATTCCTAACAAACTTATTAGGGTCCTTTTAACAACGTATTATGTAATGTGTATCAAATAGTATGTATTATGTCTTGTGTATCACATGTTATGTTTCCACACACCTTGTTTTACGTATTAAGCATTATGTTTTAGGTTTTCGGTAATACGTATTTTGTGCTACATATCATGTAGTTTATCCTTCGTTTAATGTATCATGCCACAATAGGCTTTCGTACAAGCATATAAGCACCCGTTTGTCTTACGTATTATGTAGTATGTCGTGCACATCTTACGTGTATTTTGAACATAATACTTTATTTGTAATATAAAATGCCTAAAACATAACACATAATACGTAATATAAAATACGTCATATCTGATACATAATACGTCAGACAAAAGGCACAAATATGCCTTAAGGAAGTCTATTATGTCATAATATGTACGACGTAATACGTAAGACGTAAGACATAATACATAAAACGTATACACTTTTACATAATACATAATATAGAAGGGTTCTTACAGGCTTTCAACAGACTAACTATACAGTGGTAGTTGAAATAATATAATTTGTAAGATATTTCATCGACTTAATCATGAACAAATTTAAACTATCTCATCTAAAATTATATTGTACTTTTCGCTTTACCTTTAAATTGAATTGCATTGACGAGATATTGATAATGGTTTGCATTGACAAGATACAGATAGAGTTTATATGCGCTTTAATTTTGTGTTAGTCATTTGATGTTGATGTTTGTTGTATTGATGAACAGTACCTCTGTGGGCACGTTCGGCATAATTACTTGGGTAAACTCGAGCTGTACCCAGGTATTCATTGGAGTACTCGAACTCGTTTATACATATCTTCGAATAGCTCGAGAAACAGCTGGTATTGCCCAAGTAATATAAACATATCGTTGAGTATCGAGTGGAACGCCTGGGTACTGCTGGAGTTGAACCATGTAGTTATGCCGAGTGTGCCCAAAGTTGGACAGCTATCTTCAGATAAGTTTTTTTCTAAAGGTGATTGCATACGTTTTCAGAGGAAGCAACTCTGTCATGTTCATATTTGCCCCCCACCCCACCCCACCCCCTTGTTAATGATGGTCAATTCAGAAACAAACACTTTGATACTCCACGGGAGACATTTCTTCCTTTAAGAATAGACCCCTTTCCTGAAAGGGTTTCATCGGTGAGAAAAGCAAACAGGAAATGATAAAAGTCGTATACTTTGTAGAAAAAAATGGCGAGAAAATGGCGGTACATCCATATTTTGTAAATTAACAGTTGGTACAGCGTTATTTGAAGACATATATATGTATATATATTGTAGAGTTAGAACTACCGGACATTGACGTTTTATATGTCCCATCAAATGTTATCAACTTGCAAGACCCTGTCCCTCTCCCGCAAGACCCGATTTTCTTATAAGAAAATCGAGGCTTGTGGGAGAGAGGCGGGGTCTGGTAAGTTTATAATATTGGACATATAAAACGTCAAGGTCCTGTGTTAGAACCAACTGGTAAAACAACAAATAAATTCCTTATGATCAGATAATGTTACTATTTGCTCATAGAAAACTAATATGCATGATATGGCCAGAATCTACATTGGCCACATTTCTGATGGTACGTTTGTAGTAATACATAGATATAATTCTCGCATGGTTTAAGGTGTATTGTTACACTTCCATGTTTTTACGTCCTTTTTTACAACAACAACAATAATAACAAAAGATTTTTATTACTAAAGCTAAGAGGACAACGCTGTTACTTATGAGCAGGGAAAAATGTTTGTAACTTCTTGTTTGTTTCTGTGTACGATGTAGCCTTTCCAAAATGGGATCTACTGCCAAAGCAAAAAGTTCCCATAGGAGCAAATTCTTTCCTTTAGAAATTGACCCCTATTGAAAGAGAGGCCAAATGAAAATGTTAAAGTTGCTTCCTCTGAAAGTGTACCCGTTCACCTTGGCTTAGAGTCCTGTCCACTCAGTAGGCCTCATCAGAGACTCTCAACTTCGAACTAACAATAAGACAAAATCGAACAGATACTTTGAAAAAAAAGATGTCAAACTCTGTTCATTCACTTGATAGAGTGAGTATATTCGGAATAATTTCTTGGGTAAACTTGTGCGATACCCAGGTATTCCTCTGCCTACTGGAACATATCTATAAAGGTTTATAATACATATCTCCAAGTCACCCGAGGAGTACCTGGGTCTTGCTGAGTGAATAAATGATTTGACTTTGACTTGACTTTGACTTGCATAGAGATAGGTATTATAATAATATTTTCGAGTGGCCCCAGGAAAACCTGGGTATTGCAAGGGTCTACCCAAGAAATTATGCCACACACCGTAAAAAATCAGGAGAACGCAAACGACAGAACGGAAAGAACATTTTTGATAACAGAAAAAACGGAAAGTATATTTTGATAACAAACACAACGGGAAGCTCATTTTTGATAACAAACAAAAAGGAAAGTTCTTTTTTGATAACAAACAAAACGGAAAGTTCATTTTCGATAACATACATTTTCGCTAACAGATTCAGAGGAATTGTAAATAAAAACTACATAAAAAGCCATAAAAATACATAAAACATACCACCAGGCACATTTCGTTGAAACGACATCGAATCAACGTTGCTTCTACGTAGCGACGTAGAATCAACATCAATTCAATGTTGTTCCAATGGTGTGTCCACTGGGATATTTAACCTATCTATTCTGTTATAAACCATAAAAGAGTAAATCCACTAAATTCCACTAAAACACAATCTTATGGCGAGTCATATTCATTATAAGTTTCATAGAATTCCATTCATTGTTTTCTTAGTTACGGCTGAATTTATCAATTTCAAATTGATCCAAGGGCAATAACTCATGCACTACTGATGCCATTCTGGCGAAACTTTATGTGCACAGCTCTGTTATAGTGATACATATTTATTTCAAGTTTCATAAAATTCCGGTCATTGGTTACTTAGTATAGCTTATTTCATTGATTTTAAATCAGTTCAATAGCAATAACTAATGCATTACTGATGCCAGTCTAATAAACATTGACGTGCATCAGTGGGTTATCGTGATATATAGTTATAGTAAGTTTCATGAAATTCCGTTCACTGGTTATTTGGTTATGGCTCCGGACGGACGGACGGACGAACGGAAAGACGGACGGACGTACGAACGGACGGACGGACGGACATGGACAAAACAATATCCCCTCGCCTTCGGCGGGGGATAAAAAATAGGTCTCTTATCTCAGTCATGGACAAATTCGGTGCCAGGAGTGTGCAACTATGGATACGTTCCGCTGGGCCTCCTGAGGAACATCGCTATGAGAAAGTAAACAACAACAACTCACAGTATCCGAACGCTCTGTACTAGCTCTTCCGGTTTTCTTAGCGTCGAATCGAGAGTACAAACATTCGCTTATAACCAGTAGTCGGAAATCGTTATGTTTTGAGATTTTATCCGGAATCTGCTGCGTCATTTATAGTTATTCAGCTTTGAAAATGTATAGAGGTAAGTTTAATATAATTTGCTATTCGGTCTTTTACTTTATTGCCCAGTACAATGTCGTGTATGGGTGGATAGTAAACGGTACAGTATTCAAATCGCCCTTGGCATGATTCTAAAACCATTTTGAGCCTTTTCTTACATGTTTTATAAAAAATCTTTAAAATAAACGGAAGGCGTTATCAATCTACAGTTTGTTAGTTTTGACAATGGGATGATAGCTAGGTTTTGCACGACACAAACTCGTGTTAAATTAAGCTGTTCGGAATAAAATTTCTGTGACGGCCTTGAGGTTTTCATTGTACAGGGTAATAAAGTAATAGACCGAAGAGCAAATTCTATTAAACTTACCTCTTTACATTTTCGAAGCTGAATAACTATAAATGATGTAGCAGATTCCGCATAAAATCTCAAAACATAATGATTTCCGACTACTGGTTATAAGCGAAATTTGTACTCTCGATTCAACGCTATGAAAACCGGAAGAGATGGTACAGTGAGTTCGGCTACTGTGCAACTTATTCAGTGTTTCTCTAGACACTAAAGAGAAAACGGCCCCAGGAGGTCTGATCTGATTGGTTGCTATTTTTGTGGAGAAATTTACCTGGCAAATGACTGACAGCCTTATCAACTCATTAACCAATACTTTTGGGATGGTACCCAGGGTTCCAAGGTACCAAGGTTAACTGTATCTGGCTTTGTTATGAAACTTAAACCATTTGCTGGGCCTTGATATTTCTATATTGATAAAGTAGGGGGAAGCTACTTTGTAATACAAAATAATTTATAAAATACTCAAGATATATATCTGAATAATTATCAAATAAAGTAAAAAAAAGAAGGAAAATGTGGTTTCTCAACTTTTCCAGCCACCACTATACAATTGTTGATATTTAATGTCAGCAACAATTTTAAATTAAAGTTTTGCTATTGAATGGTTTAACGTACCCTTCCCTTAAAACTGCAAATAGAAATTACAACTTGAATGTTTGCTTATTTATTTTTGGAGTGATTGATATATGGGCTGCCATTAAGCCTTAAAACTGAAAATCGCACAAAGTTACACAATTCATATTTCCATGAAATCAGCTAACTGGCTGCAACTGGTCCAACATTCCTTTCTCTTCCAAATACCTTTAAAGTAACGCTTACAAATAATTGTTGCTTGGTGAAACTACATTGTAAGCCAGCCACACAGTCAAAGTAAATATTATACACCATATGTCATAATGGAGGAATTTTTAAATATGCCATTTCCAAATTTCAAATGGTCTAAAAAACCTTATTATAAGTTTTTATGAGTTCCAATACGATTGATAATAACCATAAATATTTTGCCTGAAACAGTGTGAGATATTGACTATTTCTATCATGTGAGCTTTACAAATTTGATAGTTTTCTATTTGCCTTGGTATCACGAGAAAGTATTCTGACGGGAAAATAGTTAGCATGACTTTGTTTGAGTCCTGCTTGTAAATATAATAACAGATTTATATGAACATAAAACTTTATTGTAATGTAGAACATGGTTTGTTAAAATACTATTGTGCACCAATTAATGCAGTGTTGCGCACAGCATGTGTTGTCTCACTTTAAACATCAAATACCTTGGTACCATGGAATCCCTTGCTAAAACAGTAACTAGACAATAACTCCGCCCACTTATAGTCTCTTACAGGTAGCAATATCCTTTGCCGGGAGGCCTTTAATAAATTATTGGAATAGTTTTCTTATTTTCTTATAATACTTTAAAGGATCTGACTTCGTTAGACTAAAATATAATCATGATAATTGTCGTCAGTAGAAAATGTAGAAGACTGCAGAAGTCATTATTTTGGTAACAAAATCGAAGTACATATTCGTTATATGTGATTTTCTCCTTGTTCAATGCATGTGAGAGCTCTCAAATTTCCCGTTAAACCTAAATTAAATTGCAAAAAAAAAACTAAATTACTTCTGCAAAATTAAAAAAAAAGAAAAGAAATGTTTTGCCCGAGTTATGTCATATTTAGTAGCCAGAGATGTCTTAGAGGGCATACACTATGGATCAAGATGAGGTGGCTCATCATGGCCCGCTAATCTGGATCTACGCTTTTGCAAACTTGTTGTTTAAGCAAAGGCGTCTCACAGCGTGAAAACAACGCCGTTTTCTGCTTGGATTGACTCCCGCTTCTGTATTTTTTTTTTATTATAATCAACGCCTAAATACCGTCTACGTGTAAAGGTGTATTAAGCGGCTAAGTATACTTGTTATTTGTGGCGTGCGTTTAGCTAGGATGCTTGGTGGCCTTGGTATGCTGGCAAAGAAAGAAGGCAAAGTAAAAAAGAGGAAGCTGAAATCACAAGATAGGTAAGATTTGATCCCAAATAAATGATTTTTTTCTTGCGGTAATTTAACAGAAGTTAGTGGATCAAGCAGTGCCTTGATCGCAAAACTGAAAATTTTTCAACATTTTCTGAGATACGCCAGTTTAAGTTTACTATTTGTGAGTACTTTTCAGTGCCATATATGCCATATACATGTACATGTATGTAAAAAGGCAATGGCTTATGCAGGTTAACCCTTCTACAACCAATACATATGGGTGTTCTGTTAAAAACTTCAAGCGCCACTGCTGGTGCTAAATTACAATATGATACTTTTTGTAAATTTTTCATGCACCATTATCATAAAAATGAAAATATGAGAAAGTATATAATTTTTACTTTACTCTTGAATAAAATATTCCACAGGGAATTAATAGCAATTCTCTGTAACCACCAACCAAAGTTCGGCACGCATAGTCATGGATTTTGATAAAACTTTCTCAGTTTGTTTGTTGTCACTCAAAACCAAATAATTGATACCAAGTTCCTTCTGCTACATGCCCGTTGCCATGGTAACGGCCATCAAAGATTTTGCCTTAAAAATGGCAAAGAAATATATGAAAAAATGCACTTTTTGAACTTTAATATAGACTAAATGAGACTACATTTTATCTAAACATGTACTGGTTGAAGAAATATAGGTCAATGTGAATTTAAGGAAGAATAAATATAATTGTTTTGTAACTTCTTTAGTATTGCTACATGCTGTAATGGTGGGTGGGGTATCCAGGTTTTCGAAACCCTAATTTTAAGACAATTTTAAGCGCTTCATGTCCTTTCGCGCGGTCAGTCTGACATATCTGCCTACAACAAAAAATTAGATAAGAGCCTCAACTATCATGAACTGATGAAACATGTTTGGGAAGTTGCCTCCTTCTGGCCGTTACCATGGAAACAACCAATATCCTGTGTAAAAAAATGAGAAAATAAAACCCTGTGAAAAATCACATATTTTTCCCAAAAACAAGGACATGCTGCATTAATTACATGTACAATTGTTGTGAAAGTATCAGACTTACATTAAATAATATCAGCAACAAAAGGAACAGAACTGAGAGTCTATTATTATTCTTTAAAGGGGCTCCAAAAGGGGTTTTGATAAGCTAATTTGCCCTCAAATGAATAATTTTATTTGCACAGTTGAAAGCTCATGACTATTTTCTTTTTACAAGGTCGTAAAAACATAAGCCTAATGTTAAGGGATACAAAATATCGTTATGGGGAACTCCTCGGAAATATGTGTATGCCTATTAAGGGTCCCAAAAAGGGGTTAAAAGGGAGGAAATGTGACAGAAATGTCTGAATTGATGCACAAAATAACGAAAAACAGCACTGCATACTGATATAATGGTTAAGAAACTGGCAATAAAATGTAAACAGGTATAAGAAATGTTGATAGGGTGCTCTGTTCCTGTATTATAGCTCCTTAAGGGGCCAAAAAGGGGTAAAATCTGCTAATTTGTCCCACAAATCTCAAATATTCTTCGTACGGCAAAAAAAGTATATTATCTGTTACTTTAAATGTTTAGAAAAACATAAGTTATAAATTTACAGATACCAAATATGGCACTGAGATTACAAGGTGTCCAAAAAGTGGTGGTTGTGTGTGTGTGGTGGGGAGGGGGGGGGGGCGGGGGGTTGCAAAATCAAACCATCTGAGTAATTTGGCACAGCCAATGGCGTTCTGTTGTTCTTTTCAATGCACCTGGCACCTTGTTTTACGTGTGAATCGGAGAACCTATGACAACAATCAACTATTGTAACTCTTATCAAATAAAGTATAGCCGCAACTGTAATTTTAGCTTCACTGTGGGTGTAAGGGTGCTCTTTCTGCATATTTTTACGACAAGGAAGGCTGCTTGTGCGAAAGTAAGATTTAGACAAGTTTGGATCCTTTTTGCGAAAGTAAGATTGAGACTAAGAAAGGAGCCAACATAGAGTGTTTTCCAGATATGACAATAAGGTTCCTATTACCCTTTCGGAAAATCCACCCGCACGAATTTGAAAAAAAAATGCTGTTAATAGATCATTTTATTTTCAAAAGTTGTAAAGATTTGATAAGAAATGACACTCAAGTTAAAATTTCACATCTGACTCCAATCACATTACCCCAGCAAACGCTTTAAAAGGAAAAGTTGAATGGTATGCCTGGTCAGCTGATTTCAAAATGATGCTGTTCTGTAAATACATGCTGAGATGACCTGGCTCTTGACTAGGCTGAATACATTAAAAGTCCGATAACATAAAATATGTTTTAATTCTTTTCTACTGGCAAATATAAGAGATTAGAAAAGTTTACACATCGGACAGAGTGACTCTGTTTTAACTTTAACTCAAACTTAATCTCCACAACAAAGTTTTACAATGCTGGAACTCATCTAGATCAAATTTTACACACGAGACTGCGACTGGAATGTAGTTCTCTGAATGAGCACCTTAATACCAGAAATGTAATGGAAAGTCCATTAGATCTTTATGGCGAGATAAAAAACACAAACCATTTTATATTCAGCTGTCCTCAGAGGTGGAAAGGAACTGTTTTGAAGTCATCTGTGGTGCCCCAACGACCTAGTAAGGTTATGGGATAGAATAGAATAGTCCTCATTAGACTGCTACAAGACAGAAACACATTGCAGACATGACAAAAGAATGTACACTGAGAGGTCTAATGTACTGGAAAGAGGGGGTGTCACCGGCGATAAACGAAAACATCTTTACACGTGTTCAAAATTAAATAATAATCAGCAAAAGATTTAACCCCTTACTTTTCAAAGTGCATCCAATGGATCTAAGTGGAATGTTATATGCAAATACAGCTTGGACTAACTGGATGAGGAAATCATATTTCTCTCTCTCCCTCTCTTTCTCGGGTCTTGTATTTCTTTTGTCAATATTATTAGCTCATTATAAAGCGGTTACTTCTGATGCAAACATAAAACAGTCTTTGCCCAAATAATATTTTCATTCATTGCCAGACTGTTTAGACGAAGATGTGTTTATTTGAAGTCTATGCTATTGTGTACATTTAACCTTTGTGCAGTATTTGATTTTTATCAGGAGATAGTCCTCATAACTTTGGGCTTTCAGTCAAATCCTGATTATTCTATACTTTTACTCATAAAATATTGTTTAAAACAAGCCCCATTGCCACCCCTTCAGCTGTTACTATAGGTCCTATGCGGACTAGCCTTTAAAAGAAATCTTCTTCCCCAAATTTATAATAGTTTATATTATAGAGTAATGCCAAATATCCTCATTAGATTTGACCCTGCAGTCAGAATTGGTCAGTCAGGATTTAAAACAAGAGCACATTTGAACAGGGCAATGATGATGTACGCCCATTGGGGTTTACTGTATGAAAGGAAACAATAAAGACTATAGAACTTTGCCATGCAGGTAACTCCAAATCCTCATTACGTAGGTCGGTTAAATTAAGATGGTGATAATTACAGATTTTTGGTGAATACAAAAAACAAACAAACAAACAAAAAAAAAAAAAACAACATAAAATACTGAAAATTCAACAGATCTGCTCAAAACTTAGCAGAAACTTCCATGTTGTTGTTCACGATTTTGACTTCCAAAATGCCTGGCTTGATGATGCTAAAATTATACATGAACCTAAAACATGGTTGAACATTTGAGAACAAGCCACTTTTTTCAACCTGATAATCTGAGGAAGAGATTGAACAAACAGTTAAACCGACATTGAAGTCAATGCATTGAAGTACCTTCAGACCTAAATGCATTTTCAATAATGATAGTATTTTCTATGATTTTTGCACTTCAAATTACCCCTTATCTTAAAAGACCCTTTATTATCGGCATGACTTTTTTGTATTCTAAACTGTAGAGAACCACAAAAGGAAAATATTTGCAAAGTTTCGGGGAGGTATGTTACATTTTCATGGTTGTATTTAGATTTTTGCATTTACCATAAATCACCACCTTAAGTGTAAAACAATCACTAACGGCAATGCACAAGAGGCCGTAATTCAGTCATAATGGGATCAGAGCTATTTGTCTGATGATGCTGTATACTTTTATGTAATTTCATGAAGAAACCCTCAACAGTTTCAAACCAATAAGACGGACATGAAATTCTTTATAAGAAATAAATAAATGACTATAACTCTGTCAAACCTGATCTTGGGTTATGGTTGTTTTTCTCTGCACAATATGTGATAATGCATGCTTTATTTGAAATTTCATGAAGAAATATTATGGTTTTAAAGTTTCAAAGCGGAAAAAGAGATTGCCTTCAGAGATATGCAAAGGGTCATAATTTTATCAAAAGTGGAAGTAAGGGCTCATGAAGGGCTATTGTTGTCATCCTGGCGTCCGTGTCAGCGACCGTGTCGGCGTAATTGGATGTTTTGGTTAAAGATTTTTTAAGACCTATATGTCTTTTAATCCATTGATGGATTTTTTTTTATACTTGCACTGTAGTTACATATTGGTCCAAGGTTCTACAAAGTACCACCAGCACCCTACTTAGTGACCTTGAAGTCAAGGTCATGACCTAGTAATTAGGTTTTTAGCTCACCTGAGCCAGCGGCTCCTGGGCAACTTATAGGATGGTAAGGCTTCATCGTCCGTCAGTCGTCCATCCGTCAATATTTTCAAACGACTTCTCCTCTGAAACCGCTAGGCCGATAGTAATCAAATTTCATATAGAGCATCTAGGGGCGGTGGAACAAAAAATTGTTCAAACAGTGCTGGTCATATGACCAACATGGCCGCCACCCCCATACATAATAGAAACCTTTAAAAATCTTTTTCTCCTGGACGGACGCTCGGCGCCCCGTTACTGCGGCTATGGATACGTTCCGCTGAACGTCGATATGAGAATTGAAATATGATGATGATCTTTTTCTCCAGAACCAATAGGCCGATGGTCTTGTAACTCGGTATGTAGCATTGGGTACGGGAGTACTACCAAGATTGTTCAAATTATGACCTTGGTATAACCTAGACCTTAGTAACGGTAAGGTCAAACTTTCTTTCTGTAGCTTTTATATGGGAAACTGCTAGAACATAAATTTCTTGGAAACTTTGAAGGATGTTGACCTGAAATTGGTTTATACAGTCATCTTATTGAGTGCATGAAAATTTGTGCGTACAAGAGGTCAAGGCCATTCTTTGACCTTTGATCCTGGTCTCTCATACATTTCACACATCTGCTCAAAAGCCACTGGGCCAATTGTAACCAAATTTCATGTAAAGCCTCTAGGGGACGGGGAAAAGAAAATTTGTTCAAACGGTCTGGGTCACATGACCAACTTGGCCGCCACGCCTATATATGGTAGAAATCTTTAAAAATCTTCTTCTTCAGAACCAACAGGCAGACAGCCTTGAAACTTGGTATGTAGAATCAAGTATACAAGTACTACTTAGATTGTTCAAATTATTGGGTTGACCTTGGCGTTTTTACGCTGAGGTCAAATTTGCTTCTTAGTAGCTTTTATATGGGAGTACCACCCCACCTGTTTCAGTGACCTTGAGGTCAAGGTCATACCGAGGATTCGTTGTTGGGTTAAAGTTTTAATGCTTGGCTGCATCTTCTGTTATACTTGCACATATATTAGAAACTGGTTTAAGTTTTTACAAAATACTAGCCAATCCATTGGATGACCTTGAAGTCAAGGTCTTTCGTTTTTTTATGTGATAAGCAAGTCACTATCAGGCGAGTTATCCTGTACAAGGTCAAGTCTTGTCTTTGCATATCCTCTTATGATGCATTGTATTTGTTAAGGTACAAGGATCAAAGTCTTACTGATATTTTGCATGTGGGCAGAGGCTGCCAGATTTGGTCCTGAGTCAGACAGATGACGAGGCAGGCAGATAATATTAAAGACTGGATGGGGATAGACTTTGCTAGCACAACTAGGGCAGCTGGAGACAGGACGAGATGAAAAGGGGTTGTTGTTAAATTATCTGTGATGCTCCGACAACCTAGCAAGGTTATGAAATGGACTAGACTTGTGAGATGATTCTACATGCAACTGGTGAAGTGTTGTTTCTCAAGAAGAGTTTTAGTCAATGGACAGCAAACAAATGTTGGCCAACAGGGTGTCCCTTTAGCTCTTTGTCCCTCAGGCCAAACAGAATAACACATATAATGTGACCATTTTCCAGTTTTTAGGCACAGTCAGCAGATCTATGTTTGGTTAAACTCTCAAAAGTAGCCAGCATAGGGGTTGGTTGTTCAAATTCCCATAAGGCTGTTCTCAAGGAGGCTGAAGAGAATGAATCCATACTTTGCACCTCTGCATCTAGTCTGGGTACAGATCATATGTTCAATATATCTCCTGCAAGGAAACATAGAGTCGAATCTGACGGTCAACAGAGTAATATACAGATTCGACTGGAGCCAGGCTACTCCACATCCTATAGTGGAGGTATAGTTATATGTGCAGTTGCTGATATAATTATCGCCAGAGTTATGGTAAAAGTGGAGGGATATTTAAATGTGCAGTTGCAGATATAATTATTGACAGAGTTAGTTAAAATAAACATGTTTGCAATCTCCTCCTGTTATGGCATTTTTGTCCACAACTAAGGTGCTGAAGCTATTTTTGTCTAGAGTATAACTCCAAACTTATTTAAGGTATTGTGTTGAAGCAGTAACTCTTTGCTGGGCAGTAAAATATAGGTGTATCCGCTGTTGTCTTTTTATTGGTATATGCCTGAGGTACATAATTGCATTTTGCCCATTTTGTGACCCCTTAAATTCACATAAAAAAGGAACCACAGGGCAGCCATGGCTATGGCTTTACATCAGTTATCACTGGACCAACAGTTTCTGTGTCAGTGTATTACAGTATGCTTCTTTCTGAGAAACTTAATTTTTTGGTGTAATTTTCTGATTTTTGACCCCTTATTGGGCCCTTCTGGATACAAAAATGCAATTACATTGATCCCCATCACCTAATTTTACGTGCCTTACATTTAGACTAATGATTACACTCACAAATAAGTAACGGATACTGGTTTATACCGAAAGTGTGTGTAACTTCGAGGCAATTTTGCTGATTCAACCCTTTTAATGGCCCCTTATGGGAACATAATAAAAGTCACAAGGCACCCCATTGCCCTATTTTAAACCAATTAGTATTTGACTTACAGTTTCAAAGCCATTGTTATTGTAAGCACCGTTGAATTTTTTGTTTTGCAAAGAAATTCATGAGTTTTCATAGATTTCTATTTTTTAACCCCTTATTTTTGGACCCCTAAATGACCCCAAAATATTCCATGGCCCTAGTTTATATCTGTTAACTTCAAAAATATGTTTTCACAATATATTAAAGAGAAACCAATACCTTGTTTTGCAGTTTTTTGAAGAAAGTTTGTTATTTGAAGGAAAATAAGCCTTAAAAACCCCTTTCGGAGCCCCAAGAATGAATGTTAAGATGACCCCAGTACTGCCCCTTTTGATGTTTATAAATTTTGAATTAAAACTGATATTTTCACAACACTTGCACATGCAATAAATGTGGCCTTTCAATTGTTTAGGGAAATAAATAGGTGATTTTGTGCACTGTTGTGTTTCCTTGATTTTTTGATAGGGTATTGTTCGTTTCCATGGTTACGGTCCTAAGGTGGTAACTTCCCAAACATGTTTCTTCAGTTCATGATATTAGAGATCTTCTTCTATCATGCTGTCATGCATTTGTATATCAGAGTGACCGCGCGAACTGGCAGTACGCACTTGAAAAAGCTAAAAAACAGGGATTTTTGATACCTCAATACCCCACCCCACATCAAGGGCTAAAATCAGTACCAAAGAAAAACAGATCTGGTTTATTTTTTTCACTTCACTCTTGTACTTTTCCATAGTTTTTCATTCAAAGCACTTCTAGACTAAAGGTAATGTGCTCCAAGATATATAAATGTTCAAAATTTGGTAATTTTCACTTATTTTTTGGCTGTTTTTTTGGCATAATCTTTGGAGGCCGTTGCCATGGCAACGGACACACACCAGAACGAATCAACCTTCATTTAAATGTTTTTTGGTGACAACACACAAACTGAGAAAGTTTGAGGAAAATCTGAGACTATGCGTGCCGAACCCTCATTGTAAAATGTGAAATGGTTACAGAGAATTGCTATTAAATTCTGTTAATTTATTTCACCAGTCACTCTTTTTCGAATTTTAGGCCACTTGGCCTTTTAAAAGGCCAAGCGGCCGAAAATTTGAAAAAGAGTGACTGGTATATAGTTTTCCCCTAAAACAATTGTAGAGCTGCATCAAGAGTACCACTGTCAATACAATGCCTGCCATGCATATACAGCAAAGCAAAACAGAAGAAGGCATTTCAAAAACCTTTGGCTAAACCATGCAGTAACTTTATTCTTCTATATTCAACAGCTGTTTAAAAAGGTGCTATGAATTTTAAATGAAGGA
Source organism: Ctena decussata (assembly GCA_963989385.1). NCBI lineage: Eukaryota > Metazoa > Mollusca > Bivalvia > Lucinida > Lucinidae > Ctena > Ctena decussata. The sequence goes on along the minus strand of OZ022500.1, from coordinate 56,680,498 downwards.
TAGAAAACTGCCAAGTAATGACGCCAGCGGAAACGTCGCCATTTATGTTAAGTGTCCCATAAAATACAAATAAACGAGACCAGTCACGCCTTAAATGATCATGAATACGCAGAACATCGGAACAGACGGAGGCCTTTAAAAACCTTCGCAAAAACCTGCAGTTACTTAAACCCGTCCGTCCTTCCGTCCGTAAGTTAACATTTGCGTTTAAGTTTTGCGTTTAGTTTTTGAGCTCTTATACTATCTAAACCCTTTGATGGATTTGGTTTATATTTAGCGTGGTGATAGATAACGGTCCAAAATGTTATTCAATACCACACCTACCCATGCCTGTGCCCTAGAGGGCAAGGTCATAGACTTTGACTTTTCATGTTAAAGTTTTGCGTTAAAGTTTTTAATACAACGGTTGATCCAGAAGTAATGTCACCGTGTCCATTGCGCGCTTATTTATCGTAGCATTATTATAAAGATTATATCAAGCTACACTGAAATTCAATTCCAATTAAAAGAATAAATATAAAGTTGGAATCTTTTTCCGTTCCAATTATATAGTCGTTCAAAGTACGCCATCGCGCCGCACGTCAAAATAACGTTCATTACATGAACATAATTTTCAAATGCAATTACAAATCGAAATCAAACTAACTCGCCAAATCAGATGAAAATTTCATACGATGACGAAATATATTTCTGCTGCCCACTGTTGAACCTTTGATAGCGTCATTGCAGTTTGAAGTTCGCTAATTAGTGCTAATGTTTGTTATTGCCGTGTGAGAAAATATTGATTTCTGACAAACGCGTAAATACATATTTATGCGGTTTTGTCACAAGTTAAGAATATCACCATTAGAAAATCAAGAGCGGTTTAACTAAACATGCGGTGATATAACAGTGATTATAAAGTTTAAGTTTCAATCAGCGCTATAGTACTGCAGATGATTCGCTATAGGATCGTCTGAAAACCGGAAAGTCTTTATGTGCAGTGTCAGACAATAACGTCACTCTAGTTTAGACCACACATATGAAGATCGGTGTTCTGCACATCGAATATTGTGTAAATTCTTGAACCTGAGCTGCGGGGCTGCTCAAATAGTATTCTCAGATGAGATAAACATGGGTGAATAGACATTAGTGTTACGCTAAAACAGCGAAGATACTACTTTGGGCATGACACAATATCGACACTTCGTCTGGAATGTCAACAACGTCATTGACGTGCGGCGCGGGTCGTTACCATGCCTTCCGTTTATCTCCATATCTCAATAACTGAGCAATATATTTTTATGACATTTTCAGACCATAATACAAATAGATTTAGGTACTTGGATATGAAATTTTGTTGCTTTCTTTTCATTCAACATGATTTTATAGCCACAGTGACATTACTTCTGAATCAACCCTCGTAGCTCTATATAATTCAACCCTTTGTTGGGTCGGGTTTACGTTTGGCATGATGATAGATGATAGACGTTTGTCTAAAGTTTTATTTTGTACCATCCCCACTCATGCCTGTGATCTAGAGGTCAAGGTCATGGACTTTGACTTTTTATGTTAAAGTTTTGCGTCAAAATTTTTAAGATCTCTATATAATTCAAATCCTTTGTTGGGTTGGGTTCATGTTTGGCATGATGATAGATGTTGGCCCAAAGTTTTATTTTATACCATCCCCACCCATGCCTGTGACCGAAAGGTCAAGGTCATGGACTTTGATCATTCCTGTTTAAGTTTCGTGTTAAAGACTTTAAGATCGTATATCATCCAAACCCTTTGTTGGGTTTGGTTTATATATCTTAAGATTTTTTGTACCATCTTTACATATGCCTTTGAGGTGAAGGTCACATACTTAGACATATTCATATATGCGTTGTGTTAAAGGTTTTGAGATCTCATATCCAATCCTTTGTTGGGTTTGGTCTGTATTTGGTATGATGATAGGTGTTTGTAAAAAATTATTCTATACCATCCCCACACATGCCATTGACTTAAGGTCACGGTCACAAACTTACGCTTTTTCATGTGAAGTATATATTCTTTGCTTACTTTTCCCGTCTTTTTTAATAGGACAATTTGATATGTGACGTTTACCTCTAGGCTGCAACAGTTTATATCATCTGGATGCTGCTGTTGACATAACGTCTATGTCACACACTTTCACATATTTAAAAAGTTGCATCAATGTACTGCTTTATAATGTTTCTTATATTTCAGATATACTACAATGGAACCTTTTTATATATAACTAGGTTTACTTCTAGGTTGCAGCAGATTAGTGACATTCTCTGTATGCAGTTGTAGACTAAAGGACAAGGTCACAAACATTAAAATTGGTATCTTATATCTGTTAAAGTATTGCGTTTGAAATTTAGTGCCATTAGGCGGTGACACTGGCCGGGGGTGGGGGGGGGGGGGGGGGAGTATGTGTGAGCCCATGCTCACTTGCTCTATTTTAAACTGTTTCGTTTATTTTATTGCAAGGGTGCAAGAAATTTGAAGCTATATGGAAATGATGATGGCTAGAGAGATAGCAATGTAAAAGTCAGTTTGAAAAACAATTCTCAACAGATCATGCCTGATTGATGATACACACAATTTATACTCTTTGAATGTGAGAAAGCTAAATTCTGTTTCTTGAAGGTCAGGTGGCTTTTCCCCGGGAGCTCCTTCGTTTAACGATCAGCTCTAAATAAATCAAATACTTTTGAAAGGGCCGTAAAATCCATACCAGAAAAAAAAATATTTTTGTTCTCTTTGAGGGGACTCTAGAGGTTGCTGCGTTCCTTGAAACATGTTCTGATACACGTGCGGACCGGTTTTCTTGCTAATGACCGGTGTTCAGAGGAAACAGATGTCGACAATTAATGAATTGGATCGCGTAAAAAAGGTCAGAAAGCAAATACTCAAATATCAAATTATCCAGTCACGTGAACAGGCTGATCAATCTTCATTTGTAAAATTCTTATGGTTTCCCAGGTTTCATAAGCTTTATATGTGAATGAAGAGGCCTTCAATCAGACTGCGCGAGCGCGCATGCTAATATGGACCTTTTCTTTTTGTACCTGATGTACAGTATCTTTTCTTGCGTCGTCAATCTTATAATGACAAGACAACATTTAAATTAATTGCCAATCCTTGTATCCTTGTTAGTTTACCGAATAATATAGATACAATTTTGTAGATGAGAAAAATCCTAATTATCTTTATTCACTGCAGATCATTAGAAAAGTCTAAAAGCAGAAAATCAACGAATCTCATTAGATTGTGCCGCAACTCATATAAAAGCAAGAAGCGAACTAACATTTCTAAGAACACGTTCAACTAGGGTCGAGTCTGGTAACTTCGAACAGCGTGTAAATTCAGACACACCATTGCAAACAGTGAAAATCCAGATGTGACGGCTCATCATGAGCCGTCTTATCAGGATTTTCACTGTTTGCCCTGTTAATTTTCTTTTAATTCCCAACAACTGACATATAAAGGAAAAAATGTCACTGTCCGAATTTACCTGCTGTCCGAATTTACCTGACTTGACCCTAGCCCTTATGATCTAGGCACACACCTTGAACGACTTAAAAACGCTAAACTGACTCTTGTAACACAGTCGGAAAATACTTTTGGATAGCATCGGATAAATTTGAAGTTTATGAAACGTTGAAAGAGAAACATTTTGATTTCTAGGTACCACCGTATGTATTCACGATTTTCACGTCGCCATTGCTAGTGTCTGTTACAGTTTCTGTAGAGGATAAATACTGTAACATTAATTATATCGAATAAACTGATTCCATTTCTGTTGCCGCAGTATTTTTTGTGCTACTCGGATCTCATACTTCAACGACAGTTGGTTTGCCTATTGCCGAATCTCGTCTTTGAGATGGATGAATTACCATTAAACATGACGTCAAATAGCTCCGTAGCCATGACAGAATCTAATACGTTTACCCAAGCGGTCAACGGTTGCTATGCTACATACTCTGTGTATACAGATGGGACGTTGACGAAAGAGCAATCGGACCTTGCTATGTTCCTGCTCTACGAAGTTTTCATGCCAATTATCTGTGTCGTCGGAATCATTGGCAATCTGTTGTGTGTCATTATTCTCTACCAGGCTCCCGATACGAATGCATTCTTGACATTTCTGAAGGCACTTACAATTTCAGATATATTTATACTCCTGAGCGGCGTCTTGCGATTTACTTGCATAATAGTGGGAAACAATATGAAAAAGAGCGCCACCTTAGTCGATTCCTACTGTACACTTATTGTTGGATTTGGGCTAGGAAACTTCGTTGGAAATATGTCGTCTTCACTCGTAGTTATAATGAGTGTTGAAAGATTTGTTGCAGTAGCATTTCCCCTATATGTGAAGTCTTTTGTCCTCGAGCGGCATCCTAGAAGGGTGATAGCAGTGTTGCTGGTGATTCAGATCATTCTCCGCACACCAACAGTCATCTGGACTGGGGTTACATCTCGTACAGACTGCGCCACCAATGACACCATATATTATCTTGAGTACAGGGAATGGTCCAGAAATATCGTCTTTCGGCGAGTCCTCTTCTACTGTCTGGTTGTCATCGACAGGCTGGTGCCCGTATTGATAGTACTGTGTATGAACGCCGGCATTTTGATTTACTTGAAACGACGTCCAAAGTTTTCATTATCACACATGAGAAAAGAAGTCAGAGGAAGCATGGAAAAGAACAAGATCACTGTGACCTTATTAGTTTTGTCCACCTTTTACTTATTAACCTCTGTACCAAATATGGCTATGTATATCCTGGTCACCCTGGCTCCGGAGTTTACGTTAAGGTCGCAAGAATATTATTTAGTCTCTGTTGTCATAAACGCACAAATACTGGTTGTTGTGCTGAATGCCGCTAATGACTTTATTATTTACATACTTTCAAGTAACCGATTTCGAGCCCTGTTTAAAGAAAAAATTTGCATTTGGCTAATAAGATCTGAACTTGGACAAGACGGGCACATAAACAATTCGATAAGCATGTCACAAGAATAAGGGGAGGTGTATGGGAGGCCTCCTACAGAAAATGTTTGATTTTCAGAACTCTCTTAACAGCATTTTTTGGCACCTTTAAAATTTAATCTAAGATATTTTTTGCTCTTTTTCCACCATGACTTTTAGTCTTTTTTGATACATATTTCACACCTTCGGGGACAGGAGGTGGGTGGGGGAGGGGGAGAGAGATGGGAGGGGCTGCCGGGGGTGCGGCGGGGGGGGGGCGGGAGTTCTCGATTCGGCACCGGTGATAGTGATGCATGGTTGATAACAAAACGTGTTTAAATCACAGTGGTTTAAATGCAGAGAATTCGCGTTGAAGCATACATGACTTTTGCCCCTCTCTCTCTCTCTCTCTCTCTCTCTCTCTCTCTCCTTTTTTCTGCTCTGCGTTCTGTTAGAAATACAGGTATATTACACAGCAAGTAGCTTATTAAATAAGAGCTATCACTTGTACACGAAACCTGAATCTATCAGTCGATTTTGTTAGAATATCATCTTATTAGTGAAATGCATTCTTAATCAACCCCAGTGGGCAGCAGCACGTTAAATAATTTTACACTGTTAAATTAATAGAACGGTGCACCTGGCCGACTAAAAAGAGTGTTGTTTTTTTTTTTTTTTTTTTTTTGCTTTTCACGCACGGAGTCGTGTTTTCCTTGCCTAACGGGAGTCATGGGCATATGTCTCATGAATTGCTTTAAACGAATAAATCAGGCCAATTGCTTTAAACCAATATATCAGGAAATCCGTACCGTTGGAAAATGTGATTTCAAGGTGGCGGTGGGTAATTGCAAATACTAAATGTCGGCGGTGGCGTCCGCCTTATCCAACCGGCACCAAGGTCAACACGCACAGTGTATTTTTTAAAACTTTTACACCCAGTTAATGTGCCTGTTCGATTGGACAAACAACATACTGATAGGATACTGACTGGAAACTTATATGAAGATAATTCTTTGTGGCGGTGTTAAAATAAATTTCCTTACTTGAGTTAAACCACAGGCGCTTGAAGTTTTATGCTATTAAATATATTTCAATGATGCCGCTAAACATCCAAGCTATGAGCCATTTCGTACCTATAGACTGCGTCTAGTATAAAGGGATTTTTTTTAGCATAGAACTTCAAGCGCCTGTGGTTAAACGAACAGATGAATTACATTTAATTAGTACTCTTGCAACTGATAAATCTAAACAGGAAAATAACCGACCAACTGAAGAAGGGCTGGGAGAACCAATGTGATAACATGGACTATAGGGGGACCTGGTAGCTTCTTTTAACCCTTTAAGCGCCATAAGGCAAATGACAAACTTCACGTCTGCAAAATTTCAAAAACTGTTTGGCTCAAGCTGTATCGTATTGAGAATGAAGATAAGGCTCATAATGAACCCACTGTCTGGGTCGAGATCCGGTACATCCTTTTTAGGAAACGAAACAGACCACCAAAGATAGCGGACCGGTTTACACACATTAGGTAGGTGTTTCGTTTTATCAAATTTTCTGACTATATATTGTATGCAGCATTCAAACGAGCTATATCAGCAAACGGAGAATACATTTCTCCACATAAAACAGGCAGCTATGTCTCGAAATTTATACACATTCGCTTACATAGGCATATTTTCGAGTCTGTTATTGTGCAGTTTTAATTTTTAGTGGTAACTCAAATATTTTCTTGATTTTCTAGTGAAAAGGCCATTTATATAGTTTATTATTTTTTTATATATAAAATACGATGCCCAATCCAGTTCAGTCCAACACACCGAAAACCATGTTTATATCTCTCGGCTGATTTTGAGAAATACTCATTTTTATTAGCCGTGTAATGTGCATTTGTCGCAGGAACATACTCGCGAGATACCGAGTACGTTCCGGTGACAAATGCACATTACACGGCAAATGAAAATGATTATTTCTCAAAAACAAGCCAAGAGATTTAAACATGGTTTTCGGGGTCGATGGCCGACTTGAATTGGGCATCGTATTTCATAAAAGTGATGAGTGAATATAAATGACATTTCACAGGAAAGTCAAAAGAATATTTGGACCACCACTTAAAAAATAAACTGCACAATAACAGACTTGAAAATATGCCGATTTATGCGAATGTGTATACTTTTCGCCACATCACTGCCTGTTTTATGTGGTGATATGTACTCTACGTTCGGTGATACGGCTTGTTTGACCGATGCATACGATTTATAGTGAGAAAGTTTGATAAAAAGAGGCACCTACCTAGCGAATGTAAACTGATCCGCCATCTTTGGTGGTCTGTTCCGTTTCCTAAAAAGGATGTTCCCGATCTCGATCCAGACAGTGGAACCACTTCACCTGGATCAACTCTGTTTTGCAAATTCAACTATCGTCAATTTTGGCGCTTTAAGCGTTCATAAGCTATTTAAGGTCCTTGGTGATTTGTGGTACATATAAAAATCTGAATAAAACCGTGAAAATAACATATTTCCCCCGGAAAAGCTAGCAGGCTTCCTATTTCTGTTGTTCTGCACAGTTTAGATTACAAAGATGAGTGACAGACTGATAGAAAAAGTTTACATGAGGAAGATCAAAATGAACTTTTCGGCGCAAAAATATAAAAGAAATACCATCATTATTGAAATGCATTTAGGTCCGAATGTATTTAAATACATCAAGAGTAGTGTTCAGTCAATAATTTGTTCCAAACCTTTCTCAAATGGTCGGGTTGAACAGATGAAAAGGGTAGCTTATTCTAAAATGTTTGACCATGTAAAAGGCGCTTGTATATTGTCATGAATATAACTTGTGCAGATATGTATCACCCATACAGTATAAAATGTACATTACTGTGATCAACAGGTGTGTATTAAGTGAAATAATTCAAAGTTGAAAAATAGAATCCCCTGTGTGATCTCCTTAATATTGTCTCAAATTTGAATACAGGCTACACCTTTTTTTATCTGTCCAATCTGATAATTTGAGAAAGAGTTGCAAAAGTGATTGATAGGACATTACTCTCATACACTGAAGTACGTTCAGACCTAAATGCATTTCTAATAATGATCGTCACTTTTTCTATTTTTGCCCCCAAATTATCCTTTGATCTTTTCATATATATCCTTTCTTAACATCAACAAGACAGGCATTTTCGAACTCCGAATTGTTGGAAACGCTATAAGATAGACATCTGCAGAGATTTGGAAGATCTGTTGGATATTCAGTTTTATGCGGATTTTTGTATTCACCACAAAATAGTGATTACAGGAGTTCCTGGTGATTATCATCACCTTAAACACAGTGACTGTGATAATACATATGTTCGATCATTGTATTAGACAAAATTGAGCCGCGACACGAGAAAACCAACAAAGTGTTGTGCGCCCAGCGCAGACTCAGATCAGCCTGGGCATCCGCCCAGTCTGATCAGAGTCTTCGCTGTCCGCATGGAGGTAGCTTAGACCCTAAGCTACCGTTTAAGCGCTCAGCGAAGTGTCTGATTAACTTTGTCGGATGCCCAGGCTGATCTGAGTCGGCGCTGGGCGCACAACCACATTGTTGGTTTTCTCGTGTAGCGGCTCAAATAAGGAGCGATTACATGTCTAATGTGCAGCCGTGCTTAGTTCATATAGCATACCTTATATTATTCTATCTTTCATTCTCTTTATTCATGTTCGTGGAAATACTGTAAAAACTATATTGTCGTATATTTCGTGAATATGTTTAAACTAGATGCCGTCTTATATGATAAAGCTCTGAAGGCGATGGGCTATGTTAGCTTTCAATAGCCTTCGTTCAAATCCATTTAGTTCTTGTTTGTAACTTGTACTTATATCTTTATTTGAATGAAATAAAATATGTTGTGACCAAACGGAAATTTTGATTTGACATTCCGAATTGGATATTATCATGTGTTTTGAGATAACACCATCAAATCTTTTACGTCAAATCAAATAAATGTGCTCATATATGTACAGATCAATAAACGAGGGGCATTTCAGAAATAATGTAAATGAGCTCTCAGTATCCGTTTGGTTGATATTTAACAGTGGTTCTATATATCATTGGGAAGGATGATTCAAGTGCTTTATGTGTTAAAAGCATTTCCAATTCAATTGTGCACAACAACAAGTGCTTATAAGTTATAAGGGTCTTGACACTGGAAATGGCACATTTGCATCGTAGGCCCCTTGTGTTTTGTTGAGACGATTCACCTTTCCGATGAAACGCCTACTTTTAACAGGTATCGATCTCTTCTGATAATCATTAACTGTATGGTGAAATCACGGACTTATTGTGAGACATTTAACACGTGTAATTTGTTTGTGTGATATACCACATGCTAATTTGTCGTTGCATTGGTCAATTTCAAACTATCCGGTGACTTTTTGGTGACATTCTGCGTGTGGCTCGGAAAGGTAGTTTGTATAAGAAATGAAAATGTAAAAAGCGTTGTTCTTTAATCTGCAGAAAAAATCGAATTTCACTGGTATGATGTAATAAAATTCAAGTTTTATAAATGCAACTGATGATAAGTTACAATAAATTGTTTAGCTTTATCCATTTTCGACAACGGTCAGTTAGGTTGATAGTGGAACGATAAGCTCACCGTGTTTTCTTGATTGGCATCATTTATGACTGATGAAATAGGATGACACATGAGTGAATGCCACACCGGAGGTTGCAAAGCACCAGTAATAAATGTAAACAATAGAATGGTAAAATGAAATTATCTTCTAAAAAAAAAGACACATGTTAAATATAGTCTGTGAGGGGCGTATTTAAAGTAAACATTAGAAATAAACACTTGAAGCACGTGATGTTTTGTATGAAATATTGCCATCGAAATAGGTGGGAGGAGTGGAGAACATAGACATAAGAAACCAGATAGTCTACCGATAAAATACACAGAGAATTAAACGCTGTTCCTTTTTTTGTTTCATATCTGAAGTTAAATACCCACATTTACATAATATGAACTCTAAATCCTGTTATAAAAGGCTACTATGAATTTTAATTTTGCGCAGGAAGTGAAGTCATAAGAAATGCAAATATTTCCATGATCAGCATATTTTGAAATGTAAATTATATGTTTAAGCACAGCTGATATTATTAATATGCCGGAAATAGTTTCAGTGTATTAGATGGGATAATTAGCGATCTAGATCTGTTTGTTATCAGAATTAGCGATCTAGATCTGTTTGTTATCAGAATAAATAAATTACGAATAGAAATGTCTTTTTACATAAATATATATATATGGCCTGTTTGTACTCAGTGTCTGTACCCTAGCAACAGTTATCAAGGTATATTGTACAGAAAATCGAGTTTCAAATATTTATGAGTGAAGGTTTTTGCTCATATGTGCACTTTTAAAGTGAAGAATAAATTTAAAAAAAAGATCGGCCAACATTCCTACGAATGGCAGACTGATTTATACTTTTTCTGAAATGCCCCTTGGTTGTATATGAAGCGAATGCCATTGTTATATTTTTACAGAGGCTTGACTTTTTAATTTCCAGGTGGAAACGGAATCGCAGCATAGGAACGGATGTACATGTACGAGGGCTGATCCAAAAGTTCGTAGACACCTTAGATATCTAAGGAATTTGAATAGGCCAGTCGATGAAACGTTACATACCCATTGCCACACAACTGGTTAACACACGTGTAAATTTGCAATCAGATATAAAGCAATGCATTTTGTTTAGTTACCCTAGGTTGCGCGGCGCACGCCAAAAGTCACGTTGACGTCTGGAATATGCTAGCATTCAATATGCGAAACTGATAAGATTCACGTAGAAATCATGACACTGAAACCACAGTTTCAGCATTTATGTAATACGAGGAAGAGAACCTTAAGACAATCACAAGTTTTCAAACAGGCTTTATACAGCACAAATTTGATATCGCATAACATTCTTGAGCTCAGCTTTAAGGTGTACAATCTACTATTTTATCGAATAAGTGCATCATTGCCATCCTGAGGTCAGAAAATATGGCTCGAAATTTATTTTTTTACTACACTGTACTTTGAAAGGTTTATGTCTCATGATGCTTCGTGTAAAATATAATTTGTTTCCATTGGTTTGATGTCTTTTTATGTCGACCTTTCGACAAACTGAGTGAATGCGGACGTTGCAAAAACGCCATGTTCTTCTTTCTTTCCTGAGAGTGGTGACTGATCTGAATGTCATGCTAAATGCAAGTAATGAATATTCATATCGTTTGAAATCGGGAAATGCTACGTTTGTTCTTGATTGAAACTTGTTATCCAGATTTTAAGGATAAAATATATTTGATTATTTGAATAGAAAAGTCTGTATTTTCCTGCAAAAAATCTGGAGTGCGCCGCGCAGACAACCCCGGGTATATTCAAACGTAGATTCCAAACCCAATATTCATTGAATTTACCTGATATTGTGAGTAAATAATACCTAGAGAAAGATTGATTAAGTTTTGAAAGACTTAACTTATTGCATTTATGGACTGTGTCCACGAATTTCTGGATCATCCCTCGTATATAGCCTCACTTTTAATTGAGACCTGTATAGCGACAAATGGACGATTGTCGAGTAATAAAATGCAGAGTAAGTTGATGGCTTTTCTTGTGCTTATGCTTGCCATTGTCATGCATTCGTGGCTGGCGTTATCGGCTGATTAAAACATTTATGTCAGACGAAGACCAAAAGCAATCTCAAGTGACTTTATACACTGATCCCGTATTTTTCTTCAGATGTTTTCTTTTTTTGCTTATAAGAAATGTTCTGGGATTGGAAAAATAATATGTCACACATATATGAAATATTTTACAAATGTACATGTTCTCAATTTTATATTGTGGTTCAGCTTATAAAGATTTCAGAGATAAATTTTTCACAGTCATTAGCCAGCAAAATAAAATTGTCTAATCATATATGGTCGCTTTCATACATCATCGAAAATTGATGTTTCAAAACTGCTGGTGATGACTTCATGAATGTTTGACATATTGAATGATTCTTAGGTATTATTATAGGAAAATTAACCGATTTTACATCCGAATAGAAAAACAAATAGTCGACACTAAGCAAATGTTCTATTCATTCAACATTTGTCGCTATACAAAAAATCTAAACTGAAAAAAATGGGAAGACACTACCGTTCCTACGTTGTGGGAATTGCACGTTTACAAAATGTGTTGCAAGAAAAAAAGTGACCAATTGTCTTCGGTTATACCAGTTCCATTTGTTGTACATACATTGCAAGCACTATAATCACTTGTATAGATATCTGCTTGGCGTCCTGTTTCGTAGTTCAAATAAAAATGCCTCATATATATTGTATGAATTTTGATATTTGTTGTTCCTCTATTTTGTACTGACTGTGTCTGTTATCGAATATTTACTTTTCTGTTTTGTCCTTTGTTTTACTTTCAGAGTCGAAGCCAGCGCTTTAGTGGGCGCATGCAGCCTTGCAAAGAAACGATTTTGTTATTTCACGAAGTCTCAATCACATCCAGACTCCGGGTTTCGTTCGTGTATGCCTTCTTTGTTTCCCTTATATTAAAACAATATATTAGTGCCGTGACACACCGATTTTGCTTTGCTTGATTGTGTTTTTTTTCTTTTTTTGTTTAACGGCCCTTTGAGACAGTATTGCAGTCTATATCGGGCCGTCTCCTAGAGAGAGGGAGAAAGAAGAAAGAAATGATAGACGAGAGAGAAAATTTCCAAATAACACCCACCCGCACCTACAGCAAGCACCGTAGGCCCCTGCCCTACTATTATCCAAATCAGCAGCACTGGAAGTTACACGCAGCACCATCGTACCACCCGATCACTCCGACACAACGAAGCCAACAAAGTGGCATGTGCGCCCCGCGAAGACTCCGATTAGCCTGAGCATTTGCCCAGTCGAATCAGAGTTCTCGCTGTCGGAAAGGAGACAGATCAGTAGACCCGCACAGCAAAGACTCTGAATTAGATTCGGCGGATGCTCAGGCTGATCTAAGTTTTGGCGTGGCGCACATGCCACGTTTTTTTTTCTTTTCGCAGCTCAAGTTAATTTTATAATCATAAGTGATCAGGATGATACAATGTTTAGGACTCGATTCAACCCGAAGGCAGAATTGAATTTAGGAAACCAACAATTGGACCATGATGGGTCCAACCAAAGATATTGGTGGTTAGGTCCCAGCCTTCTATGACAGAATCCTGCTGTGCCTGTTATATGTGTATAGGCTATTGTTTCTGGTGTGGGTTATTACTATAACTGTCATTGTTTTCCAGCTTTCTATCAGTCTTTGACTTTTTGTACATTATTTAGAGTAGACGCGCGGCCATCTGCCGGAAAACGCTGACCTCCTGGCTTCTCGCTTGTCTTGTTTTGTTTTGTGTGGCGTCTTCATCTTTCAAATTTGATCATTGCTTTTTCACCCACTAGGATGGTGCTGTTATTTAGTCTGAGGCCAGACTCATTTCCGAGCAAATGAATATGGAAGTAAGGTTAGAAAACTGTTACAAATGAAGATAAAACAAAATTAGTCAAATTACGTTTATTAATTATCACAACAATCCACAATGACTTATTGCACACTGGTTGAATATACTGGTTCTATTAAATGTCCTTCAAGTAGATCTGTCCTAAATACACTGAATTTTTTCTTTCATATTTGTCTGGCAACATAAAAAAAAAATTAACATATCTCCTTGGCAAAACTGAAACTTATTGGAAAAATAATATTATCGTCATATGTTCCAAGTTCCAAAACAGATTTTAGTTCGCAAGAATACATGTATTTAAGTATGCTAAAATGTGAATGACGCAGATATGCCTGTCTGTTTTGTATTGTCCGATTATTTCGTGAAATTTTGAATTTATGAATTCCGCTGTATAAGTAAAACAAACACTCTCTAAAATATATTTTTCAAGACTCCCTTTGCAGTCACACATCGCTCAATCAACATTGAAAGACCTTGATTCAAAGTCGATTTAGTGTTGATTCAACGTTGTGTGCACAGTGGGTTACGAAAAAACAAGACTAGCAATCCTGTATCTTAGTACTTATGAAGGAGATCAGTTTGGCAAACTGTCTGGTGTATTTGCTAAATGTGGAATATGCCTACTTGGAGTAAAACTTAACAATTGACACAAAGATTCCCTTTGTTGTCATTGACGTCCTTTAAGGAACCACATCAATCACTCCTGAGCAACGCCACCGGATGAAGTGGATTAGAACATGTGTAAACAGATATCTAAAATCACCTTGCACTTTATACGCTCTCAGATTAGAGTCTTTTCTTGAACAACAGGAAGGCAAGCCTGCTAAACAGTTGACAGGCTAATATGACTCTAGACTCTTTGTGCACACACTAATACACTTTTCCGGTGTCGCTTCTCCTATAATAAATATGAGGAAGCACACGAAAATAAACATAAAACATGTGTATGTAGAAAAATAATCAAGCATAAATATAATAGCTCCAATAAGGCTCAACTTTTGGGGTAAAATTTTCCACAGTTTTGCTTCTCAGTAGACACAGATTTATAAACAACGTTGTAACAATGATAAAATATTGCTTCGAGTGAGTGCCAGATAGAATATCATTCCATTAATTAAACATGTGTTGGTCTCTCATTAGGACTGAGAACGCAAAACACAGAGGTGTTGTTGCTCTTAACGTCACTGCATTTCCACTTTAACTGACAACACTCTGATCTGAAAAGCTTTTAAGATATTAACAGGAAATTTCTACTAAGAATCAGCTTAATAATTCATATAACACATAAATTCGTGATCTTTAGTTACACATATTCGGCGGTTTTAAGACCGCGTAAATCTTTAAAGAGTCATTTGTTTCTACTGATGTCAGTAGTGCCGTTTTCTAAACATACTAAATTTAAATATCAGCGGTTAAAATAGTGCAGAATATCTACTATAAATATCAAGAAAGCAAGGAATCATATAGCCACATATCAGTGTTACCTTCATGAAAATGTGTGTTATGACTTTTATTAAAAAGAAAATGCACTGACGTTAACGCAATGATCCCTCTGTCTACCCTCTGTACGCTGTGATAAAACCTGTCTTAAAGCACATGCGAACTGCGGATGTCTGTCACAAAATGGCGTACACTTTTCCAAAAACTGACTGTGCTCTATTCAGATTGTGTATATTTCACAGGAATATGCCTCGAGATAAATTGTTTTCGCAGAAATTTTATCTTGTGGGTTGTATGTACTCTCTAGATGCTGACGCAATTTGTCAAGTGAAATACTATTTGATCATAATGAGGAATTAAATGAGAGCCGTATTTCTTGGCTGGTGTAATGATATCGTGCGCTTCTAATACTGAGGAATAGTCAGATAAATGATCTGTATTGTAAGCCTTTAGGATAAGTATAAGGTCTTTCATTGTACTTCAACAAATGATCTCAGAGTTCCCATTATTAATGGTATAAAAATAAATTTTGTTGTCATGTTCCAGCTTTTCACCGATTTTCCCTTATGGTATATAAACAAGCAGACAAATACAGCCAAATAGGTATGAATCTCAAATCCTCGGTCAAAATGTGCTGTGCTACCGGCAAAAGGTCACAAATTATTATTATTTCGGTATGAAAGTGGAATACATAAGTAGCTCAGGTGTTTTTGAAGTATTCGTTTTCCATTAAAAGGCAATGATTTCAACATAAGGGCATATTCTATAGATAGTTTTGAACAAATATACACACATATCAATTTATATATTAGTCTTTGATTTAATTATTTAATTTGATGAGTTATGTATGAACGCTGAAAGGGCTTCCAGGGATGTCTTCATCCCCAAATCTGACAGAAATGACATGCTCCCCAGCCTCTTTACACGTGTAAGTGACTGTGTAAGCAGTATTGGACGTTTTCTTCATGCTTAACTCTGCCTCTCCATGACCACTGGGTGAAATCATACCAACTGCCAAAATTGCATTTCCTGAAAAGACAGTAGACAAAAATGTGTGTTTGAACTATTTTTCTGACTTCGTGACACATGAAAAAGTCGAAGACATAAAGTCTTGAACAGTCTGTTGTTCATCTAAGTTTACCTACAGACATAAAAATTATTATCTTATGTTGAAACTACTTTCCAACCGACCAGTCCTTTTTCGTTTTTGTCTTTGTTTACATCTTACAGAGGTAGAAAAAGTTTACAAAAGGTAATGGTATATGCACTGTTAAAGTTCCCTATACAGGTATAGAATATTTGTGACAACTATCAAAAATATGTATAAGAACTTATCAATTCAAAATGTGAGAAAGAAATAATTTGAAATTGGCGAGTAAGATTTTTTTTGTTAAGCTTCGCCAGTAGATATAATTTATACAGCATTTATAGGTTTAAATTATATCTACTCCAGTTTATATGATTAATATAAGTGAAAACTATTTTTAAATGTAATTTAACATTTTTAACACACAGTTATAGATATAATTTGAATATTACAAAAAAAAACTGTAATGGTAGATGGCCTACGACTGGCAGAAATAAGTAAAAACATTTCTAATTTATCCGTCTTCCACTTCTCCTCCGGCTAACTAAGGCAACACGTGCAACAAAAACGGAAATGCTGCACAATATTTATGAATATATCTAGGGCGTGACACTATCACAGGTCAAACCCCTACCGATAGCACCGAAAAAAAGTCATCTGGCTAAGATATATTCTGTGGGCATGTTGGGCGTTAATATACTTAAGGACAAAAGTTCTGCACGGATGTTAATCTAACATCCGTGCAGAACTTTTGTCCTTAAGTATACGTGGAAGATTAACATCCGTGCAGAACTTTTGTCCATAAGTATACTTGGGTTAACCAAATTAGTACCCAGATATGTTGACACGTATCTTCGAGTAAGCCGAGGCATACTTGAGTATTGCTCGAGTTTCCCGAGGTAATTATGCCGAACGTGCCCAATATATACTCGTACGTAGCAAAACAGCGAAACGCAGTTTTACGCCAAATCAAACAATGCTATTACCAGAACATCGCTATGACAGATATTGAAGCCAAAACCTTGATTCCTATTGCCTTACAGATCTGCATACGTATCGAAAGTTATGTGACCAGAAAATAAGCAAGTCCCATAAAGCAATTTCTATAAATAAATCATAAACATTGGTTTTCCGATTCAAAAAATATGCACATCGGCATTCATGCACGAGTACAGCATGCTGTGTTGTTCATGGAGCCATGTGTCTGTGCTAACATCTGCAACACACAACGATCCCAATAAAACCCACCGTAGTTCCAAAGTCCAGTTCAATTAATTCTGATAAGTTAGATCCTTCGGACGCTAGGAATACAACAAAAAAGAGAAGATAGTAGATTCGGTTTGACTGTTCATGACTAGTAAATGAATGTGCAATACTGGCCACGCCCAAACATAATCCTATCTGACTACCAACTTTATATGAACTCAATGATTCCAAAGGATCCGAAAATTAGCCGCAACACGACAAAACCAACAAAGTTGCATGTGCGCCCAGAGATGGCTCAGTTCAATCTTGGCATCCGCCCAGGCTTAAAGTCTTCGCTGTCCGCATAGAGCTAGCTATCTTTTAAGCTCACAGCGAAGACACTGACCAGACTAGGCATATGCTCAGGCTGAACTGAGTCTTTGCTGGGCGCATATGCCACTTAGTTGGTTTTGCCATGTCGCGACTCAAATATATAATCTGCACTATGTTTAGGTACAAGGAAAGGATTAACAGCCCTATTTATCGAGACCAGAGGAAGAGAATACAAACCAGAAAAATATGCTGCATCAACGCATACAAAGGAACATGTTTTTATACAAACCTGCATCTTTAACATCAATGGTAAAGTTTTGTGCTCTATTCATGAAGGCTTTCTTGATTCCGGGGCCCCTAGCAACGACCTTACTAGCGTCACCATGGAATTTCTTCGTGACTTTAGAGCCCGGCTTTTTTTCTACAGTTTCTACTACCATCGATGATTGTTCCAACACAGGTGATGGTTTGCGACCAGAGCCTGAATGAGAAAATAATTTGCTACTATATACCCCGGTTTAACATGTTGATAGAAATACCATATTCCATTAACCACTCCACAAGCAAGTGTGCCGCTGGGGCTATGCGAACGACGTTGACTCAGATCAGCCTGAGAAGCAGAGCACAGTCTGATTGGTGTGGTTTAGATCGCGTTATTAAAATATATGAGGACACCGTCTTGGGAGGTAATTGCCATTTTCTACTTTTTTCCTCCTTATTCAATAGGGGTCAACTCTTAGAGGGAAGAATTAATTAGCTTCTTAGTGGCAAATAATATCCTTTAAAAACTGACCCCCTTTAGGAAGGATTTTGTCCTCCACGGAAGCAAACTGGAAGTTACTTAAATTGCTCCCCAACATAAAGAAGGCCGAAAAAACATACACCTTTACACTGAGGGGTCAGCAAAGACTTTGAGTATTCTGCATACAGGTATGCATCTGATCTGACCGCAAGCCAAATAAGGACGGACCCTATTTTCCTGGTACAAATCACGATCACTCATGTCCATAGCACACATTCAATTAGTCACTCAGTATTATTCATGTTGGTTTGCTAATTTTCAGATGTCTAAAAGGTAAAACACATTTCAGTTAAAAAGTGCTTGAGAGATGTGTATTAGATGCATCAAATGCATTGTTATTCAGTCAAATGGGAAGATTATGGCTGTTTTCCGAATTTGCAGAAGTCAAGTAAAATAAATTTGACCACTTTGATGTGGTTATTATCATTTTATCGATTTCTAGTTTTGCTAGACACAGTCAACAGAAACAAATACAAATACCAAAGACACCATGCATAAGTTCTTAAAAATATTTCAACTAGTACAAAAGTAAAACAATTTTTATTGGTTTAAACGATATTAAATTAACTTTAAATTACATACATATACCGCAGTACAGTTTCATAAGCAACAGGGGTTGACGGTAAGAAAAGTCATTTCCTGATATATATAAAGTCATTTCCTTGAAATGACTTTAAGTCATTTCCTTCAAATGACTTTATATACCAAGAAATGATTTTATATACACCACGAAATGCCTTTATATTACAGAAAATGACTTTGCATACCAGATAATGACCTCATATTACAGGAAATAACTTTATATATCAAGAAATGACTTTATATATCAGGAAATAACTTAATATACCAAGAAATGACTTTATATTACAGGAAATGACTATTTATCAGGAAATGATCAGTTGCATTGAGACTCTTTCTGAGCAGAAAATTAATCTGAAACAGTGCTCAGGCTTCCATGCGCCGGATGAGCTCAACGCTGTTTGGAGAAATCACCATAAATGGCTCCATGATCCGAAGAAATCACCATAAATGGCTCCATGATCCGAAATGACAAGGAACATACCTGTTTTACAATTAATTCGCAGAGTTCATGTTCCTAACAGTGTGTGTTGGTGTGTGTGTGTGGGAGGGGGGGGGGGGTGGATGCTTCGCCAAAACAATAATCAATAATGAGTAAAAACAACTAGCATATGCCTCTTGCCGAGATCGGGTTCTTGTAGTGCAAATCCTGGCTGATAGGCAAAGCGAACAGCAAAAGGCACTGTAGAAGCCCTTTCATGTATACTGTATAAGCTTCACTTATGCCTCTACTACTAAGTGTTACCTGATACAATTGCTTGGTAGGGGCTGCCTGCGATGTCGATGTTGCCGTATTTTATCGTGATCAGGTATTTTCCGGGAGCAAATGGTGTGTAAGAGAATTCATATCCTTCGTCGACTTCCTTGCAGCTCAGTGCTGTTTTAGAGGGACCGTCGATAAATACTGCAAGGAATCCTGATCCTGATCCCGCTGTGCGGACTGTAAACTTGGACTTGGAAGCTGAAAAAATATGATATATGAGCCGCGACACGACAAAACCAACAATGTGGTTGTGCGACCAGCGCAGAATCAGATCAGCCTGGACATCCGCCCAGTCAGATCAGAGTCTTCGCTGTCCGCATGGAGGTAGCTTAGACCCTTAGCTACCCTTTAAGCGCTTAGCGAAGACTCTGATCAGACTGGACGGATGTCCAGGCTGATCTGAGTCTGCGCTGGGCGCACAACCACATTGTTGGTTTTCTCGTGTCGCGGCTCATATCAGCATGCAATATGTTAACAGACAGTCTAAAGTTGTAAGCTGTAAACGTAGTTCCCTGACAGCACATCTAAAACATTAAGAATACAGTAACACCAAATTAAAACGGTATCGATACATATGAATTTTCAAATTAATTAATTTTTTCTGAGTCCCATAGAAATGGTTAACCTCTAAAATATCAACTGCATATTTAGGCAAAGTAGACGTCCCGCACGAAATTGGTTTAAACATATTTTATTTCAAGAAATCTAACATTCATGGCAATGACAATATTGTTCTATACATAAACATAATAGGATTAGAACGAAAGCATAAGCGTATTTAGTTCTCCTATTAGTTCTTCTCCGCACGAAATTGGCACTACCAGGACGCATTTGCAAAACAGCTTTAATTTTAAGCAGAAAATATACGTTATACACAAGTGAAAGCTAAAAGTCTTCAGAATATGACTTAATAGGGTTTATTTATTTTTTGAATAAGTTGTGGTAAGCAGGGGCTGCAAAGCTGTACGATTTTGAATCCAAACTCGCATGTCCAGCTATACATTTTTCGGCCACCTCGTTGTTAACAAAAATTGAGGAAGGGAAAGTAAAATGGGTAAGATTCAAAATAATCTAATCAGCACAATGATTACTCTAAGATAAGCGATATTTATTTATACTACAAAGTCAAATAAATAAAGACGTCAGTTTCAATTTCTCAATAACTGTCCCTGACGTAAAAACGGCTTTTTCAATTTATGAACTGCTTTAAGCAAATTAAATTGTCAGATTTTAAATTAATGTGTTTGAATTAGCTAAGGTTATGTGAAATGCACAGTGTTTGTAGGTACAGAAATATGATATTTTCTGTATTGCGCTTATAAATCAAGCATATCGTTTAAATGTCTCACAAAATGTTTCCGGATCTTTTGACTCCCATGAGGCAGTTATACAGTTATTTTGTGCATTTTGATGTTTTATCTATTCAATTTATTACCGCAAAAATAGTGATATAAGAGAGACGTTTTACGTTTAAGTAAAAGAAGATATTTTCTTGCTGCAGCTATTGCCAATAATTTGCAAATTTCCTGCAAATGAACGCCAATTGATTTTACAAGTTGTCATTTCGCTTTAAGACGAACACCATGCGCGATGTCCAAAAAAATTTAATTTGCTATATCTACGACATTTTCAAATAATGAAATTAAAATCGACCTAGATTTTTTATATTGTTTTAGTTTCTTTCCCTTTCACGCCAAATCTGTATTCGTGTCGGTAAGGAAACTTTGTGTCTGTGAATAGAAATAAGTACATGTACATGTATATTCAATACTTACTAGCGACACCAGTTTCGAGTCCGGGACCGTGAGCATGAACCATAGCTGGATCAGCTGCAGTTGAACCCACCATAACGGCAAACGGACTGTCCGGAACATGGTGATCATTTAATTTAACATCAACAAAGTGTACGCCATTCTCTTTAGGGATAAACCTGAAAAATTTGTAGGGTTTATCACAAAAATGAGGTGAAAAATAATTCTAAAATAGGTGCAATGTTTCTTAAAACACATTTTTCAAGTCACACAGAGAAATGTTTGCTGTGACTCTTTTTTTGCCTCCCTGATGCGTTTCCAAAATAAACACTACTTTTCAAGGAAAGAATACGATCCTAAGAGAAGCAAAAGCATTCCTTTAAGATATCAGAGAGAGAGAGAGAGAGAGAGAGAGAGAGAGAGAGAGAGATTCCTTTAAGATGTCAGAGAGAGAGAGAGAGAGAGAGAGAGAGAGAGACTTTCAAAGAAATGGAAGAGAAACACATATTGGTAAATAAAACTAATACAGAAGAAAGATTGCCCTTGAAGGAAAACACAAAAATAAGAAAATCGGAACCTCGCTTTTGGGGGGAAGGAATGCCTCTCCCCTGAAATGTTCCAGTCATCTTAATATCTCTCGGACAGGATAGAAAAAAGGAGTCCTGCAGGTAAGAGAAATTCCCTTCTTGCATTTTAAGTGCCACATATTTTATTTTTTTCTGGGCTTTGGAAGGCGTTTTAATCAATGCGACTGGATAAGACAAGGTTGTAAGTAATACCGGTGGTGACATTTAAAACCAAAAAGAATGATTTTACAAGAAGTCAACAAAGCTTAGTTTCTAAATTGTAAGTATGCATTTACTATTCTTAAAATATCATAGTTATCAGTTAACATCATAAAACATACTTTGTGCAGCGGGTTAAGAATGTTTTTGGCGTTTGAACAGCTACAAATAATTAACAAGATACAGATACATAAAACCACAGAGCATACCCAATGTTATCAAAACATCGTAGTGACGCAAGAGTATTGAGGTACTCAGTGATGTGCAGTTTAGATTTTGATAGGCAGTTGAATTATTTATACGGTCCATGGCTGATCATAAATGTAACGGAATTCAGTCTGAAGCAGTTTTAAATCTAGACAAACAACGCCAGAACTCAATAAATGAATAAGTATTCATGGGCAAATGTATCATAAGCTGTCATCAAAATTGCAGATGCATACACTTAAAATACGGTTATAATAGTAATCATCAATATGTTTCTAATTATTTAAAATGTCGGAGCTGAGTAAATCCAAACATCTGTTGATATAATAAAATTTGATGTAGCCGAATCTAAGCATCAATTTGTCTTAGAAATCAGACTTTGCGTTCCTACCTTCTTGTGTGTGAAGTTTTCCTGGGTATATTATTTATATTTTAGACGAATTTTGCCTCTGATAGTTAAGTAATGTATAAAATTTAATGAGCATAAATATATCTAAAATTTGATTGCAAGGCACATAAGTCGGTGTCTTCTAAAATACAGTGAACAAAAGGACACAGTTCGTCCAATGCTACCGGTATTTCGAAGATAAGTTCTCACACTACACCGGGATCATTGTAAATGAATTAGAACACAAATGTGTGTCCTCGAAACCAGGCACTGGGCACCTTCGGTGTAATTAGTTGTATAAACCCAAGAAATATATCTTCTCGTAGCCCGAGGAATACCTGGGGCCGTATTTATAAAACAACTTAAGTGGTTGCTATGCTGTTGCTAAGGCATATTTTCTATGAAGGAGATTCCGTACAACTATGAAATTTGCTCTGGAGGAACAGTCTTTTTAGACTGTTCCTCCAGAGCAAATTTCACAGATGTAGGGAATCTCCTTCTTAGAAATTCGGCCTTAGCAACACCATAGCAACTACTTAAGTTGTTTTATAAATACGGCCCCTGGATTATTGGTTTACCAAAGCAATTATGTCGAACTTGCCCACTGTAAATCGTCCTGCAAAAAGTACCTCTTGTCATAGATTTTATTATCTGCGGTAAGACTTCAAACCATCTTACCTAACAGCATATAGTCCTGTGTCCATCTCCTGTATAAAACAATCTTGATGACCCCCGGATGGAGTTCGCAAGCATGAGTGAAGCTGACCAGCGGCTCCATTGAAAGACACAGTAAATGTTGCTGGTTTCTCAACCTGTAAGCAGAACAGAACTTAAGAATGCGCGAAACAGATACAAATCGTGTGTCTATAATTGTTTAGACCGTTAACATATTGAGACACTCCTTAATGCTTGGGTCGATTCCGTCTATAACTACCCTTAATTTTGTCCAGCGTTTTACTTAAATAAATAATTAAAGGAGCAGCAATGCTATATAATATTTGCACGGTGTGAGGACATCACAATGACATCTATACAGTTATATTAAGAACAGCAGGTGAATGAAATTCATACTATGCTAGTGGTAGCACCATTATCTGAATTTATAAAGCAAATTATACATGTGCATACCTTAATATACATACAAACAAGTATGTCTATGCTACATTCTAATAATGGAATTTAATCTTCAATGCATTATTCTAAATTAAGCAAAACAAGTATTCCATATTTAAACATACTTTATGAATTAAAAGGATCACATGCGAATTTCTATACTTTTCTCTATAATTTCTGGTATCGTTAATTAGTTCTTAGACTATCTGATTAAATCGTCAGACTCAGTCAATACTGAGAGGTCAATAGGACCGCTCAAGCACAAAGCGAAAAAGCAGTATCGTAGTGATCAATGGGAGCAGAAACCTGTCAAATATTGGGTAAAATGTAACAGCACTTGGCAAAATTGGGTATAGTATGGACGCGCTTGTCAAGTAGTGGGTCAACAATGAGTGTGAAAAAATCAGCGCTTAATTTATTTAAGTATTTGGGATAGGTGTAATCTCTCTTTGGTATGAGCATAAGAAAAATCAATGTCAGAAGTAAATGAAACAAATGCAGAAAAATAAAATAAAATAAGTGTAAGCAAAATGGGGGACTCACACAGATAGAACAAAAAGATGTTTCATGAAAATGGGTGACAAATTTAAAATTATATTCAATTTTGCAGTTTTTGTATAGATATTTAGTAACTTTGGGATTCAACATACATTACTGGATGAGGTTTAAACACAAACGTTATTATCATGGCATATCTAACACAACAAAGCGGCTGTTAGAATGCCAGTTTGATTTTGGTTTGTAAGCCGCCTCTAAAATTGCGCCGCATAGATAATCGCTCGCTCTTTTCCGTCATAAGGTACTAACAAATTAGTATTTAATCATGACTTGTAATATCATTTTGACATATAAATGCACTAACAGCAAGTAAAATCTTTTCTGAAAAAACAGAAAAGCAAAAGAGAATATTTAAGCATATACACGTTCCCATACAGTGGTTCATTCAATCCTAAGTAAAAAGAAATTTAAGATGTCGTGTGTACGCTTCATGGTCCACAAATATCAGTGTTTGTGATTTATCTTTTCGTAAAAGACGTTATCAAAGTCTTATTAACCACTTTTGTGTGGTCATAATGGCTATGAAGGTAACGAAATAAGTTAATTTGTATATACTGTTAGAGCAGTATTTTAAAACAGATGGCCTGTTAATACGCCAGTTGAGTTAGTACATGCACACGTTTAAATGATTGTACATGTGTATGTTACAATGATCTTGTATAGGTTCTACATTAAATGTCATTATTTAAGGACGCCATACTATATAGAAAAGTTAATCGATCAGTAATGACTAATGTTAATTCAAATACATGTATTCGTGTACTATCTGTTAATTGTCGGTTCGACGAAATGTTATAATTGCACAGTTGTGACAAAAAAAATCTACGAGAGTTCTTGTTTACCTGAACATTCGAGGAAAAATACTAACTTCCTCAATGCGCTTAGAATTAACTGTTAACACAACATTTACATTGCAGCTTGATATGAACGTTTTCCTCCTAACCTTATTCATTTGCAGTACCTATATGACGAAAAAACATTCGCGCACTGGGGAGGAGGCTGTAGTTAGATGTTATATTAGGATATAATAGCGAACGGTATAAAGTTAGAATCATGTACCTGAGGATGACAAAAACTTCCAGATCAGATCTAGTCTTGGTTTATTTATCAAGAAACTACATTGTGACTCAGTGTTTACACTTTTAAATTTTTGGGACATACATTTATTGGCATACTACAACTGTTTGTTCAATAGAAAGCCAAAATTTAGCTCAACAATAGTTATGTACTACATCATAAAAGAAATTTAAATCAGTATTTCGAAAACTGAATTTCAAGCATGAATGTTTTATATAGTTCAAGGAATGACCTGGAAGATTTTGACATTGTTCACACCTTGTAACCAGCCTCCTGAAATATCAGTAGTGAAATACATTGATTAAATGACAATTATAGAACACACAGGCAAGGTTAATTATAATACATAT
This sequence comes from Ctena decussata, assembly GCA_963989385.1. Classification (NCBI taxonomy): domain Eukaryota; kingdom Metazoa; phylum Mollusca; class Bivalvia; order Lucinida; family Lucinidae; genus Ctena; species Ctena decussata. Next base: position 56,654,609 of record OZ022500.1, on the reverse strand, counting down.
GAAGAAATATGCACGCGCGCTCGCACGCGCAGCTAATATACATTTGGTGATGTCAAACAATTAAGAAAGATGTCAACCAGAAAGATGATATAAAATATACAATACAAGCGATTCAAAAACAGTAAATACAGAAACAATAATTGTGACAGTTATCTGATCTAATGACAAGTATACCGAAACTGTTTCGGCGCACAACGCTTTGGCAATTTGATTATTTTGCGACCGTAGCAAACACATTACGAAACATAACTGTCTTCCTGTATTTTTAGGAGAGTTATATCATTTAGAGATACTATTACAGTCTCTGAACCATTTGTTTGTTATTTAGTTGCTAAAGGGAAGTCAGGTTGTTTCCCCAGGCTCTCCACTTTTCGGTAATCTTCTTTGATGAATCATGGACTCCATATTAGTGCAATATTCTCAAAGGGGCCGTATAAGCCTTAGTGAAAAAGTTTCAGGTCCTACATCTACATTTACCAATTAAATGTACGGCAGGGAATCCAAGATTGACAGGGAATCCCTGTGTCCCAGTGAATGAACAGTCAACATATAGTCTGGTCCTGGCCTGCTGCTCTTAATGTGTGTGTTACAGTTCTGTAAGTATCATGTCTGGGTTTTGGTTGGTTGGTTGTTTTGAGTTAACGGCTCTTTGAGACAGTATTCCAGTCTATATCGAGCCGTCTCCCAGAGACAGGGAGAAAGAAGAGAGATATGAAAGGGGAGAGAAAAATGTCTAAACCACCCCATCCGCACCTACTAAAAGAATAGTAGGAATTTGTAGGAGACGACGCCCCGGCACTGAAAATTACCCAGCACCATCGTTCGACCACGACTTCCCCAATCACATCTGACCATCATATCTGGGACCGTATTTTACACTCACATTATTTGTCACCAGTTTGATCTAATCACCTATGCTTTCAATAGCAGAATTTCTGGTCACGTTCCTCGTATTCAGTTAAATTTTCAGTTCTTACTCTATGTAGTCACAGAATGTTCAATCTAACTTAATCTAAGACTGAGCACCATCGTTTAATAATTAGAATCTTAAAAAGTTCCTTCAAGAGCAGAGAATACATACTGAAGTAGGAACATGGGTCAGACTACGTAGTTTCGGCTAATCTATAAAGCCAAACCTGTAACTAATACTCCTTCAGGACACTGAACATAGGGTGCTAGTCAGTCACAATATACGCGCTGTAGATTATAAGGATCTGTCATAGGTGTGAGGTGTGGATAGAAAAATCCGTCACGAGGGTCACTGTTCGGCATCACGAGGCTTGCCGAGTGATGCCGAACAGTGATCCCGAGTGACGGATTTTTCTGTCCGCACCTCACACCGATGATAGATCCTTTTTCTTGCACACCACGTTTTGTTTTAACTTCAGAACCTCTTAAAATGCGTAATACTAGTGCTTGAGAGGTTTAAATTTGATTTTGTAAGAGGGCGCCGCTTTCAACGACCGCCATTCGGCTCTTTACGTCAACGACTGGCGTGCATAAACTGACGTCATTTTTACCGTCTTCGTGACGTCATCATCTTTAATGCCAACGTCACTTGACGACGCAGGTACGTGATCTCCTATACAACCAATGCATTGACAGCTCGTGATTTTTTTCCGGTCCTGGGTCAGAACACCAGGGTAAGATGAGATTTTCTATCCCAGGTGAAAAGAATGGCATTTTCTATCCGGTGTGCAAGAAGATACACGATTGCCCCACCAACAGAAAGGGTTTAAGCGTTTCGGGTTTGACTGTCATATACATGTCCTCAGTATCGCACGGCCTTTAGACAAACATAGTTGCAAGGAAGCTAAGGCTGGTGTGCAAATTACTACCGCTGCCGTTGAAGGTATCAACAAACATTAGATTACGTGCGTATGATGGATACTTTATTGTGAATGAGAATAGGCGTCTTTTTTTCGATTGTACTTTTACTATTACGGATGTTTATCAGACAGGCTAAGAAGATAAAAATGGATTTTATTATTTAAAGACATAATATGATCTCGACTATGATTATCATGCCCTGTGTGGCTCATAATTTATTATCTTGTCTCATCTACTGTACCAACAGAATCGGAATTAAAAGCAAGTGCATGATAATATTATTCATGATTGTATTAAGTTACAGAGAAAAGCTTTAAAAATATGAATATAATTAATCAGGTACATGTTAAATCGATTTATCTTTTGAAAACAAGAAACTCTAATACCATATATTATCGTTACGTTATTTGTGTACGTGGTGCTGATTGTAATTGACAACCATGTATCATCCTGAAAGAACAAGATTAATGAGATACAGAAACAAACAACTGTAATGACTGACGAATAGAGAACAATTTTTGAGCAGCATTAAAAGTGTTCATAGGCAACAGTGACAGTTAGCTTTTGTGCATTTGTGCATTGTATCTAAAATCAGAAATATTAAAGATATCTGCTTACGGCAAGTCCTCTGTCCTTGAATGCGTGAATGGTAACTTGTCTCGCACTACCGCCATCAGGAGCAATGGTAACCTTGAAAGGAGAGTTTGGAATATGTTCATCGTTCCACTTGATATGGATTCCATATTGCCCTGGAATTTAAAAATTGCAATTTAAATGTAACTGAAATGTCATGATCTGAAAGTCAAGTATACACGATACCTTGGCGGAAGACAGAATTCACGTCATTGTTAAAGTCAATTCCATAGTATGGACATTTGCAACCGTGTAGTCCTGAGTGCCATTTTTAACCTGGACCAACATTGTTTATATTTTGACAAGCAATTTTTGCATATCACCCTAAGAATTTGGACGAGACAGAAAATGACACAGAACGGCCTGTTCATCTAACTGTATTCAGTTTCAGTCTTGGCTCCTGGTTTTTAACATACTTACTTTGACAAAAAATAAAAATATGTTCTTGAAATTTAGCTCTCTCATCATTTATTTTGTAGGCTCTCTTGTCACTTATTTTAGGTTGCAAATGACTTAAATTTGGCGAGAATAATCACTTGAATTATTCATTTTGTGATAAAAACGCCAAGAAGACATTTCGTAATCACTAAGTAGCAGTCCCCAATCATTCAAATAGGAAACCAAACAAGCCTGTTTGCAGTTTCAAAATTAACGTCTTGAAAACAGCTATGATGACAATAACAAATCAACAAAAAAGTCAATCAGCTGCTTCAGAATGGGTACTTTGTCTGAACAACTATTTCAAGTAACATGCACGATTGTTGAAATCATATGTAGAGCAAAATCATTGATTGTCAATTTTAAACTATAGTTTTTAAGGTGTATGGTTTTTTCTCTCGGTAGAATTGGAGTAAGATATCGAATTTTGCAGAAATCTCTTTCTGTGTTTAAGATCCCTTTCGTTTGTTAGAAACAGATACGCTGATAATTCACTGATAATCATGTTTAAGTCACTCGTATCAATAATATTTTACTATACCAGGACAGAAAATGTTCCTGACCCTGTGCAGACAAACACTTAGATGTTTATACGCCCCTATTAGAGTCAAACCGTGGCAAACACATTCAGACAAAAGGCGATATCGTTAATGACGAAATATTACTGACATATTTTAGTAAAACAGTGACGTCTCCAGTACATCAGCTTGAACTATAGTGTTAGAGTGCACTGATCACATTTCAACCAGATTTGGTGTGTGGCTTTTTGTCAAAAATATCAGATTTCAACCAGACCTGGCATGTGTTTCAATAAATGAAGTGTGAAAACTTAATTTCATCATTGTAATTGTAACTTCAGCTTAATAACTATGCAGTCAGTGATGACCGATGCCAGCAAATTGATGTAAAGGTCTTTTTTAACTACTTTGGTTACATTTTGTGACGCACATACCAAATTTGGTTGAGAGCTGTTGCTTGGCGAATATAGAATAAATACAATAAGCCAGAGCTTATAAACTTGCTGCAGTTGACGCCACATTTGATATTCAAATAAACATAGATAAATTTCCTTTTCCAAAACATATCGACAATTAACTTCCATGCAGACTCACAAGTGATTTGGTCGTATTCTGCCAAAAATACAAAAACGTTCTAAGTGTATATCAATATGACAAAAGTACATAGAATACAATTTAGAGTCAGTCGACGGCTTATAATACTAAGTTCAGAATTGCAAATTGACAAGGAAGCCTTAATACACACAAGAAAGATAGTTTGTGGGATGTTACATTTCCTTATCGACATTTCCTTGTTTAAGGTGGCATAAATTAGTAATAAGTTGGCAAAGGCTTTAAAGACGTGTGCCTAAAACTTCAATGATGCAGTATGAGATTAGGTTTTTTTTTTGTTTTTTTTTGTCGGCTCCTCTTCCCCTACACCGACACCATATTTTTTACATATCGTGTTATTCCATATACATTATTTATAAATATTTACATTATTGAAAATCTGCGTATAAATGTTTCTATTGTTTTTTTTTTCCGATTTACCTCTAACACAAATTTGAGGTCAAATAAAACATTGATTAGATAGAATGTAAATATTAGCAGCGAACCTAACCTCTCCGGTGCCCGTCGATGCACAAACCACACCGGGCCGCCTGCAAAGCTCTCGTTAACTCCTTCGGGGTTCACCTACTTTGCACACGGCCCAACGTAGTCCATACCTCGACAAACGCCAGAAGAATGAGATTAACCCCCACAATACTCACATTTACCACTGACCCTCTATTGCTGGCCTTTTAGAGTAACTAGCCTCTCACTAACTAACGATAACCAAATACGATATCAGTCGCAACGCGACCGGTCCACACAACGCTCGACCGGCGCTAGGCTACGGCGGTGGCTGTCAAATGCAACGGCCGAACACGTAGTTACTATCCTTCGACGTCTATTTGACACATCTCACAATACATGACCACGAAAAAACGGTACAGGAAGGGTCTGAAAATGGTGTAGTTGCGAGAATAAGAAATTTGCTGTTTCCAGCGTATATTGCGTGAAGAAGCCAGTGGTCGTCGCCAAAAAATTCCAAGAGAAGCGCTTCGCACTTCATGGAATTCTAGTTCCTCCAACCGGCCCCATCACACGAAGAACGCCGAAAAAACAACAACTTTCAATTCCTAAATATATACTGTATGTATGTATGTATGTATGTATGTATGTATGTATGCGGGTTAGTGTTTGTACTTAAGGGAAGTGTCAGAAACAATGATAGAAAAGGCTTAACTTTTAGTTTAGAGTACCGAAATTAATTTAAAGTTATGCGGTTAATATTTCATTTGAACACGATATGTTTGAGCCGAGGCTGTTGTGGCGATGTGGATGTGACCGCCCGCCCTGCGCGGAAGACCGCCCTGGCTGCCCTAGAAACCTGGCAGACTATCCCGCAGGGAACAGCGCAGTCACATCCCTCTATCACCTGTCCAATGGCCTCGGCTCCCTCACCTTTATAATCTTTTTTTTTTTTTTTTTTTTTTTTCTATTTATTTTTTTTTTTGGTCACAAGATCTATTACATTTATTATTGGATTTAATACTCGTATCAATATCAGAACTTATCAACACCCCATTGACACTCAAAAACCATACAAAACCCAGAACTGGCGCCGATTCAACATAGAATCGCCGAATCCACGTCAGTCAAGGGGAGATTAGGTAATATTACAAAAATTTGTCCTGCATATCGAAAACTTTCTACTGACACGTACCTCTCACCAAATCTGGCTCAAGTGTGACAAAGCCTATTAAACCTAAGCGGATTTAATATAACAGAATACAACTTAAATGAAGGGTGCAAAACTTTTAAAACAACATCACAATTTATTGCTAACTTCAGTTCTTTTACTACTACCTATATTTCAACATCATTAACTTCTTACCTTACTGCTATTAAACATCATGTTCTAAACTTACAAAATGTCATGATTTTTTTGTCATTAAAACCTCAGATGATGTACTGAATAAATAGAAATCAAGTGAATTTTATGCTTCTAGTTTATCTGCATATGAGTTGTCTATACTTTGCACTACATTACCCAACAATTTAATCAAAGAAATGCTATTTATTTAATTGAAAGTGTTTTCTAAAGAGAACTTTCCTTTTCTTACACTAGCACTGATAAAATGCATTCTTCACGCCTGTAGAATATATTAAGTATTCAGTGTGGTCTTGCCAGAAAGTGTGTTAAGCTCTCCACTAAGTTACACAAATTGTGGGATAGTCTGATCTTGTAGCTGATTAGTTTTTTGTGGCTATGAGAGAGTCTTCGTGCCGTCTCTTTCTGATGATAAACAAGCTGAAACTGTTGAAGCATTTAATTCCACTTCCTTCAAACTTGAACAAAACTCTCTAGGCAACAGCTTTGTTCAAATAAAAAGTTTGGAATATTAGTTTAGTCTTTCTTGATGCTTCAGGACCTTTCCAAAGTCTGTTCACAAATAATACTTATGAAAACAATATTATTCAGACAGATCTACGTAAATATCAACTCTACTTGTGCAGGATCTGTTTTGCTACGGAATGAGGACATACTATCCATGCCCCTGCTTCCTAAAATACAGTCAAATTGGCAAGACCCGTAATAAGACAGGCCAAGTTTCTCTGATAAAGCAGTCAGAGTGTATCAAACCCAACAAGCATTCCTTGATGAAGAAATTCAAAACACAGATTTGATGAGACACTTAAAGAGGGAAAGAATCTGATACTACTGAGAATTTCTAGAAGACTAATTCTGGTCATCAGAGAAGTTCACACATTGATTAAAACGTTTCAGCGATATCGTAAAGAATTTAAGTATTAGAAACTCATTTTTTCTCCGAAAGAGGTGTGTGAATAATACTCCAAAAATGCATAGGAACAGTGTTTTTAATTTTGGAAAGAATTGTACAAATGCAATCCTTAATTTCCTTTTTAGGGCTCGGTACTGCTATGGCGCTTTTAAAAGTTCAATTCAGTTCGGTCAATTTATCCAGTTTCTTTGAATAGAAACAGTTTTTCTGTGCTACCGATTAACATGTACTTTGATTATGAAGCAATGGATGGACCCTATGCTCCTCAAAAACGTTTCAGGAGCTCCATTATTGTAAACAACAGTTTACACGATATACAACGATTCAATGCAAATTACGCAAGAAACAAATAACAACGGTTAGTGCATGTCAACACAATTTTAACTTTGAAGAGGAACAGTTTACCATAAACATTGAGGTACTTTCGACATTTTCGTAAATTAATGACACACTGGTTCTTAAAAGATAATTCGAATAAAATGTATACTGTATATACATAATTTTAGTGCGACCTAGCTGATTGGGTATTATGCATTTTGTAGCTTTATTTAAGTCAAAGACATTTGTTTTGTCATATGTAGCTGAAAACAAATATTACACGGCGAAAACTAAGTACGTTAAAACTAATATTACATGACGAAAATTAAGTATATAACTGTCAAATGCAAATATCCAGCATATTTAATGTCTTTTTGTAATATGGGCATTAGCAGACAATCAGCAGGTCAATGCATGGATCTTCATAGGATTTTTATGTCGTTTATCTATTGATTTATAAAACTTACAGATACATATACAATCTGGTTTACCAGCTTACCTGGTTTTTCAACTTTATAAGAGACGCCAAGGAATCCATGCGGTCTTTCTTCTATTTTCATAATTGCCTTGCTAGGTCCTTCACTGGCTACAGATAGAGTGCCAGCACCAGCTTCACGGGTATAGATGTTGAAATGATCTGAAAAAATATTCATAGAGTATAAGAATATTCGTGAAAACACAGCGTTCGAGATGTACATGTGCTTCATAACTTAAAAGGCGAAAGTTATGACGAGGATCAGCACCCTTTTTCTCATGACCCATCAGTTATAAAATTATCATAGAAAATATACGATGGGGCATTTGAGACGTAGTGGCAAAAATCCGAATACGGCTTGTGCATGCATGTTTTGACTATCAAAATCGAGTGTAACCCTTCCTTTATCGAGCCTATCGTAAGCCTTTATTTTTTCAAGAACCAACACCTGCAGATATATAAGTATTTTAACGCGTCATCATCCAACAGCAGCAATGGGCTAAGAATGAACTTTGGTTAAGTGCAGTGGAAATAAACTCAGACTTAGATCACGTATATGGGAAATGTGCTATTCCGTTAGGGATAATCGTTAGGCGTGTTACGTTGTGACCCCGCAATTTAACTATCTCAAAACAAGTTATTATTGCAAAAGTTTTCAATAAAGACTGTGACCAAATAGGGAACTCATTCGATTAATATGTGGAATGCCCGACATAGCAGGCAAACAGCGCTGAATCATCATGAAATAACCTTGATTCGACGTCATGACTCAACGTTTTGTGCCCAGTATGAGGGTGATTTATGCATATCCGAACAGCAAAGACTCAGGCCAGACTGCACATCCGCGCAGTCCAATCGGAGCCATATCATGTAAGGAAACTACAGACACAAAATGAAGACTGTAGTTAGACTACACACGGGGCTGTGGAAATACCAAAGTTTTCTACTTGTCCATGGACAGGTAAATAGACAAAATTAACTTGTCCAAACAAATATTTACTTGCCCAGAAAAGGTACAAATGAAATAAGGAAAGAATAATAGATAATGAATAGAGGAAGAGTTGAACTTGTTGACAGTTTTTGGCTAACTGTCACAAAGTTGCGAATAAAAATATATTTTGTGGGCATCTGTAAGAATTGCCTCAATGAGGCAAATCTAATAGGAACCCGCAACATATCTTTTCATGAAAAAACATATAAAATATCTCAGACTTATCCTGAAAAACTTCCTCTGATGACACTTTGAATACTTGTCCCAGGGCAAGTAAACTGAAATTTCTCACTTGTCCAGGGTGAAACGGAACAGATAGGACAAGTTGGGCATAGTATTTCTACGGCCCTGACTACACAGATTTATAGACTGGTTTGAGTATTCTTGCTCGCAAATATATCAAACCCTTTTCTGCGTGATGCGGTTTAAATAATGAATCCTGTCTATACAAGACAAGAAATTTGCAAGGTCACATAACTCCTAGTAGAAATACTGTGACGACTTACTTTCCATGTTAACTTCTCCTCGTTCTACCCCAGGGCCGCCAACTTGCACTTTATGAGAGCCTCCTGTGCTTAGCTGTCCAACCGTATACTGGAAGGGGCTGCCTGTAAAACAAGACTAATGTTTTATATTACAATTTCTGTCAGAATGCATTCTCGCCGCCTGTCCATATGAATGCAGCGGGTTTATAATTGCATGTAAGTATACATGATCATACATTATGATCAAACCACAATTTAACCTTTAACAAACTTACATCAGGACAAACTTAACTTGTATATTTTCTTTCTTTTTTGCCAATGCAATTCCAATCCGGTTTCTTCCCCTGGCTAAGGTTTTCTGTATCCAAAAGTTTGTCGGAGATTTTTTTATAATTTATTCTGTCAGCGTATCATATAGTTGCTGAAACATATCATCTTTTTAATACAAGTCCATAAGGGTGTTCAACACTTACTTTCTTGTAGTTTTTGCTTAATTGATGACAACACTGTCAATTTAAATTTTCATGACACTTAATTTCATGAGAAATGGTAGCCATAGAAAGCCCAGATTCTTCTCTTGAAATACGCATTTTGTTGTGATAGATTTCTAAAATTTAATTTTGAAACGTAAGTCAAACATATGCCGACCAATGGAATAATCCTTTCCGAAAGACTTTTGTAACGGAACTATGAACATCTGAGAACCAGACCACAACCCAACTCATGGGGTTCCTGCATGCTTTGTTCCTAAAGGACCGTATACACTATCATTCTTTCTTGTACAACTTTACGAGTATTGTACAATAAAAAATGACCAAGATAAAGTGACAATGATGAGGTGTATACACGATACAATAAAATGACATTTTTATTGCCCAATGAAGTTGAACAAGAAAAAATGATAGTGTATATGGCCCTTTGGTCATGTGTTTTTTTATTACAATGCTGCTGCTACAAATTCTCTTGCTTCTGATTGGCTATTTGATGGCAAGTTTGATAAGTTATCATTGAGTTTCTATTCATCAGGGTTTCTTGTACAATGCGAAAAATGGTCATTTTTTGCTTTATACACGATCAAATAAAATGACATTTTTTGTTGTCCAGTAAAAATGTACAAGGAAAAAAGAAAGTGTATACGGCCCTTAAACTGCCCATAGGTATATTGATTTAAATGTTTATGTGTCTCTTGTACTCTGATGAAATATGACTTACTTTGTGAAGAGGTGTGGTATGTCGATTCAGCATGACCTGGCCCACAGGTTATAAAACTTGAGTACATTCTCAAACTCAAAATAAAGCACATCGATTGGCTGCTTCCGAGCACATGCTCGGAAGCAGCCCATCAGTCTGCTTTATATTGAGTTTGAGATTATTCTCAAGTTTTATAACCTCGAACCCTGGTCTGAGGAAGCATAAACAATCTTTATTTCCGTAATTGTGCCATATGCGGTATCGACATACTCTAAGCATGTGCGCATGTGTGTAAACAGAGCTCTATATAAGAGGGAGTATTTGATGATAATTAAGGATAATTTTTCTTATTTCTCATTGAAACTATATGATGAGACGGTTTCGATGAGGGGTCACAACATATTTTTTATGCAGACTCGACAAAAATTATCCCTAATTATCATCAAATACTCCCTCTTATCTAGAGCTCTGATAAATCTACCAGATGAATCCTGACCAAATCTACGGATATATATGCCAGTTGTATGATCCTAAGGACCTATGACCCGATATGAGTATCGGACTCTGCGGAGGATTGAGCTTATTTACGGTCTTTGGATATATCTCCCTGTTTCTCCGCCATGTTAACAAAGGGGAACATCTATTGACTTCTGTTTGCTTCCGTGAACGACGAGTAATTTACTCTTAAAGAAAAAAAAATCTTTCTCTCAAGAAATGACCCGTATTGAGAAAGGCGGAGAGGGTCGGGAGTGGAGGCAAAATGAAAATGGGAGTTGCTTCCCTTGAAAGCGTACTCTGATAAAGCATGACCTCACACCAGAAGATAATAGTTCGAATTTAACAACTGATCATTTCAAGCACAATTATGTCATGGCTTTAACATTTTACAACTTGTGTTGTGTCTTTGAAATAACTCGGAGTGAAGTTTCTTTGTATAGTACTGTTACAAGTTTTGAAATGATGTTTCAACATTATTCTCAGGATCGTTTCATTTATTGACGACAGGTAATGGGAAGCATTCAGGTACTCAAAATTATCATTTGAGGAAGTGAATCATCCGTTTTATGGTCGCATATTTCGTGCATTAGAATGCCGGATTGCCTGTTTCAACCAAATACATGCTTAGGATAGTAAAAAGCAATTTTTAAGAGAGATGCAAACTGTTTGCTTCCTTACCCTGGAGTTGTTAGGATGGAGTATCCACTTATATCACATAAGGTTCGCAGGCAGAAAACACTTATTTTCAAATTCAAACAGGCATGTATCTACAAACCTGCTATATGCATAGCTTTATGCTTAATGCTGAGAATATGTTTGCCGTTTTGCTTAGGGGTGAATGTCACTCTGTAATGGGAATCATCTTCATCTATGACGTCACATAGTTCTGTTTGGCCATCAGGATCGGTGACTGCAGACTCCATTTCAAATGGATTGGTTCCTGTAAAGCAAATGGTAAAACAATAAGATGACAGGGTAGTTATGTCTGTCAGAGACCTCCAATATTAAGCTTGATCAAGTCGCGCATATAACGCTAGAGAAAGCCTTTTCTAATACACACAATATGACATTTTGATAGAATCATTTTATTTTTTTTTTGCAATGAAATATAGATGGCTGTGAGCTATTCTTTATTCAGAGCACTAGTTAAGAGGGAGAACTTGATGATAATTAAGGATAATTTTTCTTCTTACTCATCGAAAACATATGTTGTGACCCCTCATCTGAACCGTCTGGTCGAGACGGTTCAGATGAGGGGTCACAACATACCCTTTTATGTAAAATTAACAAAAATTATCCCTAAGTATCACCAAATACTCCCTCCTATCTAGATCTCTGCGTTTGGTTATGGTACAGAAGGTCCTGGGTTCAAGTACCTGTTTTCCCTGCCATCGACTTGTAAACTATCTCTGTCAATTCAACAGTAGGGTGTGTGTTTTTTAAATCAGGGAAGAGTAAGGAAGCGAAAGGAGCGTAATAAGCTCCGCATCTATACTATGCAAAATATATTTAGCAAATTTTTATACTTTGCAATTTTTCTCATTACTAAAGTGAAACTTTGAACGAAATTAAATTGCATTGAAAGGAACCGTATTTGATGCTTAAGATACCATGGGATTACAGAGGCCATCTTTAAAAACGATATTGGGGAAAAGCGATAAGCGCGGAAGGGGTCATTGGCCGAAATTCGCACCCATTGAAAAGCAACATAAAAATGGCAAGCATGTGATTTTTTGTACGGTCTTTCTCATCATTTTTATGCCCAGTTTTTAGCTCGCCTGAACGAAAGTTCAGGAAGAGCTATTGTTGTCACCACGGCGTCGGCGTCGGCGTCCGCGTCCGCGTCAGCGTCCGCGTCCGCGTCCGCGTCAGCGTCCGCGTCAGCGTCGGCGTCCGGATTGGATGTTTTGGTTAAAGTTTTTTAAAGACCTATATCTCCCTAACCCATGGATGGATTCTTTTGATACTTGCACTGTAGTTAGATATTGGTCCAAAGTTTAACATGGTACCACCCCCACCCCACTCCTTGACCTTGATGTCAAGGTCATGGACTTAGAAAATTGGGAGTTTTTTGGGACTGGATGTTTTGGTTAAAGTTTTCTAAAGCCCAGTATCTCCTTAACCCATGGATGGATTCTTTTGATACTTGCACTGTAGTTAGATATTGGTCCGAAGTTTTCCAAGGTACCACCCCCACCCCCTTCAGTAACCTTGATGTCAAGGTCATGGACTTAGAAAATTGTCTTTTTATTTATTGGATGTTTTGGTTAAAGTTTTTTAAAGACACATATCTCCTGAACCCATAAATGATTTTTTTTTATATTTGCACTGTAGTTACATATTAGTCCAAAGTTTTACAGAGTACTACCCCAGCCCTGCTCGGTGACCTTGATGTCAAGGTCAGGGACTTAGGAAATTTGGTCTTTATTAAAGTTTTCTAATTGCGTACTGATTAAATGCTTGGCAGAGATTTAGTTACACTTGAACTGATGTTAGACACTTTTTTTGAGTTTTTACAAAACACAATATATTTACCCGACTGGATGACCTTGATGTCAAGGTCATGGACTTTGAGTTTTGTCTTAAAGATTTTGATTAGTTTTATATTAATGAAGACATAATTTCACAGTGCCACAATGGACTCAGTTGATACTTATACTTGGACTGATGTTAGATAACGGTTTAAAGGCTTTGATACATCCTAGCCCTGCCCTCCTCCCCCCTACCCCTTAGTTCTTTGACCTCAAGCTCATGGACTTTGAAATTTCATGTGGATTTTTTTTTATTTTAAGACATTTCTGAGATAGCTTTTGTTTATAAATGTGTTGTCATTATGGACATGCTTGCCTGAAGTTTTATACATAGCAGTCCACACCACCATAGCTACTGTGTGATGGGCAAGCACCTATTCAGGCGAGCTATGCTGTCAGGCGACAGCTCTTGTTTTTGTCAACGGTATTGAATGTGTAAAAGAAAGGGTTAAGCTTAACAACTGACGAATCTTAGCCTGTGCAGTTGACGTTAAAACGCTATAATTCGGTCCAATGTGCACGGGTTAACGGGTGCCTCAGTTAAATGCAGAATCAAAACCCGAGAAAAACCAATAGGCTAAAATTAAAGGTCACACAATGATTAATTTAACTGTGAAGTTTCTACGTTGAAGTATGACGTAACTGTGAGAAAATGATGACGTTAGTCTGAGCCTTTTGACTTATGCTCAGTACTCGGAAAGAATTTTCTTTCTAAATGGTTTACGTTATCATTTAGGTAGATACCAAACAATCATTCAGTCGAAAGGGATTCAAGAAATACCGATTAGAAACAACTTTTTAAGACGATAACGTAAAAACAAGGGAAAACGTCAAATTTTGGAACTCTGTAAATCTCATACTCATAGCATATTCAACTGTTTTAGAGCGTTTTCCTTTATTTTAACAACAAACCACCGCCTCATTATGGTTTTGGCTTTTGTACATGATCAAAAATGTCCTTCAGATACAATGGTCTCAAAACCTGACGTCACGGTAATTCAAACGCTACAACTGAGCAATCTTGAATCTTTTACCTGCCAGTCTATCTCGAATGATCGGCCTTTGTATGTTTATGCAGTAAAGTGACAATAAAATCCTAATATGGTGGATCTGACACATACAAGAATTGCTATATTTATTGTGCATAGTATATATGCTGTGCCCAAGATTCGGAAAACCTCTATCTCCAACCGCTCCTAGCTTCCGGGCTACTTGAAATCTTTACCTTTTGCATCAGAATAAAATACTGGATGAAGATATGGTGCATATTTGGCATGTATTTTTGTGCTGATCCTAATTTATTTATTTACTTATCTATCTATTACTTCCACTGGTTTTTAAGCGATTTCCCATGCAATGCTGGCAATCTATTAATAAAGTGTCACTTACCAGGAATTTTGAGAAGGAATTCGCAAAATGTGTTTGGGGTTATAGCTTCGGCTTGATCCATTTCTTTCGTGATGGTTTCCCGTAATCTTCCGGAAGGTTCTCCGCCTACATTGAGCAAGAACGGGCTGCCTGTAAGAAATAAAAATTATTCTGTTAAGCAAACTAATTGAATTATAGACGAACCATTACAAACGCTTAATCGGATATTTTTCATGATCACGAACTGGCAAGTTATACAAAAATAAAAATCTATTAACCCACTTATGCCTACTGTCCCATTAATAAGGCATAGACAAACAGTGTGGACCCAGATCAAACACCACTAAACGTGGCGTCTGATCAGAGTCTACACTCTTTGCATAATACAAATAGGTAGTTCTCCTTAAAATGAAATAAAATTGATATTAAACAAACCAGATACCCCTTAATTGACAACTGACACAACCATATGATAAGAATAGAATAGTCCACTGGGCATAATTGGGTAAAAGATGCCATTGGAAACAAAGAACGCATACAAAAACGAAAATTGGAGTCTCTGATTTCTTGAGACTTTTCGTAGAACGGCAATCGAGATTGCAAGCCTGCAAATGCCCCTCTGCTATTTTCTTTTTGTGTGTGTGTGTGTGTGTGTATTCCTTGCTTCTGAATGATTTTACAGTTCAGAACTTATCTATCTTTACTTCAGCAGATGTTGTGCCGTGTGGCGGCCGTGAAACGCTCCCCCGTACACATCCGTAAATAATCATAGTGCAGATTATATTTGCTGGTCCTTTGGGACCATTGGGTTCATTCAGAGTTATTTTTAAAAATAGAGTTCTGCTGACGCCGGGGCTAATGGCATTATTGGCGTTGCACATTTCAATACTGGTCATAGACAGACTGACTTAAACCAAGTCTACTTTTTTTCAATTCTTTTGTGTATTCCTTGCTTCCAAAGGATCTTACTATTTAGAACTTATTTAGTGGTACTCGATTTTTCAGGCTACCAAGCACGAGCCTAGTGTCTCAAAAGAAAATAATAATCTAATCTGAACTATGATGAAGAACGGCGAGACTTTTCAACTCTTTTGTTAACCTTTATAAATCAAAGTATAAAATGTTGCACAAGCATACTCGAAATGACACAATGTAAGTCTTTAAGGTAGCTACTGTAGAAAGGAAACATTCTCGTCTGAGTTCTTAAACAGGTATGAAATTATGAAGAGAGCTTAAGAGACACTTAAACACAATAGTTTCTGTTTTACTCAGGGCTCCAGAGAAGGGTGGAAGATGTAAGATACGTTTATTTGGAATATGAAAATACATTCTCATAATTATCCCCCAAACCCTCCCGTATCTGCAGTTCTGTCACCTATGATAAACACCTTACCGTTTACATGCTCATCAGCAAATCTAATGTTGAGGATGTATATTCCTGGCTCGTGGGGACTGTACATGACCTTGTATTTTCTTGGTTCAATTTCTTCATAGTCCAGTTCGGATCTATGGGGTCCTTCTACCACAACTGTTACACCGCCATAACCTGAAAAGAAATCAGCAATTAACAGAATGACCTATTGGCACCATTTAGAGGAAAAACAGATTAACACATCAGTGGAATCAAAACTGAAAGCGCTCTTATGATGACTATGACGAAAGGAGATTTTTGTAAAAAAGAAAAATATATATCTATTCGATATATCTATAAAACATATATATATTTGCAAGACTATGGTATAGTTTTAACTAATTGCTGTTAAAAATGTCTACTAAAACTGCCTAGTCATAGGGATATGTATCTTACTGGATTTTTTACTTTTATTCTTTGGGTTTTTTGCCTGTTGCAGGTTCTCGCAACATCAGACATCTTCCTCGTGCCCTGCTTTTAAACTTTCGCGGGCCATGCAGGGTGAGATGGCTCGATGTGGGGCGCCTATTGTTTTTGGTGCCTTATCAAAGCAGCCGCAGACATCAGGTAAGAGACGCCTGACGTCATTCAGTGTGTTCGCAGAGATTTGTCCGCTTCTTACTAAGAACAGCTCAACATCTTTTCTTTTCAAACTTTTGGGGTTAAGCAATGTTGAAGAAGCTGAATATAAAAATGCGCACTAAATTTGAAAGTGGTACATTTAATGGGCAACTACAAAGAAATTGTACAAATGCTTAATTTCGAAGCGAATTGATAGTGGACAGAGAGAGGATTATAATGCTACAAACGGCATAGAAAAAATCCTATCCGTTCAAAAGTTATGCCAGTTTAAAAATCCAACGGCTGTTTTTTCCTACATGACTTGTCTCCCTTACTTTTTTAAAGTATTTCTAACCACAATGCACTATTCTGTGATGTCAGTGATGATTTTAATTTTTAAGTGAATTTTAAAACTAATTAACAACCTTTTATCTAAAGAGTAAATGATTGTTATCTTACAGTTTTGATTATTTTCATCTTTATTTATTAGCTGGGTAATTTATTGGGAATGTTCATCCACAAATTTAAATTTTTTATTTAAAATTGAAACTAAATTTAAAAAAAGTTTAAAAACAGACTTTTAAACATTTTCTTTTACTTCAGTGCACAAAAGTCATTGTCAGGGACCTATTTAACAGATCTAAATCTACTATGTCCAATTATATATACTGACAAGCATGTAAATTGTAATTTAAAAAAAAATACTTAAATTTGAAAATTTAACTGCTTAAATCGCAAATATAAGCAATCTTTTGAATTTGGGCAGTTGATATGGGTGTCACTAATAATACAATACAATATTTTACCATTTTGGAACATCAAACAAGAAAATATTTGACAATTTAAAAACCTTAAATAAATTCAAAATTCCAGTGTTCATCGATGACGTCATAGAAGGCCTCATGAATATTAATGAGGCATCTCAAAATGATAGTCAGATGGCATAAAATTTATAAATTCAACTCTTTATATCTCGAAAACTACTACTGATAATTTAATGCTGTTTTCGATACCCAGTTGCTTAGAGAAAACTGCTTTCATTTCTATAATAAAAAAGCACCTTAATAATTGACCTTTAAATGTGATGACGACGTAAGACACATTTAAATGCACCATGAATAAATATGGTCTCTCTCTTAAAAAAAGACACATTCAAAATAGTAGTGACAATATTTTTTTCTCTAATCTTCGCTAGTGCAAAGAAACAAGAACCAGCAAACATTTAACAAAGTCTTACAGAAATGAGCCGCAATACTACAAAATTAAAAGAGTGGCGGTTTGTGCGCAATGCAAAGACTAAGAACAGCCTTGGCAATCATCCCAGTCTCATCAGAGTCTTCACTGTCCGCATGAAGCTAGCTTAGACCCTTAGCTACCCTTTAAGCGCACAGCGAAGACTGTGACCAGACTAGGCGGATACCCAGGGTGATCTGAGTCTTTGCAGGGCGCACATACCACTTTGTTTTTTTTTAAGTGTCGCGGTTCATAATTTCAGCAAAGTGCTATAGAAATACACCAGCTTACCTGTGCCAGAGGTGTCAATAGATACATAGTTAGGCTGGTTGGCCTTCGCCTCAGCTGTCTGACCTGTCACATGGACCTTAGCGGCGTGGGCTAGCTCCTTATCTGTGACGTTGATCGTGAAGGGGCTGCCTTTTATGTGTTTCTCATCTCGGAAGATCTGGCATTGGTAGCCTCCTAGCTCCTTCGGGGCAAATGAAGCTATGCCTAAAAATGATAACGTGTAAGTTGTCAACATTCTGTATAATGGCAAGATATAACAAGGCAGTGAAGATGAAGGTAAAATGCAAGGTAAAATGCAAAATTTAATATTATAATAATATAGTAAATGAGAAAGCATTGTCCGCTGCAGTTGGTAAGGGTCTGTGAAAACCCTATAAAAAGTCTGTTAATTTTCGCGGTCTATGGAAACCCCTTGACTTTCAACCTAGACGTTTGGAGTGTTGTTTCTTGTTGTCCTCGAGAAAAATAAGATACTGTAAAAACTTATGAAAATGATGATTTAACAATTTTAAGGGAAAGCATTCCGTGGAAATTCCACAACAAAGAAGACGTGTCAATTTCACGGGGTTATCAAGGCATTACCTGTGGAGCAGATCTCTCAAAAGGTGTGACTATTTCAAGAACCGGAACAGATAAAAAACATCTTGTACTAAGATCGCGAAAAAACTCGAAAGCATCTGTTAGGTACGCACTGTCGACACAATTGCGTGCACCCTGCTTCGATCTTGGCACCTTTTACATTTTGCACATATTTTCTTTGGAGATATATTTGTCACAAACTTCATTGCATTTTAAAAATGCCTTTAAAGGTATCTTTCCCAGGGTTTTCGTGACATTTTCATTATGTTTTCAGGTGGCATCTCTTAACAGTATTTTAAGCGACATTTTCAAACTTTAACGGCTTCATTTTCACAGTATGTCGTGAGTTCTTTATGAAATACTTACTGAAAGTCACTAAGCAATCCATTGAAGGTTTCAAGAAAAGCTGACAAGCACTTTCGCGAGTAGTGATTCCGATCCCACATAACAGCAAGATCAGAACCACAATATGTGCAGCTTTTTTTAAATTGCTTAGTCTATAGTTATCCGTTTAATTTTGATTTGAGGTCAGGTCTTAAACAACCGACACAATCATATACCTATAATTATTTGACTGTCTTTTCATTATGGATATTCTTCTGATAAACTGAGGAAGTAACTTACCAACGTGATTATCTGCTAGTTTCTTTAAAAGACAGGGCTCTAGAGCTCCTGAAGGCTTCTTTAAAGCTCCGTTGAGGTCAACAATATCAGGCTCAACAATCTTCAGAGAGTAGTCGCTAGAGTTAGCAATTGAAATCTGTGATCGTTTGCGACCCTCCCCTATCGAAAAGAACAGAGCAGAAATACAAATATCAAAGAAATGAGGGCCCACTTTTTACAAACAGTTCACTACAAATTGCGTGTACTCGTACTGATAATAAATCGTTTCCTCGAGTATTTGCAAGTTAGTCAATATTGCATGCATCTTTTCTCAAAGAATATATCAAATGCGAATTGTCTTTAAACTATTTGGCCATTGCATGCATTTTTTACCCGTAGAATTGATAAATTGTGAAATGTCTTTAAATTATTTGGCTTCCTAGCTGTTACAGTAATTCCTCAGACACTTCAGAGCAGTTGCAAAATAAAAAAAATCATAACCGAATTCATTTTATGTTAAAATAAGCTTAAGTTGCCAATTTATATATCTCGATCCATACGTTATCTTTAATACGTTAGCAGCAGGCAAGATATGATAGAAGCATGATTTAGATTATAACACATCTTCAACATCAGATGTAAGAACAGCAAGACTTCTAAAATCAATTATTTCATATTTTACTCCACGCAAATTCTGTGCATACCATGATACAAATAAAGAAACATCTTGTGTTGCATTGATATACACTTATGACTACGGAGGCGGTGTTTGGCTATGACGCAAAATACACAACTGCAGAGACTACAGTGAAGTAAGTAAAAGGCTCCTGTTTCAGTCTGGTTCTTTCTCTATGATTTTTTTTAAATTTAAAATACTTAACGCTATCAGAAATGCAAGTTTTAAAAATTGATTATTTCACAGTTTTCTGTACTTGGAGTGAATAAGTGTATAATATATATATAACGTGTTCAAGTGTATCAGACAATGTATCATAAAATAACATACATAGTTTTGTAAGTCCGGTTAAAATGCTTGGGTTTTTTTTTTCGTGGGGTGGGGGGGGGGGGGGGGCGCACAACTATATAGCAGTCAGCTTGCAGAATTAGTATATGCCGTTCAGTTTAATTCAGAAAGGAGAGAAAAAACGAACACCTTCATCCTATTTAATACACAGTTCCGAGCCACACCCAGAATGTCACACAAAATCACATGATATCGTATACCTGGCCAATGCAACGACAACTTAGCACGTGACATGGTCTCACAAACAAATCGCACGTGGTCAATACCAACATAAGTCCGTGATTTTATCTTTCAGTTAATGAAGGGATGTATACCTGTTTGAAGAAAACAAACTTACACCACTTTTAATAAATTTTACCCTGCTTTGCAAGAACAGAACGCATCGGAAATGCGTGATGCGCCAACTGCTATGTGTAGGACATGAGGAGGCAGATTCTTCGCCATAGATCGCCAACATTTAGCAGGCACTTGCATTTGTCATTTGTTTTTCCGCCATCTTTGTGTAAGCTTGTGAGACGTAGTAACAGTAACTAAGCAGGCGGAGCTTAGCAGCTATTCTCGGAACTGTGTATAAGTTACGGTACTCTAGACTGAAAGAGTTTGCTTGAAGCTTTTACTCCTCTTACTGGGCTTGAATCATGTTTCCGTATATATAAAGCTAACCAATTAGTATTTACCCAAGACTTATAAAAGCTTAAAACATATAGAAATGACGATGTCATGCGCCATCATATTTCTTGCTAAAACATAAAAGAAAGCCCGAGCTGATAAGTTGAGATTTCCTTTTAGTGCTCTTTAAGGCTTGTGTAGAATGTCATTTTGTAACTAAATTTATGTCTTACCTGAGACCTTGGCATTGAACGGAGATCCTTTAATATCCTTTCCCTTATATTTAATGTTAATATTGTATGCTCCAGGACTCATGGGCATGTATGAGAATGTGACTTTGTCCCCTTTTTCTTCTCTTTTCACGTCTGTTTTCGAAGGTCCATCAATGCTAACAGCTACATTACCTGTGAAATACGCAGATATATATACATGTACAAGATATATTTGTTTGTTTTTTTCTAAAACTTCCAACAGACCAATATAGATGTATAATATTATTATAAGATTTAAGGTGAATTTGTACACCTCCATATTTTTTCGCCATTTCCTTTAAAGGGAGATAATTTTGGTGACTTCCTGATTACTTCCTGGTCAATCAGTTTAAACAGCATTTTATTCTTTATATAAACATATATATTCAATATGGGCAGTTAAAAAAGGGTCTACGCTTAAAGGAAAGAATTTGCTCTTAGAAGAGCAAATTCTTTTCTTTAAGAGTTGACCCCTATTGAGAAGTTAGCCAAAACAGAAACTGGCAGAGTTTCTTTTACTGTTTCCTCCCCTGAAAGTCTACACATTTACATTTACATGGTTCCAGATTTGACATTATAGACTGTATTAAGATGAAGGATCGATCACTTGCATTTTTACGATCTAGTGCTTGACCCACTAAGCTACCGGGGCTCCTGACTGTACTAAGGTTTTATACCCAGAATAAATAATGTCAAAAAAGGAATATTTGTTAAAAGTAAGCAACGTAGTCTAGCATTGCCAGCTTCGGTAAATACTCGCACGGCACAGACCAGTATCGAAAATTAGGTTGCCGACTTCGTAAAACACTGGCGAAAAACACACAAACATTTATATTTAGATTGCCAACATCGTTTACTATTGGCATATGACATAGGCCAATGTTTGTCGATCACTGAAGATGTTTGGGTCAAAGACCTGCACGTTTGTTGACCGATTTATACCTAAAAATTGTTTATTTGGTCCCCAAAGACATTTTCACATTTTACTTTTATACTGATGTTACTTTTAAAATGACATATTTTTGATGAGCACGTAACACCACATGGGTATCTGCAAATGCTGATTTTTATTTCTCACACAGGTCATAAGGATCTACACTGTTTGCAATTCTGCTATTTTCGTCTCTGGCACTTGAAAAGTTAACGTGTAAAATGACAAACGGTAAGAAATCATACTTACTAAGATTTCCAGATTTAGCTACTACGGTAAAAGATTCTGTCTGTCCACTCAAGCCGCCGACCAAACCGGGTCCAAATACAGAGATATAACCGCCGTCTACGCTATCAACCAAACACTGAAATGGACTACCTATAAAGGAATAACAAAAAGAAGTTGCTGTATTTGTGATTATGGACCCAAGAAAAGACACAAAATTTGAGCCGCGACACAAGAAAACCAACAATGTGGTTGTGCGCCCATCGCAGACTCAGATCAGCCTGGGCATCCGCCCAGTCTGATCAGAGTCTTCACTGTCTGCATGTACTTAGCTTAGACCCTTAGCTACCCTTTGAGCGCTAAGCCAATACTCTCATCAGACTAGGCAGATGCCCAGGCTGATCTGAGTCTGCGCTGGGCGCACAACCACTTTGTTGGTTTTTTCGTGTCGCGGCTCAAATGAATAATATTGCATGCCAAAGGTAAACTTGACGTTCCTTTGGAATAATGTGTTTATTGTCCTTTTGTTTGTCCCAACACAAATGACTTCGTGGACATTTTTCGTCATGCATTGTTGTTTATTTTGTTTACTTTTTTCAGTTTCAGCGTGACATTGTTCTGTTATAGAAACTAGACATTGAATTTCTAAGTACTACTACAGCATAGCTTTTGATTTCAGTGCAATACCACTTTAGTTTCATGCCCTTACATCATCATTTGGCTTTGGAATAGAGATTTACTTACACCTACATTATTCTTCTAACTCTGGCAACGATGAATAAACTGATTTAGAACCTAACTTTGTACTTTTTTCTCTCAATTTTTCTTCATCCAAATAAGACACTAATTGTAACCCCCAACCCCACCTCCATGCCCCCCCCCCCCCCCCCACACACACACACACACTCGCACTATTCAGGAATGTATATTTCATATTTCTACCTGGTATGTGCAGTAATAAATATTGAAGTCTAATGTGAACCGATGAAATGTCACTTCTTATATGCGTATATCAAATGCAAAGGTATATTCTCGGATTATTTGTCACGATAGCTCCTGGAAGATGTTTAAAGCACGCGTCCGACCTTATAATGTCAAATAATATCAACTCTTTATTTTGCTTTCAATGCTCCAAGTACGCAGTTGTATATAGTCAATTTTATCAGGATTTCGAACCAGTATCGTGACGGTGTTTGTAGGAGGGGTATTGGGGAGGTGTTTAAATACAGGTATTGGTATAAAGTAAGGCAAGGGCTTACTGAGTGTGCGCGATGGGGTTGTACGTTTTTGTTCTTGTCTAGCTCTTATGGCTCTTATATATCCCTCACTCTTAAAGACGTTTTAATATAGAATGAATTACATGCTCAAAGGGCCATCACTCTCTGATCAATCAATCAATCAATCAACCAACCAATCATTCAGTCGATCAAAGTAGTAGATCGCCAAAACATCATACTGCCTCGACCCAGCTAAATAAAATATTGAAATATCCGTGGTCTCATACCCAAAATAAATCATTGTTCGGCTGAAGTTTATAAAACGCTGACGATGACGACCAATACTGCAGCATTCATACGGAGGACGACTCATTGCGTAGGAATCTCTTACGCCGACACAAAATGCAAAATGAAACTGAGAATTAATGTAACTGTCAGTCGGTTATATTCATTAAACATAACTGGTTTACATCCACTTACAAAATCATTAATTCTTTCGTAATCAAACAAGCAGCCTAATAGCCATGATAATTACCCTCTCTATGTTATGTTCTAGTTCCTGAAAATATGACAGGTTACAGGCAGTTAGATGTAATGATTTCATATTATTACTTAGATGATTAGTTACTGATCCTCAGTTTGAGTTCATAGAAGGCGAGGCGAACTAAGCCTATATGTAACAATATGTGGTCAGTGTGAGTTTATATGGGGCGAGGCGAAGCCGAGCCACTTATGAAGTCACATTGATCCTCTTGACTTCATTAAAGGCTAAGTGACTAACCATCTACGTGTTTTATTGCCCCGAGCATCTTTAATTATTAAGTTACTCCACCCACTAATTTTGGGTCTGTCAGAGAGGGAAAACAAAACATCAACAACAAAAAAAGAAAGAAAAAACTAACAGAAAAAAACCCACACAATTTTGGTATCAAAGTATTCCGTTCACTAAAACTATGAAAACCCATGCTTACATTTAATGTTTTTATTCACAAATAACAGAGTTATTATGGGTGTTTAAAACTTTAAAATGACCGCGACAAAATGACAGCCATCTGGAATATTTAGACAATATCAACCATCATGTATATTTAGAATGCCATCATGTGACCGCCCTTGTCCAATCGCATCTTTAGATTCTTGTGTGTGGTGCAGTCATTCACCATATATAGTTTCTTTTCATCAAACTGAAGCTAATACGTAATTTCTTGGTAGATTGGTTCCTTGACAGTAAGGAAATAGAGCACAGTCTTGATACTTAGTATAACAAGATTCGTCAGGTCAGAAAACAACAAAGCGTGCCTTATGGAAGCCTGATTCTCACAGTACCAAAGTCCTACAAATATATGAGGTCATCTTCAGTGTCAGACTGAATTTTTATTCCAGGTATATGATTAATACCTACTAAACAGTGCTCAAAATATGAAGCAACACCACTAAAGCATGATATGTATATCAGAGTAACCTCAAGTCCTTCAAAGTGCCAACTATTAATCAATGTTGCCAAGTACGATGTTAATCTATCATACAGTTTTGGAAATACAAGGCAAAATCAGTGAACTATGAAATATAGGCCACAGTGACCTACAAATAGTATGAAGTCATTTGCAGAGTAGACTGGACCATTATCCCATGTATGATGGAAATCCTCTAAATAGTGCTCAAGATATGTCAAAAATCACTGAACCAAGAAATGTGAGTCACAGTGAAATATAAATAGTATAAGGTCATTCGCAAAGTAAGACTGATCCACTATGCCAGATATGACGTTAATCCATCAAACAGTCTTGGAAATATAAGGCAAAATCACTTGACCATGAATAAAGGTCAAGGGCACTGGAGTCTGCATGGATGCTTTGCAGCTGCTGCAATTATGGGGATATGCTATCTGACCAATTATCAACTCTCTTGTCTCAAAGGTATCATCAAAACTATAAAACGGTGCCAAAACACCCAAATCAGTCAACCGTAAGATATAGGTCAAGGACACATAATTGTGTCATGCAGCTGCTGCATTCATATGGATGTATATCTGTACCAAGTATGATGCGCCTCTTGTAAAATATAGTTAAACACCGAGTTAAACGCAATTGTTGACATTTGTTAACCTGGGCCCAGTTGTTCAAAACACACGACGTCGTTAGTTAACGAGACGTTAAAATTTCAAACATTAATATATCAAATACATCAATATTCTTTATTGAAATAATGTGAGGAGCTTTTGCAGTGCAAAAGCTTCTCACATACTGTCAACAAAAATATCAGTGTATTTGGCTATAAAGTTGCAAACGAGCTCGTTAGACTAACGATGCTTTGAACAACTGGGCCCTGATCACCTACGCCGCCGAGGACGCTGACGCTGACGAACAACAAAGAGTAAATTTTCAGGGTAGTTTCCACTATGAAGGTGGGAAAATATTGCATACCTTGAATGTGTATCCATATCCTTAAGGTGCAAAGGTGCATGTGTACGCCCAGCGCAGACCAAGATCAGCCTGTGCATCCATCCAGTCTGATCAGACTCTTTGCAAAGCGCTTAACGGGTAGCTAATGGACTAAGCTACCTCCGTGCGGACAGCGAAGACTCTGATCAGACTGGGCAGATGCTCGGCTGATGTGAGTCTGCACTGGGCGCACAGCCAGTTTGTATGTTTTGTCGAGTCGCGGCTTAAATACAATCTGTATATAATTCCACTTACCATCTATAGCAGCGCCTTCATAGCACATTTGAACTTCGTGTCTCCCCTGTATTGATGGGGTATACTGTACACATATAGAGCCATCATGGTTGTCCTTTATTTCTGGCCGTAAACCCTCTGGGGTCGGCATTTTGTACTGAAAATAGAGAGAAAAGAATGTTAGCAATCTGAAAATTAAGTGCACAATCTGAGAAATGAGAAAATACGAATATGCCGAAAAACACTGGACTTCACGGGCTAAGAAGAGATAGGTGGAATGTATATATTACGTGTTTTTCAGAGAGAGAGAGAGAGAGAGAGAGAGAGAGAGACGGGACGAGACGAGACGAGAGAGAAATAAAGAGACAGAAAGAGAGAAAGAGTGAGTGAGAAAGAGATACTCCTGAGTCAAAAACATGTGTGCATATATGACTCATTCTAGTACATGAACACACATGCTTTCATTTAAAGACAGTTCCACACACACACAGAGGATTTGTTTCCAAAGGGTTGTGCAAATGCGTTTAAACGAAGCATGATGCACTACGTCAGCAAGGATCATATAGAAGAAGCATCCAAGCTTCAAAGTTATAAATAACTAGTTAGGAAAATGGGGAAGAAAGTTTTAAAGTTGTCCAGTTTATATATTCTCAGCGTGATGCCTGAAAACTATTGTACATGTATACGAAATATGGCGTCTCTTAGAATCGTTTCTGAACAGGAAGCTGTGAAATTATACAAAACAAAATTTCGACAATATAGTTTTGCACCTGCAGACCTAACCTATTTCAGAAAACACAATGGGGCAAAGCGTTCGTTGGTTTTGTTTTCTGTCTTAATTGATCCGAATCAAAGGCAAAATTAAGAAGTAGTGCTTTGCGTATAATTTCAAGGGTATTAAGTTCTTTAACAGTTCCTAGAGCATATAGTTGCTGATTCATCATTATTTGGCTTTTCGTAACTGATGAATTTACCGCATCTACCAAAATATAAGCAAGAACATTGTTATTTTTCCATAGAAATGAAAGACAGGCTGAGTTCCAACAAAATACAGGGTAAATGAGATCTCTAGATCATTGTGCCAGCTGGCAGGCGCTACAGATTCATACACTAAGCCATTAACCCTCAAAGCACCAATAAACAAAAGTTGATGAAATAGCAAACAGCGTAGTTACACGTGAGGCGGCTTTTAAAGAGCCGCCTCACCTTGATCTACACTGTTTGCCCTCTAGTCTTTGAAGTCTCAATATAATATAGTTTGGGCGATATGATTTTTTTAGATTTTGCAGACGAAAATTTTGTCGTCTGCTTTTTGGCTTAGCATTACCAATAAATAGCTGCTGGTAATAAATTAACGCAGCAGACAAGTGTTTCGTATATCAACATACATATTGCTAGGTACTTCGTATACACAAGAGTAACGTTATGAATTAATTTGTTCAAGATTTTGTGCCAAAAATGTTTTATATAAATATATTTCTGTTATTAACTAATCTAAATGACTGAATTTATCTGGTTCTTCAAACTAATTGCTACAAAATATTTGATCTTTTTGTATTTTTATTATTCTGCCTTTTAGATAAGCCAAACTGCAAATTGCATCATTTCGAGAGACAACTTAAGAAAAGCATATGCAAAATTGAGTTTATGATGGCATAGTTGCATTAATACAGTCAGTGCAGAAACGACAATTGTATGTCTAATCATTTAAGCGCAAAAAGCAGACGACAAAATTTACGTCTGCAAAAAATTCAAGAAATCTTTCGTCCAAGCTATAACAAATTTGGAATTTAAAGAATACGGGGCAAGTAGCGTAAATTTATTGAAGTGGCACCTCATCTGGATCTACGCTGTGTGCAACTAAGATTAAAATTTCAGTTTCGGCAGTTTCCAGACAAATGTCAATACACTTGAACTCCTACAAGGTCTCAGAAAAAAATAACCGAAGTATAGTTGGCATACACTTAAACAGGAGTTGGTCGGCTGTTTAGCAGCTCTTTAAAACAGTATTTCAGTTTCTATCGAGCCGTCTCTCAGAGAGAGGGAAAGAAGGTCGGAGAGACGAGATTTAAATAATCGACATCGCACCTGATGCAAGCAACGCTGGCCCTTGCCCTACTATTATCTCTTGCACGGAAAGTTGATCAGCACCGTCGCCCGATCCGACTAGTCCAAAAGCAGGGCATTGAAGAAATAAGGTGATTGTTATAAATCGCTCATGACCACCTTTGCTTTTATTTTTGTTTAGTTATTTTTTGTTCAACATAAAGTACTGAAAATAATGAATACTCTGAAAAGAGTAACTTTCATTTCTTCGGTCTTAATAGACACATATGCCTAAAAACACCGGAAACCAAAATATCGTCATCCAGCGTCATCAACCTGATTGAAAATAGGAGACAACAGGAAATGCTGTGGTAGTTTGTTTTTATCGCTTCCTGTAACAGCTGTCAAACTCGGTTTAATTAGTGTGCTGGTAAAGCAGGACGATTTTAATTGACCTCACGCAAATGCGCTTATATCTCCGCCTTTCAAATTTGTCCAAGTATATTTACTAAAGAAAACACACGTGCAGTTTTTACCTTTTTTGACTTGTCGGTGCACGTTTAGACTGGCAGTCTCCGACAGGTCATTTAAGACAACTGTCACAAATTCTATTATACTGAATGCTTGATCTGATTTATAAGGCGGGTCGAATTGGAAACAAGAAATGTTACAGTATGTAACAAATGCCCTCGAAGGCCCCTTCAACTGGCCTTTGGCCCCGATCGGGACCTTGACCTTGGGCTAGGAATTCCAAATCTTGCAAGTGAGACACCTTTTTATGCTTTACCTTGCTGTGAAGTTTGATGAAATTCAGTTCAGCGGTCTCCAGTCAGTTTGGAGATTAATCTGACCTAGGAGCCCTGATTGTGACCCTGACCCTGGAAATGGGAACCCAAGTTTTGTTTGTGACATGCCATCTCATTATGTTTTACCATTTCAAGAAGTTTAAAACAGTTTGCTTTTTTAGTAATTGGGGAGAAATAACTTGACCTTTGACCTCCGACTGTGACCTTGAACTTGGCTGTGAAAGCCTTTGTCTTGTGTGTGGCTTACTTTCTCACTGAGCTTCATCTTTTCGTGAAGTTTAAGGAAATTTGCTTTGGTACATTTCTGAGCAATCGTTGAGACATGATTTGACATCTGACCCCAACTTGTGACCTTGACCTTGGGTTTGGGAATATAAATATTATATGTGACACGCCTTCTCATTATACTTTATATTTAGAACTGTGATCTTTGATGAAATTCAATTATGTAGTTTTAAAGTAATTGCAGAGACACTATTTGACCACCTCGACAGTGACTTTGACCTTGGGTTTGGAAATATAAATATTATATGTATCAAACCTTTTCATTATGCTTTAAATTTCTGTGAAATTTGATGAAATTAAGTAATGTAGTTTTAAAGTAATCACAGAGACAATAGTTGACCTCTAACCGCAGACAGTGACCTTGACCTTAGGCATGGGAACGTAAATCTTGTATGCGACACACCTTCTGATTATGCTTTATCTTTCTGTCAAGTTCTATCAAATTTGCTTATGTAGTTTATGACTTATAGCTGAGACACGAATTAAGACATGATTTGACCTTTGACCCATTTGTGACCTTGACCTTGGGCATGGGAACCAAAATCTTGTGCGTGACACACCTTCTCATTATGCTATATCTTTCTGTGAAGTTTCATCAAATTTGCTTCAGTAGTTTTTAAGTTATCACTGAGACATGATTTGTTACGGACAGACGCACGGACGGACTGACGGACGGACGGTGCGATTGTAATATGCCACCCGAAGTCCCTTCGGGGGCATAAAAATGGATGTTTTGAAACAACTACTTTCTCCTACAGGACCTCGGAATTCCACAACATTTCAGTTACGGTGACTATTACGTACAATATAAACAGTATTGCTATTTGAATACGATATCTATTTCTTGAGCAAAAGCTACAAACATTTTGGAGGAAATGAACTTTATGAGGAAATGAATTTTATAAGCAATATGCTTTCTTTCAGATCATCAATTAATATTGTTGATATTACATGTATATATCCTGTCAGTGAATCTTTTATTAATAAAATATTATTTAAACCAAATAAAGGAAGTTAGAATACTTTACTGAACATAGTACGGGATTAATTTCACATGTTTTTTAATTATTATCCTTTCTTTTTTTTCTTTTTTTCTTTTTTTCTTTTTTTTTTCTGTTTCTTTTTTTGTTTCAGAATATCAGCTTGACTATTTTGCACAAAAAGTAGGTATTCACCAGATAGGTCAGTTTGGATAAGCTTCTGAGCACCTGTTCAGATGACCAAGTGGTGCAAAAGCTCCAATAGGAAGTTTTTGTTACTTTCAAAATGTGTTCGTACTTCAAGTTAAGTTTCAGAAGGTGCCTTGGTCAATGCATCCTGATAAACAGTTAATATAGCAATAAAAAATAAAGAAAGAAAATATATAGAAGACAGACAGAAAGAAACACAGATATGCAGGGTACAGGTTACGAAGAATCCAAAGCGACTGACAGATTCACCACTTTTCACTGTGGTACATTGAAATAAACTCAAAGTTAATAAAAGTAACACCTGTGAAACTCAACTTTACATGAACTCCTGAAGCCACAGGCTCGCAACTCAGGAGGATTTGGCAAGATACCTTTCTTCTGGTGACTGTATGCATTGCTGGCCCATATAAAGTCAGATCCAGACGCATCATTTCATAACCTATGTACACAACACAATGTGATAGGTGTCGATTCAATTTATAGATAGAATATACCTGGCTATATTCTGTCTTGTTTATGCCGTTAACATACAGATTGTAAAGCTCGCACACCTTGCTCTTTGGAAGCACCAAAAAGATTGTATATACTGGGACAGACGATCCTGGGAAACAACCCAGATCCAGGTCAATTGGTTGGCTGTTTTGGGTTCAACGGCCCTTTGAGACAGTATTTCAGACTATATCGGGCCGTCCGGATCAGACTGCTCTTTGGGAATACACCGTTTCCAGTACCGCTAGCATTTTCCGTCATGTCGGTGGCTGGTAAATCAATGTGTTCAAATCTGCAGGGCATTTACGGTAATTGGAAGCTGTCTCACATTTTCAGAGCAACTACGGTAAGCCATAATTGTACATGATACTGACAGGGTATCAGGTACTTTCTGGTGATGGGTCAGTTTTTGGTTGATATATGAACAGCACCCAGATCAAGCTTGTTTTGAATAGGATATTCTTGCTACTAATATGCATGTACCCGCTTATTTATTGTTTTTACGAGAATGTTTGTTGAAATTAAAGATACGAATCAATGCCACCATATAAGGCATGCAGCATAGATGATGCAAAATTGCAAATCAAGTTGACAAAAAGCACTATTTGCATACTAGTGCTAACAATATAGCGGGTAGTCTTGTAAGTTAAGTAGTGTAAAGGGCAATGCTCAGGGAAATGATACAATCAAATGCTTTATCCCATCCACGACATCAAACGGTAAATAGTAACCACCCCTGGTTAACTTTGTATATGCAAAGCCTGTTACGAAACGAAAAAGTCATAGTTACCAAACGACCTGATGACCAGGTCGTTTGGTAACTACGACTCTTTTCGTTTCGTTACAGCTCTTTTTCGTTTCGTAACACCCTTGAAAACATAGTTAACCGGGTGTGGTAACACTAGAAACAACATAAGCAGTAATACAAAACGAGCCGACAGCAAAATGAACAGCTCTTTCCCAGGTAGGTGGTCACAAAGCAAGTCCAAACCAACAATATAAAATACATGAAGAGTACAAAAACATCTAATATACCAGCCCGATCCATTATTATAGTCAGGTGAAAAAATATAAGAGAACACACTTAAAAGCAACGAATGTGTAATCATACAAAACAAACCATATTTTATATTTGCAATTTGGGTAGTCTCCTAATTCAATGTATAAAACGTTGATATCTATTGCAAATAAATTGCATTTTGCCAGTGAACTGCAGCAACACGCTTGAGTATGTTTATGTGAGATACTGAAAACTGAAAGAGCAACTTGATCTATTTTAAATGCTTAGCTTCCCATATAAGAGATACTTGCAAACAGTATAGACCAGGCCCCGAGGTTATAAAACTTTTTCATGCTCAACTCAGCTGAGCATGAAATTTTACCTGCTTATAAATAGCAAATTACTGATAAATACAGTTATTTTCATGCTCAGTTAAGCTGAGTATTGAATTTTCTCTGCTTATGAATATGAAAATGCCAACATTAGTTGGCATTTTCATATTTATCAGCAGAGAAAATTTCATGCTCAGCTGAGTTGAGCACGAAAAAAGTTTTATAACCTCGGGGCCAGGTCAGACGCTGCTTAACGCGAAATAGAATAAGGGTCTACATCGGTTGCATTAAATTCAGGAAGATTTAAATTATTATAACTTTCGACAGCCCTAATATTGAGAATGGACCTGTTCAAATCATGTTCATTTGTCGCCAAAATGTATGAGTTCAATAGTTCCAACTTGAAGGTTTAAGTACGGAGTGACATTTTGCTGCCTCCACACAAGCCGTCAATGATTTCTGAAAATCTGAGAAAGAAGCAAAAAACGCACTGCTTTAGAAAATAGCACAATCAAGTGTGATAGAGTCTATTCAAAAGAGGTACTGAAATTAATAATAAATAATAAGTAATAATGACAATTATAGTCATGAGTTCCTAAGTCAAAACAATTTCAACGTTGACGGCAGTTGAAAGTTAGAATCTGAGTATTGATGCCAATAGTTTAAACTGACTAGGGAAACTATTCAAAGCTGTGCAAACGCAAATAAAGTTCACCCAAAATGTACAAGATCTGTCTTGTGGAAACGAAAGCTTTGTGGAGTGGATCTGATGTTTATCGTTGATAGGGTTTCTTATGCACTTCATGGTTGAACTCAAACAGGAAACCAAAAGAATTTTAAATGGACTTTATTTGCCTAAGAAAAACTTTGAACAGTTTCCCTATTCAGCTCCAATGATAAGATTCTGACTTCTCAAACTGCTATACAATAGTGCCTTCGACATCCAACAAAACTTTTTTTTCTAATTGCGAAAGGTTATTACTTGTTTGAATGGGGCTGTATTATATTCAATTCAAAAGTAAGACTCAAATATATATTTATCTAGAGAGATATATATATATATATATAAAAACAGAATTATCATCTGGATAGCCAGATATTTAACAACCACATTAAATGAAATCTTCATGAAGGTAAAACTCAAATAGTTCTCAACATAGATGAAGATATTGAAATTACTGAGAGTATATCAGATACTGATCAAAGTTTGGTGGGGTAGAACGGCAACACTATCAAAAATTCTGTTTTATTGATTGCGTTATCTTACATAATACGATGATATATGAACTAAAAACGCTTCATAACATATACAGTCAACTCTCGATATCTCAAAGTCGAATTTCACCACAAACTACTGATATCTCAAAGTAAATTTTCTGTTCCCAGAAAATTTACTTTGAAATATTAGTAGTTCGAGACAAAATGAGATAAAATTTAAATGAATATAAATAGAAAATGTGTGTCCAAACTATATTATTTAATCTAAGAGTTACTTTGAAATATCAGTGTGCGAGATATCGAGAGTTGACTGATATATGAAATTATAGCGTCAGTGCCATATTTGAAATTACACATTCTTTACAAAGTCTATAGAAGATGGGTGAACCATTGTTTGGATAAATATTCTTGAGCGTACGGTATTTACCCTCATATATTTACCTCGATCAATCTGATAAGGGGTTCCACCGTTTGCTGTTTAGTCAACAGATTTATATATCTTTAAAGACAACAAGAGCATTTGTACAAATTCCATGTGAAAGACTATTCAAAGTGAAAAAGTAAAACTTATCAATTATAGTAAACATGTTCAATATCTTGCACAATGCTATATTAATGTCTGTGAGTATTATAGACAAAAGCCCATAAAGCCAGCGATAATACATAAAAATCAACAATATTCCCTCTATATCATTATAATTACCTACCAGTATATTGCACGCCTTGTTGTATTTCGTTTTGACGACTAAACTGTGCTTCTAATGAAATTAACAGATTTAGGAACAGCTATAAATATCATAAAGATGCTGAGAGTGTTCCTGATTCATATCGTGTTCTATTTTTGACAAATTAAGTTGAATGGATCATTTTCAGGAGAAGCAAAAATAATTCACATATTACTACCGCAAGGTCAAATCAAAGGACAGTCTGAGTAAACAAACAGAATAGAATAAAATTACACAAAGTGTTACATAGTAATTTTAAAGATCCTAATATTAAGCAATGAACCATTTTGTACACATCAATTTCCCTCTCAGGAGATGGTTAGATGGATGGCAAAGAATGCCGGCCTCGATGCGAATGCTCCTGATGCGGACCATCACTGTTTGTCCGAGACTGTATGCATGAAATACGGAGAATGTGGTGTACGTGTCAGCCTAGGAAACGTAAATTTTACGTATCCACGTATTCGGAAATTAAATGCCATTGAAGAAAAAAGGTACAAAATGACATGTTTTTAATGAATATACTTTATGCCATGCAATTTGATCTGGCATTATGCATAATACCTCGAAAATATTGTTAGTCTGTCCAAAAATTAGAATAAGAAAATATTGATGGAAGACATGTTAAAAGAGCAGACTAAACAGCAAGCAGCAAAATTAGCAGGTATATAACGAACAACAAAACTCTCCTTTAAACTTGACGTAAAGAAAATGCAAATCGTTTCATAACAAGAAAGTTGCACACGCACTCGGCCAGAGAACTTGGCACACAACATTGAAACAACATTGAGCTACTTAATCCGGACAACTTTGTAAGAGTGATGTAGGAACATTCGAAACTACTTTTCCTTTGGCCAGTACTCGTATATTTGCATGGAAAGCGAATGCTCTTATCTACTTGTACTGAGCAGAAAAGGAGAAATATACAGGGTACTTACAATATCATCCAGAGAGCTGCTACTAACTGGATCTAACATTTCGAGTCTTTTTCGATTGTCCGCAAATTGTATCAATTGAATGTCTTACTCTTGACAATATTCCTTCTGAGGTTAATACGAAAGAGTAGTTGTGTACATCTATAAAAACACGGAATTTTGACATTGAAGTTAGAAATTCGACTTTTTAAATGCAAAGTTTCGAGCACTGATCCTACTATTTCGACTTTGTAAATCAATATTTGTCTTCTGATCTAAGATTTCGTCTTAACGAAATTTAAAATTTCGATTTTATATCCAGAAATTTAAGTTTACGATGTCGGAATCTTAAATTTTCAAAGTCTTAGTTTGGCGTGTAAAATAAAGAAAAACAACAAGTTTGTTGCAAATACCCTTCCGTATCCCTTTGCGCTTTAGAAAGGGCTCATCCAGAACAAAACTGAGAAGTTACGTTTGTTAGTCCGGATTCTTGCAATAATATAAATTCTTCTTCTTAAAAACATATATTCATCTCATAGGGTAATAAAACTAGAATATCAGACACGTGTATGCTGCATTTAATTGTTTGTATTGATTTTCAGGATATGCAGGTAAATTTTACTCGTGCTAAATGTGTTTATTGCTAAACCTCTTACGCTGTCAGAGTTTGCATTCACTTGCTTTTCACAGCTTCCAGAATCTGTTCTTGTAATTAAGCTAGTTTTTATAATTTGTCAATTACTAACTGCGAATTTTCATTACGTCGCTGTTGCTTTCTTTCTTACTGTTTTTCCGTTTCATCCATTCGTCTTTTCATGTATTTGTTTATTTAGTTATTTAGGTATTTATTTAACGGGCTCATTTAGGTTTATTCTTCTAAAACCGGTGTTGAATGTCCTATTAGATTACTACTCATTACCAGACCGAGTCTATTTTTGTCTTTGTCACAGTTCTTGATTCTAAATAATTCTCTTTTCAATGCAAGTTAAGCTTTCTATAAACAAAAAGCAAACCCTGTATACACCGACACTACCAGCAGAAACATGCATTTTGTTTTTTTTCTGTTTTGCTTTAATTTCTTTTGTCATACATCTTTCCTTTCTCCTTTCGCTGGTTGTCAGTTACTGGTGAAAGTAAATGCACTTAGTACTGTTTAACTGCTTAGGAGGCCTAAGCCTGCCCAGGAATAGTGTGGTCAGGGTAACTGACCGTCCCGACATGACCATAGCTGTTTACCGTGGACGTTAAACAATAACACAGCAACAACATACATCTTCCTGACATGTTACATGTACAAATTTGCCAGAATAGCGCTGAACCAGACTGCGTGGCCCTGCATTAAAAATGGCTTGAAATGATTAAAATGAATCTATGATTAACCACATATCTAGGGTGAAGAGGTCCTCCGCCGATGGTAACAGAATGCTGAAACAAGCGTTAGACATGTTAGACCCAGCGAGTGTCACAACGAACATTAAACACCGAAAAAAGTGGTTGAATATTTTTCTAACACACTTTAAACATTTTAATAGATTAATTAAGTTAATTTGTTTACATGTATTTTCTGTGAAGCGATGTTTTGTTTCATCTGCGTCTTTCCTGTATGGCGTTGACAAGCACAAACATCTAGAGCTCGGTGTCAATCAAGTGCCCCAGTGAAAAAATTACAAGGTTTTAGTAAAATTCACCAGTTAGAGTTCGGTATCAATCAAGTGCCCCAGTGAAAAATTTGCATGTTTTTAGCAAAATTCACAAGTAAACAGTCTACATCTTTGCTGCCTTACTTGATGAATTTGGCACTTTGCACGAGGAACACAGGACAAGGGAGGTGGTTTAACAAGAAAATCAGCTCTGAAAAAGTACATTTCCGTGTGAGCAATGCTTTGATAAACAAATTTTAGAGCACACGGAACAATAATATTTCATCAAACCTATATTATGGTAGAGTAAATGTGCAACATTTTCAAAGGTTTCTTCGTAGTCGAAATAGAACAAGGTGCCCATATATAATGTTGTTGTTGTTTTATTGTTTTACGTCTACGATAAACAGCTATGGTCATGTCGAGACGGTGAGTTTCCCTAACCACACTATTCTTGGGCAGGCTTAGACTTCCTAAGCGGTTAGCCATTACCAAGTGCACATACTTTCGCCAGTCACTGACAACTTCCCTTCTTGAATCAGCGGAAGGAGAAACGAAAGTTTGTGGCCGGACCGTGTATCGAACTCAGGACCTCTAGTTCTTGAATCAGACGCACTACCGACTGCGCTACGCGGCCCGGCTGTCCATATATGAAGAATCTATGATCATTTCTAACTTTATATGCGGTGAAGATGTGAAATTTAGTGAACCAAGAGTAGGAGACTATTTGGTTAATCTGGAAACGAAAGTGTCACGACGCTCACTCATGATTCGATTGTATCCAACCCATGATTCGATTGTATCCGACCGACTTTTCCGTTGTTTTATTGCTTTAGCTATTTAAAATAAAGAAGAAATATTTGGTATGGATCATTACTTTTTATCACAATCGCTATTACTTCATAAATGAAGCTGTCGTACAGATCACTGCTGGTGTATGGAGAAAAGCCAGAAAATTTACAAGAATATGAACTGCATCCTAAACATTTTACTGAGTTGCTACAAAGAGGGTGAGGCATATGCAAATGCGCAGACTAGCATGCACATCGATGCAGTATGGCTAGACGCTTTATCGTTCGTATACACAATGTACGGATCCTCATGAATCTACAAGCACAAAATTAAGGGTCTAGGATTCCCATTTAGAGTACGAAGATACATTCAAGACTTCTTTTAACTGCACCGATCCAACAGACTTCCAGTTCGTACATGTATCAATGTAGCCATGCCAAACCGTTTACAACAATACTGTTTCTTTCAGCTAGTTGTCTGTCAGATATATTATTCGAAACTGCACGCCCACATTCTGTCTTCCATCGCTACTCTCTTGCAATAATCTGTCCAGCACACTTCCTTATACGGCTGGAGTAACTTATCAATAGATTAATGTCATTGTTTTATGTATGTCTTCGGAGAGCGCTATGTTTTATTCACCTAAACAAAAAACAAATAGAAACGGTATACCAAAGGTAAAGTAATAAAAAGCAAAGCCTATAGATGACATGAATAATGTGGAGATAAAGGACTGCAGACTTCCTTTGGCAGCAACAGTAAAAGTGATTTATAAATCCAATGTGTTTACAACATAAGTGGTTGTATTTTGTGATTGTGGCTTTCCTGGGCATCTTTATGAAGCACTGCGATAGACAAGCATGTCTATTTGCAGGTACAAACAGCGAAAACCTAACCCATGTATGCCTAGTGGGATCTTCAGCCCTTCTAAATTGTATGAGTCTTTTTGTCAATTAAGGGGTTTCTTGTTTAAGTTATTTTTTTATATATATGATTCTTATTTCATTTTGGAGGAATAACCATTTGTTTTAAGCGAATAGTGTATCAGATGCCGCGTTAAGCGGCAATTGATCTTGATCCCTAACACTTGCTAGTGTCACCCCCACCCCCCCCCCACCCCCCCCCCCCCCTCCTTATGGAACACTAAGAATACACAGGTTAAATCAACCTACATAGTGTGATCAGAGTCTTTGCTTTCTATGTCAAAGAACAATAAGATTTTTGTCAGACCCGCAGTTTAATCTCAGTGTAACTGATGTTCGCATACGCGAAGATATGTTTGTTCTCGTTGCCATTCAAATGTGCAACGCTTGTTCCACTGATTCGCCTTGAGAAATGTAAATGATTATTGTGTTTCTCAGAACAAAATCTTCGCTAGCTCAAAGGGAA
Organism: Ctena decussata; assembly: GCA_963989385.1. NCBI lineage: Eukaryota > Metazoa > Mollusca > Bivalvia > Lucinida > Lucinidae > Ctena > Ctena decussata. Next base: position 56,615,565 of record OZ022500.1, on the reverse strand, counting down.
AATGCCAATTATTTGTTTGCCTTGTTTTTGCTGGAATTTATCATTAGCATGAAAGACAAAAATGACTTCTCTTTTACATATGTACTGAAAGCAAGGCGCGTTTACCTGTCGGTTAATTGGGAAACCCGCTGTGAGACTGTCTGAAGCCAGCAAGTTTCTAATTAAATGAATGCGAACACTTCGAGACGATTACAAACAACCCACTTTAAGTACTCTTTGCTCAAAGCATATTTTCAATAACAAGATACAATTATAAAACCTGTGTTTGTTAGCTGTATTTATGCATTAATCAGTCCCAATGGTTGGAAGGTCTCAATTTTAGTCATTGTTTTTATTTTATGCTCAGATTGGAAATAAAAAAAGGTTTATTGTTAACTATACGTTTTCTTTTGATGATAATTTTTCAGCTTCCTTTGAATTATGTCACTGACATATTGCGTCCTTTAGAATATAGGGTTCTAGTGTTCAATTGTGGCCTCGCTGCGTTTGCTCAACTTTTCGTTTTGTTGGCATGCTTTTCCCGAGCAGTTGGACACTGGTGAGTATTATTTGGTTAAGAAGTACGTACCATGACTCGTTAAATACTACTCGTTTGTACCTATACTCCAGGCTTTACACAGATCACAAAATCAAATTAAAACTTTAAGCGCCAGAGATGAAAATAGCTAAATATGCAGCCAGCGTAGATCTAGATGAGGCGCCTCATCTAGATCTACATTGTTTGCCATCTGCTTTTTAAATTCACAATATGATATAGTTTGCACAAAACATTTTTTAACATTTGCAGACGTAACTTTTGACGTTTCACAATAATCTCGATAGAGACGACAGAGGCAGTTATGATGTGTTGTTTTCTTTGGTGGATAACCTTTTCTAGTTGAGATGCGTGTACTGATATAATTACGGCGTTGTCACAGCATGTGAAAAAGTACCTAATGTATCAGAGAGCAGCAACGACTCAGACTTCCCCGTGTATTAACATAATCAAACCAAAATCTTCTCTGTTTGGAATTACAGTTTATGGAACCTTGGCGCTAAAGAACCGATTGAATTAAAAACAAAGACTTTGAGTGTGTGTTGTCTTTGAAGATACCCGTTGATCTAACAGTGATCGTTTACATATCTCAGACAAATTTTATCGTGGTACGGCATTCTTAGAGAAGCTGAAGTGCTCCAATGTCAAGATCAGGTTCAAAGAGTCAAAGGTGTCTTGTCTCGTTGTTAACCCTCAGTCAAATACGTAAGACAACAACAACACCAGAAATAATTCTCGAAACTCTAGCACTTTCATCGTTTTTGAGATAATCACAGTGGAGATAATATGCCAAAGCCAAAGGCTTCGAAACTATAATATACTTGTATATATGCAGACAGAGGTCTTCGGACCGACCCCCTTTTAAGAGCTGACCTAGAATACAGCTGTGAAAGCCACTTTCCAAAATACGCTTGTGACAGCATTGAATGGCTGATAGAATCAGTCATTATAAACGGTGCAACGATAAACATGTAAGTGTTGATTCTCATATAACTGCACCAATTTTTGATGACCCCTTTTTAAACTTAATTCATAACAGACTGACATATTTAAACCCTTTGCGCAGACAAGTTAGTTTACTCCAGTATTATTTGATAAAGTTCCAGTTATGTCAAAATGACATGTTAAAAACCTGTATTTGCAAATTATGTGCACCCTATTCAGAAGCGTTATATAACACAGAAATCTTCTAAAAGGTACCAACATGTGCAAATGCATGGTAATCATTATCAAATTAAATTGCAGCAAATATAACAAAATACATTTTGTAACTCAACGACAACGATAAAGAAATTACAGTATATTCAAGGCATGTGCAAGAGTGCGATAAAAAAAAAAAGGCTGAAAAAAAACCCTCGCTCTTTAGAGGTATTTTAACAGAAACTTCTGTGTGTAGTGCGATATAAGTGCGAAAAGTGCGAACGTTAATTCAGAAACGTGCCAAGATATATTCTCTTACACAGACGGCATACCAAAGAAGTTTACCTACTGCATACTTTTTGCAGGTGTTATCTTGTTCGTTTTGATTAAATCAAGCGTAAAGTGTATTGATTCTCTAGGGATATGGTTTTGACAAATATAGCTGTAAAGCATGTTGCAATATGAATTCATTCTGTCACAGAATAATTTATAGGCCAGCTCACACCTGGTTAACTATGCTTTAAAGGATGTTACGAAACGAAAATGAGCTGAAACTGCGTTATGAATTCATTCTGTCACAGAATATTTCAATGGCCAACTCACACCTGGTTAACTATGCTTTCAAGGATGCAACGAAACGAAAAGGAGCTGTTATGAAACAAAAAAAGAGTCATAGTTACCAAACGACCTGGTCATCAGGTCGTTTGGTAGCTATGACTCTTTTTTCGTTTCGAAACGGCTCTTTTTCGTTTCGTAACAGCCCTTGTATATACATAGTTAACCAGGGGTGAACTGAAAATTAGGCCATCAAGAGTCTCTGCAAAAGCATAAATAAAGGTACCAGGAAAGACGGCTATCACAAAACTCAACCTAGCCAAGGCACCGAAACAAAAAAGCCGTGAGACGAGAAACCATAACAGCACAGAGTAGCTGAATATAAACACAATAACAAAACAAATTCTTAGGATGTGCTGGTTTGGAAAACAAGTTTTCACACCTGTGGATATGCAAATACGTTTTCGAAACTTATGCATCTCTGGTATTTGCCTTATTAACATTGTAGAAACATTTTGCATTTCAGTGGACGGACTATAAGTGCGTGATTAAAAAAGCTAACGTAAACAATAAGAACACAGTCATCCCTCTTTATAACGGCATTCATTACAACAGCAAACCTCGCAATAATAGTGTTCGAAAGATGTATTCTTTACAACAGCAAAATCAGGATAACGTCAAAAATATTTAGGGAAAATGCTGTCCTTGTAAAGAGAGTCCAGTGTTGATAAAATGACCTTAGACAAGGCGCCGATAAATGACGTCGTCCTAAACGAGACAAAGTTAAAAACCTGTCTAAAACACACTGTGGCACTGACAAGTTTGTAAGCTTTTGAAGAAAAGCAGATATAGAACAGTGAGACAAATGACAAAAACCCTAAGGCACCACTGCAACTTGGCGAGGGTATGATTTTCAGATGGCCTGTTCTAAGCTTCTATTGTTTTAGATTGAGGAAAATAAGGAATTACATTACCCTCTTTATTCGGTTATAAAACGGGATTTTCCCCTTCTAAACCAATACAAAAACTAAATCCGTCTTAAAAGACAAATCTAGATTTTCGAGACTGTTTTGGAAGAGCCAACGCCACTTTATAGATGGTCTATACAATACTGACTACCGGTTACAAGACGGGAGCTTACCTTCCCAAAATTACCGCAAAAAGAATTTTGCGGTAATTTTGGGAAGTCAAGCTTCTGTCTTGTAACCGAACGATTGCGATATCTGATGATAATTCTGATATAATGATTCTTATTTCCCCATAAAGCTTTGGTTGTGGCCGCTTGTTAGAGCCATCGAGTGGAGGCAGTTCTAAAGGGAGGTCGCAACGTATGTTTTAATTGAGGATTTGCAAAGATATTCAAAAATTAACACCAGTTAGCGCTCTTTCTCCAACTCTGGATGAGTCGAAATCCAGAGAGACAACATCATCATTCGACACTAAAACTGGCTACCGAAAGCATTGCTTCTTAACAAACAACAATAGAATGGGTGGCTAATTAAGCCATGAATCGTAGCCAGCGCGTAATCAATGTTTGGTGTAACAACAAACTGAAGCGACGATAGACGGTTACTTTACATGATGTACAAGAAAAAACATCTTTCAGAAGTTCGTGTGGTCTCACTATCATTTAGAACAGGCATAGCTCCTAAATGTATATTATCCTTTGTGAAGTAATGAAACAAACTCGGGGCGGGGATTGAAAGAATGTGGGGATTTTGACCAGAAGATGACATATCCTGTCATAAATGAATATGTTCTTGGTATTACGCTGCAGTCATCTACAGGTAGTACTCGACAAAGTTACCCTGGCTGATTGGCGAAGAAAGAATACGAATTTGTAGAAATCTGTGGAGCTGTTTCAATTTTGCGATCCAAAACAGGTAACTGGACACAACAATGGCTGATGTTCAGATGGCAATACATATGAGCCGCGACGTGACAAAACCAACAATGTGGTCATGTGTCCAGCGCAGACTCAGATCAGCCTGGGCATCCGCCGAGTCTGATCAGAGTCTTCACTGTCAGCATGGAGATACCTCAGACCCTGAGCTACACTTTAAGCGCAAAGCAAAGGTTCTGATTAGACAGAGCGGATACCCAGGTTGATCTGAGTATGCACTGGGCGCACAACCACATTGTTGGTTTTGTCGTGTCGCGGCTCATATCACCACACGAAAGCTCCACAAGGTCTAAATTTTAGGCGCATGCTATAATAACCCAGTTAAGATCCAACAGACAGCAACTGTATTTTATTAAACGCCATGTTACGTATAAACAAATCTTAGAAATTGCACTACAAGCTCTACACTTACACAACCATTATATCTTTTATTCGTATTTTGTATTTATTTGTCTGGTATCAAGTAATGTTGTACGAGTGCATACATCAAGCAAAAACTAATTCTAAGCAAGCGTGACTCTTATTTTTTTCTTTCTATTTCTGTATCTCCAGTTTTTTGTTCAGAGCTGTGTCTACGATTCTTTGCAATTACTCATTCACAGCAGAAAATGCAAATGTCTGTTTTCATTATTACTGAGATGCGTCTTCATTGGCGAGCTATTCAATTAGCATATTTGTCACAAGAGAAAGAAGTAACTTAATATAAAAAGTTATATAGCAGCAAAGAATGTTTAACATTAAACGCTACGTCGAACGAATTAACTCAGCATGCCTTTGTCGTGCAATGTAATCCTTGGCGTACTGTACAATGATTTCAAACACACTTGATTACACAAAGCAATTAATTCCAACTTTCCACGTTGCAAAACCAACTGCACATAATTGAATGCAAATATGCAGAAGCTGCTGTTTTTCTTCAAGCTGTTTTTTTTCTTGTAATAACGGGGCTTTAATATTGATATCACTTCTCATGAGCACAACTGAGTCAGTAGTTAGCCTTTTTCTGGAAACATGATTAATATTTCATCTTATTATTCGGGCAAAGGTCGCGGATTGGCTCGAGTGGAATCTATTTTTGTCGTTTCCTGTGATCAAACTTTCTCACAGTTGCTCTAAGAGTTCTAAATATTTGTTTGCCACACTGTTTCTTCAATTTGCCTGCAAGACTTTCCTACAATAATTCGGGCATTTGAGCACGTGTGCAGCCGCCCATCCCACCAACAGGTCCACCCACCAGCAAGGAGTGACATAAAAACTAGTTTCAGTCTCCTTTTCTCCAGCTCTGAAGAAGAAGGAATCCGGGGAGCCGTAGAACTTCATCGGACGTCATCCAAGTGGCTATGGACAGGATTGTTGCTGAAGAACGTTTATGTTGGCAGCATGATACAACAATAGAAGGGATGGCTAATTAAGCCATGAACAGAGTAACCAGCGCGTAATCAATGTTTTGGGTAGCAACAAACTATGATAGAAGGTTTTTTATGTGCTGTACAAGACAAACAGCTTTCAGAAGTTCAGGAGGTCATAACTAAGAACAGGCAAAGCGCCTAAATGTATGTTACTTCTTTGTGAAGTAATGAAATAAATTCGGGGCGGGGGTTGTGGTCGGGGAGGAATTTTTGACCAGAATATGATAAATTCTGTCATAAAAGAGTGTATTCTTGGTATAACACCATAGTTATCTACAGATAGTACTCGACACAATTACCACGAGTGATTGAGGAAGAAACAGTAAAAATTGAAGAAAGCAGTGGATCTGGTTCCAGTTTTGCAATCGAATACGGGTAACTGGATCGAACTTTGATACTCAGCGATGTCTGATGTTTAGATAGCAATGAATTTTGCCACTCGAAAGCTCCACAAGTTTTAAACTTTAGGCGCATGTTATAATAACCCAGTTATGTCAAGCATGTTAGCTTGTTTCATTAAACGCCATGTTACATATAAACAAATCTAAGACTTTGCACTACAAGCTCTACACTTACAGTGAGCCGCAACACAAAAAATGTTACCTTTGAGTTATACGTGGGCTATTAAGAAGAATTGTACGAGTGCATACACTACAGTTTTCAGGGGCGTAGCTAGGGGCAATTACACTGTACGCACAATTATGTTTTATACTCACTGAGGGTTATGATAGGGGTTAATCCGCTAAGATATTTCAAATTTTCTGTCTGTTGGCAGTTAGCATTAAAATTATGCCCAATTAACAACATTTCAGCATGAAAATACGCAGGTGTGTGTTGAAATTTTGTCAATTTGACAAAATTTCAATACGCACCTGCGTATTTGCGTATAGGTAGCTACGCCCTTGGTTTTTATCAAGCAAAAAGCAACACTAAGCAAGCGTGACGCTTATTTTTTATCTTTCTATTTTCGTTTCTCCCATGTTATGTTCTGAGCTGTTTCGACGATTCTTTGCACTGACTCATTCATTGCAGAAAATGCAAGTGTCTGTTTTCATTATTACTGATGTGCTTCTTCGTTGAAGAGAAAACCCTTAATTCGTATAAATGTTGATATAGCAGAAGAGAATATTTTAAGTTAAATGCTTCTTAAAAAGAATTTAATCAGCATGCACTGTCCTATAATCTGACGTACTGTCCAATTATTTCAAACTCATTTGTCAACGAATTGGATTATATTTAAAGCAATTAAATCCAACATTTAACATGGCAAAACCAATTGCACATAAGTGTATGCAAATATGCACTAGCTTTCCCAAACTGTTGCTTCTTGGTGGGCCTTAATCCCTGTCTTGCATTATTTGTTAATAAATGGGCTTTAATTTTGACACAAGTTCTCTATGGCACAAATGCTCCAGTAGTTATACCCCCGGCATACGAAGTATGCCGAGGGGTATATAGCGTTTGTCCGATGTCCGTTCGTCTGTTCGTCCGTCCGTCCGAATGTCTATCTGTCCGTCCGTCCGCGAATTAACATTTGCGTCAAAGTTTTGCGTTAAAGTTTTTGAGATCTTATATTATTGAAACCCTTTGTTGGGTTTGGTTTATATTTAGCATAATGATAGATGTTAGTCCAAAATTTTATTCTGTACTACCCCGACCCATGCCTGTAACCTAGAGGTCAAGGTCACAGACTTTAACTTTTCATGTTAAAGTTTTACGTTAAAGTTTTTAAGATCTCTATATAAGTCAAACCCTTTATTGGGTTGGGTTTGTGTTTGGCATGATGATAGGTGTTGGTCCAGACTTTTATTCTATACCATCCCCATCCATGCTTGTGACCTAGAGGTCAAGGTCACGGACTTTAACTTTTCCTGTTAAAGTTTTGCGTTAAAGTTTTTAAGATCTATATATAAGTTAAATCCTTTGTAGGGTTAGGTTTATGTTTGGCCTGATAATAGATGTTGGTCCAAAATTTTATTCTGTACCATCCCCACCCATGCCTGTTACCTAGAGGTCAAGGTCATGGACTTTGACTTTTCATGTTAAAGTTTTGTGTTACAGTTTTTAAGATCTTACATCAGCCTAACTCTTTGTTAAGTTTGGTTTCTTTACACATGCCTGTGACTTAAAGGTCAACGTCACATACTTGCACATTTTCATATATATTTTGTGTTAAAGGTTTTGTAATCTGCTATCAACCAAATCCTTTACTGTCTTTGGTTTATATTTGGTATGATGATAGGTGTTGCTCTGAAAATTTATTCTATACCAACCCCACACATGCCTTGACTTAAGGTCAAGGTCACAGACTTATGATTTTCCTTTTAATGTTTTTGGGTTAAGTTTATATTCTTTGCTTATTTTTCCCATCTTCTTCAACAGGACCTCTTGATATGTGACTTCATTTACCTCAAGGTTGCAACAGTTTTCATTATCTGGATGCTGCTGACATAAGGTCAAGGTCACATTCTTAAACAGTTGCATCAATGTACGGCTTTATAATGGTTCATATAAATTTCAGTTATCCTTCAATGGAACCTTTAGATATATTACTAGGTTGACTCGTAGCTTGCAGCAGATTAGTTGACATCCTCTGAATGCTGCTGCTGACCAAAGGCCAAGGTCACAGACTTTAAGATTTGTATCTTATAATATGTGTTAAATTTTTGTGTTTAAAGTTTAATATCATAAGGCGGTGGTACTGGCCGGGGGTATACGTGAGCCCCTGCTCACTTGCTCTAGTTAATTTTTCCTTTCCTCGTGACAGGATTATAACTTCATCTTATTAGTCGAGCAAAGGTCTCGGCTAGACTCGGCGCAAAGGTCTCGGCTTGACTCGGCAGATATCTTTTCTTGTCAAACTAACTCACAGGTGTTTATCGAGTTCTAAGTATTGCTTGGAACACATTTTCTTCCATATGTCTGCAAAACTTTCGCTGTTAAAGTCTCTTCAATGATGTAATTGTACAATAACTCGGCCAGCATTTGTCCAAGTGTGCAGCCGCCCATCGCACCCACAGGACCATGCGCTAACAAGGAGTAACACAACTATCCCAAAATCGAGACAGACCTCGCCATCAGACACCTACTGACTGCGGACAGGATTGCTACTTTGACAGTATCAGATCACAAAAGAAGAGATGACTAATTAAGCTGCGAACTGTAGCCAGCACGTAATCAATGTTTGGTGTAATAACAAACTGAGCTATGTTATATTATGTACAAGACAAAAGAAACTTCTGGTAGTACTCTTGTGGTCTAATCATAGCTTAGAATAGACATGGTTTCTAAATATGTTATTCGTCCTTTGTGAAGAAATAAAACAAAATTTGGGTAGGGGTTTGGATGTTGTTTCTTTATTGGCGAGCGGGTGGGAGTGGTGGAGTTATGTCCGGTTCTCGGTTCATGGTGAATGTTGTTGTAAATGGCTTGAGTATATTCTTGGCATTATGTCATAATCATTTACATATACAATCGACTCAAAAGCAATAACTGATTGACAAAGAAACAACACGAATTGGTAGAATAAGGACATCTGGTATATTTTTTAATTAAGGGTTATTGGGTCGACCTTTGATATAATATGGTGGCTGGTGTTGAGTTGACACACGAAAATCTCACTAGGTCTAAACTGCAGGCGTATGTCCTAAAAACCCAATTATTTCTAGCGCGTAAGCTTCAACAGACAACAACGTTTTATTAAATGGCATGTTACAAACAAATCAAGACATTACACTACAAGCTCTACACTAATAGCGAGCCGCATCACAAAAATGATACCCTTCTATTCGTACGTATTTGTGATGCACGAGTGCATACACTACAGTTTTTTTTTTTTTTTTTTTTTTTTGTTTTTTTTTTTTTTTTTATCAAACAACAAAAAAAAACCTATATGCTAAATAAGCGTGACTCTTGTTTTTGTCTTTCTATTTTTGTTTCTCCTATTTTACATGTATGTCCTGAGCCGTTTCGACGATTCTTTGCACTGACTCTTTCATTGCAGAAAATGCAAATGTCTGTTTTCATTATTACTGATGTGCTTCTTAGTCGAAGCGGTATTGAATTAGCATATTTGTCACAAGAGAAACCCCTTAATTCATATAAATGTTGATATAGCAGCTAAGAAGAATTGCAAATTTGAGCTAAATGTTTCTCTTCAAAGGAATTAATTCAGCATGCCTTGTCGTATCTAATCCTTGACGTACTGTCCAATGATTTCAAACTCATTTGTCAACAATATGGATTACATTTAAAGCAATCAAATCCAACCGACCTCTTAAAACAACTGCACATAATTCTTTCTTTCTTTTTCTTTTTCAAACTGTTTCTCTTGATAGGTCCGCCTGCCCTGCGTCGCATTTTTGCTGCTACCGGGGCTTTAATCTTGATAGGTCACTTCTCACAGACATAAATGTTTCGATATAGTTTGCCTTTTTATTAGCTTCATCTTTTGCTAGTTAATCAAGGGGTAGTCTAACTAATTCACGGTCGCTCATAGAGTTCTAAATATTTGCTTGAAACATTTTTTCTTCCACATAAATTAAATTCTGAAGGAAGAACGATGATGCCATTGTGCAAAAACTCTGGCATTCTTCTACGTGTGAAACCGCCCATTGTACCCACATGCAGGTTCATGCACTGAATTAGTCTGTACAACAATGTTTCCGTATGTTGTACAGTCGTGCCTCTTGCCCATTGGTATGGTTGTTCGCTAGGTAACAACTAATAACACAAGGAAATTCAAATTAAAAAGCTCGTGACAAACGTTGTTCAAAGTGTTCACGTACACAACAAATTTCAGCATTATTGAAGTACGATGAAACCTAGACACAGGTATTTGTTGGATAGATACCGAACTTAGTTCAGGTGAAAAACGCATCAATGTCTGCTGAGGTTAATCAAATACCACAGAAATGTGATGATCTAATTACGCTTGTAATCCACAAATGAAACTATGAGTTATTTCTAAGAGCTTGTACCTAAATCAGTCCGCGATATCAGCCTGAAAATACCTGGAAAACTAAAATAGCCTAAACACACACCTCTGGCCAAATCAAACATGCAGTTTAATAGACATAAACAGAAATAGAAATGTCAGTGTCACTGGAAAACTATTTTGTCTTCTATATCTCTACAGATTTCTACAATGAGAGCCTCTGTCACTACATCTGGGGCGGTCCATTTACCCATGGGCAACTTTTACCTCTGCCCTGTATAATCTACATGTTAATGACGATATCGCGTGAGCTTCAAATAGCATTAAATTATATAGGCCATTGAAACTTTATCTCTTTTATTGTCTTTCTTGAATAAAAAATGAAAAATGTTGTGTAAGGTCCATATAGTGCACTTTTTGGCTTCACTTTGATATTGTTTTCAAACTTTTAAGTCTATATCTAATGCGGTCATTTTTGCCCTGATTCACATCCCCATCATTTTCTAATAGTATATAGGGAAAATAGAGAAAATAGCAAAAAGTTACTCAGTTTTCTTCAGTTTTCTTAAAACGCAAGTCTAAAGTGAAAATGTTGTGTTATCCTAGTATTCTACACTATCTTACAAATCTTTTGATATATTTTGTAAGAAAATCAAAGAAATATTAGTGCGGTCATTTTTTACAAACTTAATACTACCCTACATCCAAAAACTGAATTTCAGTAACGTGCGTGACTGATATCGAGGTGAGGAAAATTGTTGGGGACGATTTTGAGGGGTTGGGTGTGTGGGGGGATGGGGGGAAGGGGGTCACATAAATTCTGACTATGGCAAAAAGTGCATTTAATAATTATGTTCCACCAAATTTTAGACCTTTAATCTAATAGTCTAAATGGTGTGTAAAAAGTCAGACTAATAGAAAACCGACGAATAATGACCATAATTGTAAACCTCAACAGAAAACCCTCACAGCAAAGAATCATCCTACTGGATACACAACGTTGAATCAGCACTGGATCAACTTTGTGTTGGTTGGTTGGTTTGATGCTTAACGTCCACGGTAAACAACTAAGGTCATGTCGGGACGGTCAGTTAACCTAACCACACTATTCCTGGGCAGGCTTAGACCTCCTAAGCGGTTAACCAGTACTAAGTGCACATACTTTCGCCAGTAACTGACAACTGCCCTTCTTGAATCAGCGGAAGGAGAAACGAAAGTATGTGGCCAGACCGGGATTCGAACCCAGGACCTCTGACTTACGAGTCAGGTGCCCTACCGATTGCGCTACCCGGCCCGGCTCAACTTTGTGACGTTGAATCAATATTGATTCAATGTTAATTTAAGATTGTGTGCCTGCACATGAGATGCACAAAATCATGAAATCTGACTGGAAGCACTGGATATAACAGAACCTATATTAGAGCCATATGTTACTGAGACAGACAACAATCTGGTTACCGTAAAAGATCCCAATATTGGGGCAAACAGGACTGACTAGTACAAACCCAGATTACACTGATCATCAAAGATCAGTCTGATCAGGATTTACACTGTTGTTATCGTATCAGCATCTTTTGAGCGCAGTAAAGCTTTGTTCAACCAAACTGGTCCATTTCAGGACAATTATGGTAAATATTTTAGATGTCCCAACTTTTAGGTGTTTTTCGGTAAAAATCATCTCAGATGATATCAAGTATCGTCTTCAGAAGTTATATCAGTACACAAAACGAATTATATGAGCCGCGACACGAAAAAACCGACAAAATTGATGTGCGCCCAGCGCAGACTCAGATCAGTCTGGGCATCCGCCTAGTCTGATCAGACCCTTCGCTATGCGCTTAAAGTAGGTTTGGGTCTAAGCTACATCTATGCGGACAGCGAAGACTCTGAACAAACTGGGCGGATGCACAGGCTGATCTGAGTCTTCACTGAACGCACATGCCCCTTTGTTGGTTTTGCCGTGTCGTGGCCCATATATGCCTAGGTAACTGTTTCATTCCGAGGCAGCGGTTCTTTGGAGATACATATGAGATACTGTCAAGATAGCATCTGTGCGTGCGGCATAGACATGTAGTGATGTTCCTTTCATGAGAATAGGTACAACCTAACGTGCAAACAGGGGATACAACGATCAGCCAACGAATTCACGCAGTCTATTAGAGTTCGTTCGCATCAACATCTATATCAGTCCTGAGGAATCCTAAACTGATATTCAATCTCGTATTCAACAATACACCTCTCTGATCCCGTTTAAAGAGCAGCTGAATCATACTTCAAGAGGCGGCAAAACTTTGAATATTCAGAATAGTAAAATATGCTTTAAGTAGGAGACTGGTAAAAATACGGCATAATTTAAATCTGTTGTCGGCAAGATGCTATATCACTTTCTTTGGCTTACCATAATATTCCAAATGTCATGCATAATATAATATTGATTCATTTCATTGTCAAGTATGAAAGAGTGCAGTTTTTCCACGTGAGTTTTTCCCTGAGTAAGAAGATGATGATCCAGTCAGGTCTACATGTACCTGTTTTAAATGCAACAAACCTGTACAGCTTTGGAAGCTAAAAGAATTCCATTGCAGAAATGCCCGTAGTGGCCCAATATAGGCCTAGTAATCGTGCAGTTCTAGTCTCACATGGAAATTAAAAGTTCCAGCTTCTCCAAATAGCTCTTAAGAAACAATACGTATCGATTCATATATCTGGTAAGCAAATTTTTGCAAAATGCTTACTTTGACCTAAAATAACTGGTGATAGTAACTGCTATCAGAAACGGCCTGAAATGACCGTACCGAAATTTCGGTTTGGCCATTTTTAGTTTTATTTTTCGGATTTTCTTTCACAAAGCTTTAAGAAAATAGCTTTTGAAAAAAACTTTTGAAGAACAAAATACTGCTTATCGACTCATATATACATGTGTACATATGAAAACCATATTTGTGCAGAATATTTGCTTTGACGCAAAAGAATGGGTGTAGTTACTACAAACTTCCTGAAAGTGGCCAAACCAAAAATTCGGTTTGGCCATTTTCAGAACTTTTGTGAGAACCTAAGTGCTTTTTAGAATAGTCTTTGTGAATAAAACACTGCTTATCGACTCATATATACATGTATATATGAAAGGCATATTTGTGCAGAATATTTGCTTTGACGTAAAAGAACTGGTAGACCACCCCGAAATTTCGGTTCGACCACTTTATGGAGTTTTGTGAAAACTCTACCATTTTTCCTTTCACAAAGTTGGAATTTTGTACAAATATGTTTAACATACATCCAAGTCGAACAGCATAGTTATATTATGGCAATCCTTTTGGGTTTTTACCCAGCAGGCACACAAGGTTGAATCAACATTGAATCAACATTGATTCAACGTTATGACGTTGAATCAAGGTTGAATCAAGGTTGATTCAATGTTCTGTGCCCAACCGGTAATTTCTCAGTTGGGAATGGTATTGCAGGTACATGGTGTGTACTAGTTATAGCCCATAGCTTACATTCTTAGAAAGAAAATCAAAAGTACAATAGACAATTATAAAACCATAAGTACAGGAAGAGTTTTTCTTTTATAGTAGTTCTAAGGATATAACAAGGAAACATTATAGGCTGTACATTTTATGTTATTGTACAACAAAGGTTAGCGAAAATGCTAAACATCAATAGCTTCTTAGGATCATAGGTTGGCAGTAGATACACAGTAAGCCGTCAGAAATAAAAAGCTACAGCAGTAACAGTGGTTCAGAGAATATCCTTTAATTAACAACATGAATGCACATGTAAGTATTTCCTTGATATAAATCAGCAAGCATCTGTGGAAATCTGGTTATAAGACATGCGCTCTCTCGATTCTGTGTCGAATGAATTCAAGGGCCGGAGGTAAACCTAATACAAAAATCAAGAATCAGTTACAAAGTGGACTTGTCCATCCGTATCATTTAGTTTGGGTCAATTTCTAAGGGTTTCTGGTGGTGTTTTCACGTTCATTGTAATTTGCTACGGAATTCCTGTGTAGACATTGGACAGACAAAACAATGTAGACCACTGGTTCTGTGGCATCTGAATTGGATCTGCACAGTTTGCATATGTCCCCCAGAATGGGTTTCCAGTCTAAAAAAGGGTTAATTGATGGAAACGGTACGTCCCAATATTTACCGCATACGGTATGTAACTTTTGGCTTATGCAGCAATATCAAACATTTTCTCCTTCCCATTCCATTATCATAATAACAGAAATTACTTATAACACAATATGGGGGACATTAACTAACACATAAAATATTAGGACTAGTTCAAAACCTGAGCTTGAATAGGTTGGAATGGATTCAATTGGCTATTATTTGCTCCCAGAGCCTTTGATGCAACTCCTACAGAAAAGAGGGAGCAAATCCTTTCCTCTAACAGTGCCATTCCAGCAGGCACATGACGTCGTAATGACGTCACACTGACGTCGATGCGACGTCATCACGCCGTATCGACATCAGTGCGGTCATTATGACGTCAAATGCACGTAATGGAGTGGCACTGACGTCGGTGCGACGTCATCACGTCGTATCCACGTCAGTGCGACGTCATTATGACGTCATGTGACCGTTGGGATTCCAAGCTGTATTAATAAATTGGAGATTACCTCCAATAGACCATCCCATTCCACTCCAGTCCATTCTGTTCCATGTTTTAGACTATAACGAAAAAGATTAGGAATATGAACGTGTCTAGACATCTGGTAATGATTACACACGCATTCTGTACCAGTAACCGTCGAATATCCGTCCTTGAAATCATCTTTGCAAGCTTAGTTATCTGTCTATATCTATCTATATATCTAAACAGGAACCGACATTTCATGAGATGTACATGTTACTGCTTGTACAAAGCAAAAGCAAAACGAATGTAAGTGCATATTTGCGTATAAATAAGTTCTGAATAATAAGATCCTTTGGAAGCGAGGAATACACAAAGAAATGAGAATAAGAGACTCGTTTGATTGAGTCTGTTCATGACCAGTAATGAAATGTGCGACACCGTTCACACCCCGTCATATCGGCTTACGCATAACGCTATTTTCAAAATGACGCTAAAATGAGCCTAAATACATATATAGTGATCCTAAAGATCCAGAAAATAAAATCTGCACTGTGATGATATACGAGGGAGACGTCTCGCTTTTAGGCCGCCACACGACACAACACCCCCAAGCCAGCTGCAGTGAAGATAAATAAGTTCTGAAATATAAGATCCTTTGGAAGTAGCTACGCCTTCAGTTTGAAAATTAGCATTATCCCGTTGAATAGGGTTTTCACAAAGGACCCGAATGGATATTGAAATTTTGTCAATATGACAATTTCTATCACGCACCCTATTAATAAATTTGACATCATATTTTGTCAAATTGACAAAGCATGTATTCATGAGTGAAATTTTAGAGCGGAATCATCCCGTAAAAGGAACGATATTGAGGCGGAATCTCTACTTTCCGAACTGCTATTGCATTGGGATAGGTTTTACGGTTTTAACCTTTTGTTTCTTCGCGTACAGAGTTACTAACAGTGTATTTTAAGCGTGTTGGAAAAGCATTGACGATTCACTGAAATGTGGCTAATCAGTATTTAAAAATCAATGTAAACTGTTAAAAGTCAAAGAAATTTAGGAAATATTGCTTATGTTTGCATTAATCTTTATTTCAGAATGGTCTGCATCTGTTTTAAAGTTTGTTCTATTCTTTCCAACATTTTGGAGAAGGTAATATCCATTGTATGATACCACCAACAGCACGCCAAATGCCATTAATCTGCAAATAATCATAATCAATTAACAGGTAATTAAATAATGGGATTTCTGGATTATATGTCAAACATCAGTACAGTTATGGTAGGCAGGTATTTTTTTATCGACCGACAGCTGGTGATATGATAAACTCATAGGAAATCGTAGACATGCTGACAGACACACTGCGTACATGCATTTTTGTGTTGTATTGTAAGGATTTAGCATCTAAGCCGCCAAAAAGCAGACGATAAAATTTATGTCTGCAACGGTCCAACCACACGTGCACACGTTTCGTCCAAGATATATCATATTCAGAATTTCATCGACTTGAGGGCAAACAATGTAGATCCAAATGAGGCGGTTTATTATGAGCCGCTTTACTTGGATCCACACTGTTTGCAAAATCAATTATTTTTATGTTTTATGCTTTAACTTGCTTTTAGGCCTTGGTCAGTTATAACGACCGACACGAAGGACGTGACATCGTGCGAGGTCTGAAAAAAAATCGGCTGAATGTTGTTCTTATTGTTCTTACACACTCGTTAAAGCCTGAATCATATTATTTATTTATTCATTTATTTATCTATTTATTTATTTATTTACACAAAAGAAATGACAAAAAGACAAAATATACATATACAGCTCTCATAAGAACTCTGTGCAACAAGCGCACCTAATAGAAAACCTGATGGTCAGCTTGTCAAGAGTGTAATGTTAATTTCAGTTGGTAATGCTGACTGTTTTGACCAGAAAAAGTCTAACAACTAGGGTTTTTTTCTCTCTTGGAGCCGCTTCATTTGTAATTGTCAATAATTGTTTGCTCCAACAGTTTTTCAGGTAATTCCTAATAAGCAAGAATCAAAGCAGGACCACCGACTTGTCAGCTCAAGGTCATTCTCTGGACATCCGTAACACTTTTCTTTGGCATTTGTTCTGTATTTGTTCCCTATGTCTCTTCTATTACAGGGCAGTCAACATTATTTTCAAGAATAGAATACCTAGTCACTCACAGTATTCATTAATCAGAGCAAACCCACTGGGCACACAAGGTTGAATCATCGTTGATTCAACCTTGATTCAACGTCCCTGACGTTGAATCAAGGTTGATTCAACGATGATTCAACGTTTATTCAAGTTGAATCAAGGTTCATTCAACGATGATTCAACGTTGATTCAACCTTATGTGCCTGCTGGGAAGGTTTCCTGCTTTCAACAAATGTTCATCAACTTATCTTTCACGTGACTATAATAAATGTTTAAAGCAAGTGAATGGATACATCTCATGTTATTTTTATTTTTTTCGAACAGAGACTAATATGTTTCCTTGTCAGAAGAGCCCCGCTCTTGAAAGGAAAGAATATGAAACCCCGCTTTTTCCACTGAAGGTTTGCTTTTTCTGATAATGTACCAATTCATTGTGCAAGCAGTTTAGCAGTTAAACATACACTATGTATACAACATTCATGATAGAATTTATGACAGATTGTGTTAATTGTGCATTTCGTTTAAGTGTCCTACTGCAATGCCTCAGTTGAAAAAAGTTATGATCATGATCTAACTAGACTCACAATATATTTGAGGTAATGCCAATAACGTATATAAAACGGTTATTATTAATGTGAAAATGATGACCTTTTGGCCACCATTCAAACCAAAAGGCTCATTATTTTATGAAGAAAGCAGAAATTTTGCTTATTATTTGTTATGTCTTTTCTTTCATCTAGAAAAAGGTAAATACCAATAGTATCATTGTTATTGGGGCACCGTAACCAATTTCTGATGTTTTTCTAATATTTGACTCAGTTGATTTTATAAAGCATCGCCGTTTATAACATGCTTGGGCAATAGCATAGTCAATACCTCAATAATAACACTACTCCAGAAGGAGCAGCTTGACCTGAGACCTACTTGCTGAGACACCAACAATTAGGCAATTAGGAAATAGGGTATGATCGGTTTGTAATGAAACCCAGTAGTATGATGATACTGTGCTGAATGTCTACTGAAAAAAGATGTTTATTTACCCAGTCCATATTTATATCATTAAAAGAGCTAATGAACCATAATTGAGCAGCGACACGAGAAAACCAACAATGTGGTTGTGCGCCCAGCGCAGACTCAGATCAGCCTGGGCATCCGCCCAGTCTCATCAGAGTCTCCACTTACCGCTTAAAGGGTAGCTAAGGGTT
This sequence comes from Ctena decussata, assembly GCA_963989385.1. Lineage (NCBI taxonomy): Eukaryota > Metazoa > Mollusca > Bivalvia > Lucinida > Lucinidae > Ctena > Ctena decussata. Next base: position 56,597,132 of record OZ022500.1, on the reverse strand, counting down.
TAAGCTACGTCCATGCGGACAGCGAAGACTCTGATCAGACTGGGCGGATGCCCAGGCTGATCTGAGTCTGCGCTTTACGCACAACCACTTTGTTGGTTTTCTCGTGTCGAGGCTCATATGGTATTTGTATCACGATCCATACAGCGAAGTAGCAATAAGCAGTATGGGTACATCTCCAAGTGTTTTTTCGCTATTTTTGCAAAGGAAAACAACTTAGTGACTTTTTGTTTGTTTCTCTGATGTCTATTCTTAAAAGAGTTGAAGGAAGTAAACTAGCAATTTCAGGGTATCCGTGTACCGTGGAAACCCTACTATAGTTGGCACAAAATGTTTGCTTTGAGAAACGCAAGGTATCTCATTGAAGAATACATGACACTCCTCTAAATATTGTAGTTCAATGTCAAACTCTTAACCAATCTTAAATGAGCCACGTATTCTGATCTCATCATTCTTCCTGTTTCGATCGATGGTCTATGAATCCCTCGGCATCATCCAAGCGGACACATAACGTTGAAACAACTTTGATGAATCAAACTCAGCATCAGCCCCCCCCCCCCCCCCCCTCTCTCTCTCTCTCTCTCTCTCTCTCTCTCTTTCTCATGACAAAACCTATTTCCATTCCCCGTGGAGCCTCATTGAGAGGCATATATATTTTAGATATACACATAGCATATGTGTAATGGAAGAACATTTCAAATTAAAATTATCAACTCATATATTTGTTTGCAAACAATGGGATACAGTTTACGAAAGTCTTCCCACTTTCTTCTGTATCGCAGTTTGTAAAATCATGTTTATTTATGTTTATTATTGTAATATGTATGTTATACAAATACAATTATTTTCAACTCATTCAATGCCGTTTCTGTGTGCCTGCAGGGTTTATATCTAAGAGTAATGACTTTGACAAGGCAGTCTGATCAGAGTCATAGTGTGTTTTTGGACATGCCGTCGAAGACTCATTTTCTGAAAGCACGTTTCATTGACTCCTGTCGGCATAGCAATACTATACAGTTTGCACGAGGAAATGTTACAATATTGACACTGGAATGCTTCAATGTCAAAGAAAAGCCAAAGCAAATCCAGAGCTCTAGATAAGAGGGCGTATTTGGTGATAATTAGGGATAATTTTTGTTAATTTTGCATAAAAACATATGTTGTTACCCCTCATCTGAACCGTCTCGACGAGACGGTTCAGATGAGGGGTCACAACATATGGTTTCGATGAGAAATAAGAAAAATTATCCTTAATTATCATCAAATACTCCCTCTTATCTAGAGCTCTGAAATCTAAGAAATATTTCCTGCAGGCACTATGAACATTTCACAGAAATACAAACAATAACACTCGGCAAAGCACAAATATTTTCTTACCTTTCCACGAGTCTAAACTAAGTCTGAGCAAAGACGTGGAATTATCTTCTAAAACAACAACTGTATTGTAACGCTTCCACTTTATGCCTTTCGTTAAGCCTGAGAATTAGTTTAATTATTTCTGTGGGGAAGAAAAAAGTCCGTATCCAAAAGGTGTAGTTGTTTTGCCCCAAGAACCTTCAGCACTTAACTCAAAACAATTATGAAAGTAGCTCTGATTAGAAGCAGACTCAAGGAAGGGAAAACGATGCCAAACTTTTCCCACTCAAAAGTTTTCAAAGAAACACACCTTTGAGATTGTTAAGATGTTCGGAGGCTGAGGCGGTTGCTATGGTAACTGTAGTACGATTTCCATTATCTCGTACTGTAGCGTAATGATTGGGGATTTTGGAGGTATGTGCAAGTAGTTCAGGTATCAATATTTTGTAAAACAATTATCTACCTGATTAAAAGACAGACGAAATACAAAAAAAGAATAGTAGGCAAAAGCCTTTGAAGCAGGAATCCGAGTACGAGTACTCCAAACTTTTATTTTAGAACATTTGAGCCGCGACACAAGAAAACCACCAAAGTGGTTGTGCGCCCATCGCAGACTCAGATCAGCCCGGGCATCCGCCAAGTCTGGTCAGACTCTACGCTAAGTGCTTAAAGGGTAGCTTCCATGTGGACCTCCATGTGTACAGCGAAGACTCTGATCAGACTGGGCAGATGCCCAGGCTGATCTGAGTCTGCGCTGTGCGAACAGCATCTTTGTTGGTTTTCTCGTGTCGCGGCTCATTGATATGTGCTCGTGTGTGGCGGGCAGAGGAGACTGATTTTAGACAGCTATAATGAGAAATATGATGACCTATGTTTAGTGGCTGGTCTGTAAGTTTGAATGAGGCGGTACATGTGAAAGGGCTTCTGTCCTCTGGTTCTTAATACAACACTATACAAATAGTTTAACCCTTTCAAACATTGATAACGCCAGACTTATATCAATACAACAAGATCTAGAGTGAAAGAAAGGGATGGTGTGTGTGGGTGGGGTGGGGTGGGAGCTCTGTCAAACGAATTTAACGTGTATGCGTACACAACGATGTTTTCCGTCATTTTTTACAAAGGGAGAGGGACCTTGCCTGCTTTTTCAAGGAAAAAGGTAGTCTACCAAAAAGGGGGTCTACTCTTTAAGGAAAAATCTGCTTCTAGAGGAACAAATTCTTTCACTTAGGAGAATGAAAATGACGTAAATGCTTCCTCTGAAAGTGTACCCATTTACATTAACCATACAGATATCCGTTTTCCATTTATCGTTGTACAAGACTTTTTTTCATACAGCTCCCAGTGAAAACGCGACGTTGGTAAAACGTCTACCCCACGTGGTCCAGGGTTCGAGGTTATAAAACTTGATCGATCTGATTTCAGAAGGTTATATGAGATAAAAGTTAATTTTCCATGTGGGCCTGTATGGCTACTGTTTATAAACGTCTGAAAAACTATGCCAATAACCACAGGGTATAAACCAGTCCGCCAATTTTCGCTTCCAGCAGAGACTGTCCATCATATTTGGCTTCCGCCGAGACTGTCCACGAGCTCTTGCTTCCTGCTGAGACTTCTATACATGATAAATGGCTTCCTACGGAGAATGCCCGTGTGACTCTGCTCCCTGCCGAGGCTGCCGGCAGGAAGCAGAGTCACACGGACAGTCTCGTAAGGAAGCCATTTTTCGAGGACGGTAGTCCCTGCAGGAAGAAAGAGATCGCGGACAGTCTCGGCGGAAGCCAAATATGATGGACAGTCTCTGCTGGAAGCGAAAATTGGCGGACTGGTTTATACCCTATGGCTATTGGCATAGTTTTTCAGCCGTTTATAAACAGTAGCCATACAGGCCCACATGGAAAATTAACTTTTATCTCATATAACCTTCTGAAATCAGATCGATCTATTTACAATTTTTGTACGTATGCATATGTTAAAACTGAACCTTTACAGCCATGAGAAAATATGCGATATGCACCCGAAGCCGACCGAATTCGAGAAATATGGAGTAAAATTTCAATTGAAGTTTCGGACTCGTTTCAGAAAGGTTTCAATGTTTTTGCTGAGTTTCGGACGTGCGGACTTTCTTACAAAGGAGAACAACTTTAATGACTTTCTGGTTTTCTTTTCACAACAAAACCCTCCAAAAGGGATGTACTCTTGGAGGAAATAACGTCGTCCTAGACGAGCAAATTCTTTCCTTTAAAAGTTGACCCTTGTTAAGAAAAGGAATCAAAACAGACAATGGCAGAGTTCCTTCCCCTGAAGGCGTACCCATTCACCTTACTACGAGGGTCATCCAATAAGTCATGCAAACGCCGCCATTACTGCTCTATTAATTCAGGTAGGGTTATCAAATTACACCATTAACAGCTTACGTATATAATACACATATGTGCTAAAAATCATACATGTGCCACTCCTTTCACAGATATGGGAGGGTTTTGAATGCAAAGGTGTAAGCGATACCGGCGGTGAAATTGCACATACATGACGTCTTTTACAAGAGGTTAGGGGAAGAAAATTCCTTCATATATGTTTATTATCCTTTCCAATTACAAGAATTCATGTTCTAAAGTTATCGCCTTATATTTAAGAATTCAAATAAGAGACAACTATCACTTCATATTACCAAACAAATGTGGTTGCTAGGCAACAAGAGAATATTACAGAATTTTACCAAAATTTTAGTTTTTGGCGTTTACCTCTGGTTTCGTAAGGCTGCAAACGATATTTAACAAGGCTCGAATCTTATATTTTCTCTAATATCTACATTTCAGCATCTCGGGACTAGTCTTTAATAACAAATTAATGGCAGTTTAGGAAACACTTCATCTACTGTGAACGCCTCTTCTTCATATACTCATTTTATATGATATTTTAGCTGCTCGATAAGCATGGCGATCTTCCTTTGAACAATAATTATATCTTGACTGACGGCAATATCTTAACCTTGGTACCGTGTATATACTTAAGTATTATTTTCCGTATCTCCCAGCAATTTTCAGATATTTACAAGGGTTCTGCACTAAGCTAGGGGATCTTAAACAGACAACTGGAAGCCACCGTCGCACCCATAATGGTGGTATCCTTCAGTTGCCTAGCAACGCCATTTGCAAGATCATGACATTTCTGGAAATTGTTGACTGGAAAGAAGGAAAGATGCAATATAGGAATGTGGGTTGCTTGATTCGTTTTTAATTAGTACTTGCCTGAAACACGGCCGTTTGCAGGACTTATTGGATGGCCCTCGTAGACCCAGCCTTTTATACTTTCCTGTCATTTTAGGCCTTGAAGTTTTACCGCCTATGAAAAGACTGATTATGGCCGTACATCAAATTTTTTAGAATTCTTGAAAAAGTTGATAAATAGTCATGCGTTACAGCAAGCGTGATAAGCTAATATTTAATACAAGACTTCCGTGTTATCACGCACAATAAATAGATCCATTATTCTGTGCGTCCAAACAGGGCAGACTCGCTGACGGCGCATGCTTTAACACTAAAGAATCGAAAAAGAACATTTATAACGAAAGAGAATACTTTTAGCTTACATAACAATATACCCTGCAGGCACACAACGTTGAATCAACATTGAATCAACCTTGATTCAACGTCATTCAACATTGTGTGCTCAGTGGGTAGGTAGACATGACCATAATGAATTGCCTGGGCTGGTACTTTTGATCCAGTACTTTGACCTTTTACGGTAGGTAGATCATCAACCTGATTAGCAATTAGTTCAAGATCGACACTACGGTTTTCATTAGTATCAGGCGGAAATTATTTCCCGATTATATCAAGTGGTCTATCAAGTTTGACAACTTGCATCTTCAATCAAAAAATCATGATCATGCCTGCCTCTGAATTATCTCCCGTCAAATTGTATCTGTTCTCTTTACGTACTTTGACCACGGGCAAATACCAAAATCAGTTCTGCTGCTAGTTACAGAAGTTATCTAACTTGAAAGTTAAAATAATAAATCGGATCTCACTGAGTCTTAACTATAGTTACATGTTCCCTGTATGGGAAGATATGACTATGGCATTTCCCAGCTCCAAGGGAAATAATTTGGTACAAGAGAATTGTTTATCGATGGATGCGTTTGCTTTTCTACTCGTTTGAGATGATGCAGCATTTATGCTTGAAAATTGAGTCGAATTTTCGAATTCGTACTTGCCAAGTACGAATTCAAAAATTCGGCTCAATTTTCAAGTATGAATTCGAAAATGCGGCTCAACTTTCAAGCACAAGTAGCTAGCGAAAAATCCACACAGACGAAGGAGTACCTCGGAAAGCAGCAATGGAAGGAGACAAGGTAGACAGTGCTCGTTTATCTGACCTTGAATATTTATGAACAAACATGCACAACAATAATGAAACGTGGACCAGCAACTATTCCGAAAACGAACACAAAAAATATTCAAACATTTCATAAAATTCAGTTAATCACACTATAGAGGCAACCACATTAAACTGTTCAGGAACATCATCATGTCTAAACACCACGTAATTGCAACCATAGGTTGTTCTTATGTCCGCATTTATGATCTCCACTGAGAGAAGGATACCAGTTGTTTTGATTAATAAAAAATATATACATTGTTCTTTCCTTTACGCGAAATTTTATTGCGTTAGAATCTCAAAAGCATCCTAATAAGTTATTCGGGTTCGGTATTTATTGGTAGTCTTAATTACTTTACTATTCTCAAAGCGGTCTCGAACCGCACAATAACACCCCATGCCGATATCGCTCTGTACTTCCGGAATCGGAAAGGTGTGTCGGAATTAAACTTCGGTTGTTTTATTTCTGTTTAATCATTCATTTATTATTATTATTATTATTATTATTATTATTATTATTATTATTATTATTTTATTTTGAAGTTACATAAAAATTAACGCATCTCCCCGAAAGTTAGCAGACTTCTTATTTACCTTTTCTCTACGGTTAGAATAAAAAAAAAGAGCGACATGTTGTTTTAAAAAAGTATTTTTAATTTATAAGGAAATATCAAAGTTTTTTTTTTCTACGCAAAAGATGAAAATAGAAGCTTATTCTCAAATGTTCGACCATATATAATGTGCATGTATACTGAACATTCATTAAATACAGTAGAACTTCGCTGGCTCGAACAGGCTTGGGACCATGAAAATTAGTTCTAGCCAAGGGTAGTTCTAGCCATCCAGGGTTAGTTTCCTTATAAAGTGACCTCTAGGGACCAAGAAAAGAGTTCCAGCCAGGCAGGGTGAACGAGCCATCAGGGTTCGAGCCATTGAAGTTCTACTGTAATGGGCAGGTATACCTATAATGAACATACAGTATAAAAAACTACATTTCCTATGACCAAGACAGATTTGTCAGTGAAATTGTTTAACCTTGAAAGCGTAGACTCCCCTATGTATTCTTCATAATTTTTGACAAAAAATGGACACAGGTTACTTCTTTTTCATCTTCTTAACCTGATAACATATGAAAGAGTTGGAAAAAAATATTTGCTATGATGTTCGTCTCAATGTATTCTTGTTCCTTCAAACCTAAATACATTTTTCAATAACGATGTTAATTGATAAGACTTTGGCACAGAAAATACCCTTCGATGTTTTTTACATAAAACTTTTTTAACATCAACAAGTCGAGCATTTTGGGATTCTAAATTGTGAGAACCACAAAAAGCAGGCATTTGGGAAGATCTGTTATGTTTTCAGCATTTTCTGCAGATTTTTGTATTCACCACTAATTTGTGATCACCGCCATAGAAATAAAATAATATTCATGTTGTAAAAGCTTATGCTAATTAGCTGAGTTAAAACACCATTTCTCTACCACTGATATAAATTCATATTATATTTTTCGCATGGTATCGCTGCAAGCTTTTAACTTCAGTTTCGTCATTGTAAGTGATCGTGATCCGCCGACTTTACATCACTGAATTTCACATAAAAAGTATTGCAAAATGATTTGGGTCATTTTAGTTGCCAACCAAAATGAGTTTTTATCCGAGATCATAAACTGGTAAAAATAAGTGTACAGGCGCCAAGCCTCATTTATTTGTCGCTTTTGTTTATATAGCGTTGATCGACGGGGAACCAGAAAATGAAAATGTATTCTGTAGAGCAATCTGTCATTTTTTCAAAGACATAGTCTCCATACTGTTTTGCCAGTTGTATGACAACTCATATTTTATCACCAAACGAGTCGGTTGTATCGGTTTTCAAAATGATTTGTGTTTAGAAGCCTTTACCACTAGAAGTATTACGAAGGCTCTCAGTCGTATGAATTTGTCATAGCTTTTTACTACAGTTTTGTCATGATTCGCCAGCCCTAAACAAATAAAAAATCTTGAGTTTCTTATAAAAGAGTATTGAAAAACAGAATGGTTCCTTTTAGCTGGCAACCAGAATGATCTATTCTCGATAACACAAGCTTGATCACATGGTAAAAATACAACGTACAGATGTCGAACCACATTTGTTGCTCGCATTGCTCGACGGAGAAACAGAAAAAGAAATTGTAGCTGGTAGAGTTTCTTTTTTTTTTTCTTCAAACTTTTCGCCAGTTTTACGACATAATAGATGCACATTTTATCACCAAACGCACAGGTTGAACAGCCTTCCATGATGATTCGTGTTTAGAGGCTTTTACTACTGGGAAGACTATGGACCTTTTATTATCAAATGTGTTTTTTACAGTTACCGAGTTACTGTAACTTTCTGCGTAAAGTTAATTTAGCATACATGCTATCTAGACATGGGCTTTGAGTCAAATACCAAATTAACCCTAAAGCATTTAGTCAAACATTCCTAAGAAAACTTACAGCGTAGACCATGATCAGACTGCTCCTACGGAGCAGTATGATCACGGTCTGCGCTGTTGTAACTCTATAATTCTATAAAACAATATTTTGACACAGCGCTGGGTAGTAAAATAAAGTTTTTAGAGTTATTGTAGCAGTAGCAGGTAAAATGTCACAATATTTCTGGTAATTACGGAGGAGGACAATACAAAACAAGAATTGGCAGCGGCTTATCTCTCCATGTATTGTTTAGAGCATGCTCTGCCAAGACCGTTTAATTGAAACGAAGAAGAAAAGAAAAAATAAAGGAAGAAAAGAAAACGAAAAAGCAGTTGGTACGACACACAAAATTGATACAACATTGATCCAACAAAATGATGTTGATTAAAACGTTGCTTCAACGTATTTCGCCAACTGGGATATAATGTTTTGTTGTTCCTGTGCCTTCTGTAATAAGGAATCGCTGCGGAAAAGCTCAGATGGTACAGCGTCCGCTCGACACGCGGGAGGTAACAGCAAAGTCCTACTAATCTATACAATACACAAGACTTTGGGTTACTTACGATTACCTTACGATTTGTTCAAATCAATAAAATTTACTAGGTTTTTTTTTAAGTGAATGGTTATGTTCAATTACATTAACAAACGTGAGTAATTGGACGGACACTCGGTGCCAAGTGCGTGCAACTATGGTTACATACCGCTGAGCCACTTGGGGAACGTCGCAAGGAGAATTGAACTGAACTGAACTGAAACGCGAGTAGTTATTGTTAGTAAATATTTTAATAAATTTGAGATTCAAGACAGGCAACCCACTGAACACTCAATCCAGGTTGATTCAGTGTTAGTTCGAAAGTAAGATTGAAATAGTGAAAATACTCGTTTCTTTAGGCTTGACCTTGAACAATGCTGGAGTAAAATTGTATGTTCTTCATTGGTTTCTTGAAATCAGGGTTAAATGCCATTTATTTCAAAATGTCGAGTCATATTTTGATTTCTTTACCTTGGATAGAAGAGATCAGAAGTTCGAAATTCTTTTGTGGCGTGCATGTCATTAGTGTGAAAACAATAGCAGTAATTCGCAGGTACCAACAATTTCATTTCAACCATGTCTTTGGTTGACGGCTTTAATGCCAGTGATTGATTTTTCAGCTGGTATGCAGAGTCCTTTCTGAACATAATACTATAAGGCATTGAAAAATTACAGGAATACTCATTTTATCCTACCTAGTAACTTTTAGCAAATAACGTTTACATGTGATTCAAAAACGCTTAGTTATATGTGTCACGGACTCTTAAAAAATCTCACGCCCGGGCCGAGGATCGAACCCGGGACCTTTCGATCTAAAGTCTCGCACTCTACCACGTCGCTATAAAAGCCGGCCTGTACCGCAAGGCAGTACAAGTGTATTTTATACCTAGTCTATACCCTGTGACATTCTCCCCCTCCATATTGAATTTGTCCTCGAATTCTCAGGAGTTACAAGAATCACTGGAAATGAGACTTAAGGAGTTCTAATGCACATGTGGGTCATTTACGTTGGGCGCCATTTGTCACGGGCTCTTAAAAAATCTCACGCCCGGGCCGAGGACCTTTCGATCTAAAGTCTCGCACTCTACCACGTCGCTACAACAGCCGGGTTGTACCGCAAGGCAGTACAAGTGTATTCTATACCTAATCTATACCCTGTGACATATGGTTAAGCCTGTTTCACATCAGCCTTACGGCAGCCGTACGGCCCTCTGCGATCACATTTCTGGCAAAAATCGCTGGGTTTCGTGCGGCAGCCGCAAGATCGTCGTACGAATTTTAGACGTCGCAAGGTCGTCGCAACGTCGCAAACTAAATTCTCAACATGCACATTATTTCTGCGATTTTTTGGCAATCTGTGGACGCCGCAAGGCTGCCGCACGACAGTCTTGAGACAACCGCACGATTGACTCACGATTTTGCGGGAGTTCGCAAGTTTGTAGGCGGGGTTGCTGTCAATCATTGCTTGCGTTTGTCTTGCGACGGTCGCAAGACAGCCGCACGATTATCTTACGACAGTCGTGCGTCCTGACAGAATGCTATCGCAAGAATGTTGCGAATCGTAAGACAATCGCGCAAGTTGCACGGCAGCTGCACGACAGCCGCAGGGCAGGCGCACGACAGTCCTACGATTTTTGCGTCACTTGCGTCTCCCTTAAAAGTAAATCGGTACTCACAGTCTTGACCCCAGAAAAGAAGCATGTCCCCGGGGTTTGCCCCACCAACGCCTCGAATGTCCTCTTCTACCTTGCCGTGCTCGGATGAGCAGCACCAGGATGGCGGCGTGACGCTCTTCTTCATCACGGAGCTCCTTCTTAGAAGGACAATACGCTGCTGTGGGATAGCCATCAGGCTCTAATGTGGTGTCGACAATCGATGGTGAAACTATGAGGGTTGCGGGTGGTGCTCTTGCATTTTATTCGTCATTCGAGGCGAATTCGTACGATGAACGTACGGTCATCGTAAGACATTCGTGAGACAGCCTTGCGGATTCTTGTTCGTCGTACGGTGCCCGCAAGAGTTTTGACAAATTCTTACGACCGTCTCACGGCAGTCTTGCGGCAGTCTTACGGCTGCTGCACGGCCATCTTGCGGCAGCCGTACGAAATGTTGTTATTTTTTTCTACTTTTAAGCTGCAAAATCGTGCGACCCGTGAGACAGACGTACGAACATCGTACGGCTGCCTTACGATCTCTGAGACCACGATGGACCCGCCCAGATACACTGCGATTTTGTCTGCGATCTGTCTACGGCACCCATGGCCTCAAAAATCGTACGAACAAAACATCGCACGGCTGATGTGAAACAGGCTTTACCCATTACATTCATTTACGATGAAAATAAATGAATAATTAAATAAATAAATAATATATTGAACAAATAGTTAAAAAGTTAAACAACACTTGCTGTTACAAGGAACAATTTGATACATGTGAGAAAATATGTATCAATTTTCAATTTATAAATAAATTCGACCTCTTAAAGATGAGAATAAAGCAATAAGAACAAAGAAGGGTTTGCTTCATACGGAAAGGGGTCCACCAAAACAAAGAGGGGTTATCCCAAAGAAGTCACTATTTAATTCAATGCAATTATTGCACAGTGCTACAAATTCAACAATTATTGATTATACATGTAGTTTCTTACATAAAACAATTCATTTTTTCAAGCAGGGCAATAAGCAATAATTGCCAAAAAAAATCATTTTTTAAGCAGAGTGATAAGCAATAACTAACTGCTTATCGCCCTGAGTAATTGCTTATCGCCTTGCTTAAAAAACAATAATTATTGTTTTATGCATGTTATGTAAGAAACTAAACAATGATTAAATAAGTGCCGACAAAAATAATGTCAACTTTAGTTTGGTGCTTTGACCTTTCTGTACTCCTGACGTAAAGCTGCTAAGTAACGTGCGTTTTTGCAACAAAGTTGCTTTTTGTATTGTTACAAAAAGCAACTTTGTTACAAAAACGCATGTTACACTGCTATACGACGGAAAGCTGACGCTTCTGGGTTTACCAGATAACGCGATATGTTTTATTGTTTTGCTTTATTATAAACATAGAAATTCTACAGATTTCAATCTGGTCCAGTATGATAATATTTGTCAAAACTTGAAATGATTTCGACTTTTTGTGTCTAAGAAGAAGCATATGAGCCACGACACGACCAAACAAAAATGTGGCATGCGCGCCCAGCGAAGACCCCATTCTAATCAGAGACTTAGCTGTACGCCTAGAGGAAAGCTAAGGGCTTAAGTTACCTCCATGCTGACAGCGAAGACTCTGATCAGACTGGGCGGATGTCCAGGCTGATCTGAGCCTTCGCTGGGCTCCATAAATGTCTTGAACGAATTCAGACATTAGCCGATCTTTACGTACACACAGAGTAACAGTGAATACCTGTAAGATCATTCACCACAATGGTGCTTGCTTGTGGAGGCCAGAAAAATGGTCAAACTGACATCTGAGGTTTTTTTATTCTAACTGAACAATAAAAGAAGCGGACGTAGCCTAAATCTGTCAGCTTCTGACGTTTTAGAGTTCACTCAACTATAAATTATATTTGCAGTACCAAGGCTGTTGACATAAGAACAGTTGGAAAAACGGGAGAGAAATAATGAACAGCTTGCCTAGTAAGCATACATGGTTACAACGATGTCATATAAATATCAAAACAACGTCATGAGTTGATGACGTTACATCGACTGTCAGATGACGTGGATTTTCTTAATGTTTTAAGCTTATTGGTTTAAAGGTCTATGGGTACACCTCTATATGTTTTCCGCCATATTTTTCGAAGGGAGACAACTTTTTGTAGCTTCCTGTTTGCTTCCTTGGCGGACAAAACCCTTCCAAAAGGGTAAACTCTTACAGGAAAGTATTTGCTCCTCTAGGAGCAAATTCTTGCCTGTAAGTGTTGACAGCCACTGAGAACGGAGTCAAAAATTAAAATGGCAGAGTTGCTTCTCTGAATGTATACCCATTTACCCTAAGAAGATATAAACTCAAACCTGATTGTCCAGCAAGGACTTGGCATTTGCCTCGAATCTCCAAGCGTAATCTCCCGGTCTAGACATGTTTAAGCGAAACACAATTAAAATCAGATTCTGTTCCAAATAGTTTGTTTCTTCTTAACGGATCATCAATATATTTCCAGTTTATTTTTACCACAGGAGAACTTAACAATTAGTGGCTAAATTATTTTACAAAGGAAGTTCAAAGAATTTACTCCCAAGAACATTGAAAGAAGTCGTTTTGCAGTCTGAGTCGGCAAATCAATCCTCGGTTCCAGAAGAGGTGTGAAGAAACACCTTGACTTATATGTAATATATGGAATTGTTATCATGGTCATCTAGACCACGTGATCACGTGGTCATCAATCTCCATTATGTCACAAGTTCCATGGAAACTGTGAGCCGGCATTCGGACTAGCATTCCAATATAATGGACGAATAGCAGGTGCACTCCATTACATAAGAGAAGCTTATACTATAACCGATCCAAACCATTCATCATTTATAATATGTATTAACAGGTCTGGTGTTTTGGCTTCAGTAAACAGAACTTTCTCTTCAAGAGATTGATGTACTTATATATATTTTTTACAATGCTGAAGTTTGTGTAGACTAACTTACTTCATTTCCGCGCAGTTGATTCTAACAAGATGATAATCACCATGACCCTGATGGATGACGTCCTTTTTCAACAGTATTTGAATGGAGTCCCGTGTACGGTTGAAAGCTTTCCGCCTTCAACAGGAATCGAACCCAGACAGCTAGTTTAGCAGACCAGCGTTTAATCCACTGATCTACCGGGGCTACTCAGATGACCCTGAATTGTTCACCAAGTATTAAGTGATAATTCTTAGTAAGCATGTAAGAAAGCAGGTTATCGTCACCTTTATTTAGGGAAATTGGACTATCATAAAAAGGCGTCATGCCTAGTTTGCCGAACTGAATCAGAAACAGGTTACATCCATGAAACATGAACAAGTAGGTCATAGTAATCTGGCAATAATGAGAGTTCAAGTACACTGTCTTAAAAATTCTAAGTATTAGGCCAGATAGGTCTGAGCAAACAGTGCAGACCCAGATGAAGGAGAAGTTTAATCAGGGTCTACACTGTTTGTAATTCCATATGCATTTTTCATACGCATAACAGTTTTGAAAACACAACGTCGATGTTCAGTTTTTAAGACAGTTCGGTTATCGTTTTAGGTATCTGATTTTTTTACGGTATGTCCATTTAAATTCAGATCCAAATACCATGACCCAGTTACAATGTGAACAAAACAGCCTTGTCACCACAGAGCATGTAGAAGGAAGGATACGATGAAATCTGCAAACAGCACCAATCGAAGAAAGTAGGTTATTGTAACCTTTGTTACATACTTTTATTGCAAGTGACCTTGAGTGAGGGAGAAAATATGAAATATGAACTGATACATACGGGTCTAGGCGCCGTTTGAAGGCTCGCCAAAAACATCCTTACGTAGTTTCATAGCATGTTCTTTTGGGTGACCGTTATAAGCGATGATAAAGTCTCTTGGCTCTGTGATACGTAATTGCAAAACAAAACTGTTGACATATGCCTGCAGTGTGTCAGAAAAAAAAGATAATAATATAGTTTTATGACATGCTATTTTGAGAGATCAGATACATACACTGATAATATGTGGCGACTATAACAATATTCTATAACGGTTGCCTTTTGAAACCAAAGAACACGTACAAGAACGAAGACAAAACTATTCAATATACGTTCGCATTTGCATGTGACATTGAATTTCATGAAAGTAGATTAACATTATCTTTGTTGACTTGAGCTATCATATCAATAGACTGATGAAATATAGTGGCTATACGAACCACAGAGGTCGACATGCCAAAATCTTCATGTGGCACTAACCTACGGGAAAGTAGGTTGACATGACCTATGTTGAGCATGTACGACAAAATGTGCCGGTGAAATCTGGTGGTTCTAGGAACCATAGAAGCCATATTACGTTAAGATCAAGAGCTTGTGCTACTTGGTTAAGATGTATTGGTATAATCATATGTTTTACAGCAATATTTTTGAAGGGGAACAACTTTCTTGACTTCCTGATTGCCTCCCTTACCAAATGAAGCTTCCTCTTCAAAGAAAAGGAATGTCCCTAGGTGAGAAAATTATTTCCTTTAAGAGTTGATCACCACTGAGGAGAAAGACAAATATGAAAATGGCAGAGTCACTTCCCCTGAAAGTGTACCCATTCACCTGATCTCGTTGCGTTGAATTTCAATACTGTAAATCACTTATTTTTGGCGGTTACTGAATTTTGGCGATACTGAAGGTTTGGACAAATAGCACTAAAATATAAGTCCGCCAATAATACATACATTAAATACGACCACATAGCATAACGGATGCTCAGATAAAAAGGAGTATTTGATAAGTATTTAAGATTTTTTCATACCTATCCATTAAACTATACATTGTGGCATCCTTTCAGAATCGCCTCAATGAGGCGATTCTAATAGATGCCACACTGTATAGTTAAATAGAAAAAAAATGAAAAATTGTTATAAATTTACATCAATTTTTAGCTCACCTGAGCCAACGGCTCCGGGGGAGCTTATAGGATGGTAAGGCTCCGTTGTCCGTCGTCCGTCGTCCGTCCGTCTGTCGTCCGTCGTCCGTCCGTCCACAATTTCAAACGACTTCTCCTCTGAAACCGCTGGGCCAATTGTGACCGAATTTCATATGTAGCCTCTAGGGGACTTAGGAACGAAAAGTTGTTCAAACGGTCCTGGTCACATGACCAACATGGCCGCCACGCCCATATATGGTAAAAACCTATAAAAATCTTCTTCTCCAGAACCAATAGGCTGATGGCCCTGAAACTTGGTATGCAGCATCGGGTAAGCGAGTACTACCAAGATTTTTCAAATTATGACCTTGGGTTGACCTTGACCTTTTTTACGGCAAGGTCAAATTTGCTTTCTGGTGCTTTTATATGGGAAAATGATAGTACATAAGATTTCTTGGAAAATGTTGAAGATTTTGACCTGAAAATTGATATATACAGTCAGCTTAATGAGTACATGAAAATTTATGCGTACAAGAGGTCAAGGTCATTCTTTGACCTTTGACCCTGGTCTCTTGTATTGCGAAAATTTCACACATCTCCTCAAAAGCCACTGGGCCAATTGTGACCAAATTTCATGTAGAAGGCTCTAGGAGGCAAGGGAATGAAAATTTGTTCAAACGGTCCTAGTCACATGACCAACATGGCCGCCATGCCCATATATGGTAAAAAGCTTTAAAAATCTTCTCCTCAAGAACCAATAGGCCGATGGACTTGAAACTTGGTATGTAGCATCGGGTACACAAATACTACTAAGATTTTTCAAATTATGACCTTGGGGTGGTCTTGACCTTTTTTACGGCAAGGTCAAATTTGCTTTCTGGTGCTTTTATATGGGAAAATGCTAGAACATAAGACTTCTTGGAAACTGTTGAAGATTTTGACCTGAAAATTGGTATATACAGTGATCTTTATGAGTACATGAAAATTTATGCGTACAAGAGGTCAAGGTCATTTTTTGACCCTGGTCTCTCATATTGCGACAATTTCACACATCTACTCATAAGCCATAGGGCAAACTGTAAACACATTTCATGT
Organism: Ctena decussata; assembly: GCA_963989385.1. Classification (NCBI taxonomy): domain Eukaryota; kingdom Metazoa; phylum Mollusca; class Bivalvia; order Lucinida; family Lucinidae; genus Ctena; species Ctena decussata. The sequence continues at coordinate 56,580,745 of OZ022500.1, read as the reverse complement.
AGAGGCTCGAGGGGGGCAAGAAAACGAAAATTTGTTCAAACGGTCCTAGTCACATGACCAACATGGCCACCATGCCCATATATGGTAAAAACCTTTAGAAAGCTTCTTCTCCAGAACCAATGGGCCAATGGCCTTGAAACTTGGTATGTAGCATCGGGCACGCAAGTACTACCAAGAATGCTCAAATTATGACCTTGGGTTGACCTTGACCTTTTGTAGGGCAAAGTCAGTTTGCTTTCTGGTGCTTTTTGTATGGGAAAATGCTAGAAGATAATGATTTCATGGAAACTGTTGAAGATTTTGACCTGGAAATTGGTATATACAGTCATCTTAATAAGTACCTGAAAATGTACACGTACAACAGGTCAAGGTCATTCTTTGACCTTTGACCCTGGTTTCTCTTATTACCTCTCCTCAAAAGCCATTTGGCAAGTTGTAACCAAATTTCATGTAGAGGCTCTAGGGGGCAAGGGACCGAAAATTCGTTCAAACGGCCCTAGTCAAACGAAAATTTATTCAAGCAGTCTAGGTCAGATGACCTACATGACCACCATACTCAGGTGAGCGATTCAGGGCCTCATGGCCCTCTTGTTTTTATCATCTTAAGCTATGGTATATCATGACTGCCAAAATTAATATAAGCCAATATGTCATTATTATTAAACTGCGAAATTTTGATACCGCATATATTAAGTGTTTTACAGTAAATAGACCCAGAAGTGATGGTCACCGTTTTATGACGTCCAGACTTCATGTTATGTAATCTGGATGAAGTATATTAATAAAATAAGCTTATGCTTTCGTTCTGATCCAATTGTGACCATATCTAAACATTGCTGTAACCATGAATGTATGACTTTAAAACCTACAGAAACAAAAAATATGTTAACGTCAAAATGCACTCAGTCTCAAGGTAGTAGGTCATTATGACCTGCAGAAGGTGAACAAGAGTATTCGACACGATGCCGGATGTACACTGTGTTCGACATGTAAGTAAAGGTTGTGCAGTCTTTTAAAAGCAGCCATTAAAGGCAGTCAAGGTCGCCGGATGTTAACAGATAGTTTTGATAATCCCGTATTTGTTTTTGTGTACCTCTGACGCCTGCGTTCGGGAACTTGGATTCAAACTAGGTGTCTATAAAAAGAGGATAGTGATAACGAGGGTCAATACAAAAAAAAAAGACAAAAAAAAAAACAACAAAAAAAAAAACACTAGAAAATGGTGTCTGTAAGATACTAATGATGCCCCCGTGCAGTGCCTGTCACATGACCTGTATATCCATACAGCACCTACAATGAATCCATTGTAAACGTTACACGAACTCCATACCCTACCATGTAAAAAAATTGCCCAAAATGACTAAGTTAAAAAGGCTGTTATTCTGTCCAAATCAATTTTAGATCTATCAAAATGCTTCAAGCATGTCTTCAAATATGTCCACAATATGTAGACAAGGTTTGAAAAAGATCCATTGAAACCTGGGGGACAGGTTGATAACACAAACTCCATACCCTACAATGCAAAATTTGCCTAAAATGACTATTATTATTAAAGTTCAAAAGGCCGTAATTGTCAAAATTAATTCTAGGTTCAAGAAAAACCTACATGCACATCTTCAATATGTCCACAACATGTACACAAGGTTTGAAAAAGATCCATTAAAAACTGTGAGAGGAGTTGATTACACAAACTCTATACCCTACAATGCAAAAATTTGCCTAAAATGACTAAGTTCAAAAGGCCGTAATTCTGTCAAAATTTAATCTAGCTCCATCAAAAATCCACATGCACATTTTCAATATGTCTACAACATGTCTGCAAAGTTTGAAAAAGATCCATTGAAAACTGTGAGAGGATTTGTTTACACCAACTCTATACCCTACAATGCAAAAATTTGCCTAAAATGACTAAGTAAAGGCCGTGATTCTGTCAAAATTTAATCTAGCTCCATCAAAAATCCACATGCACATCTTCAATATGTCCACAACTCCTATGCAAAGTTTGAAAAAGGTCCAATGAAAACTGTGGGAGGAGTTGATTACACAAACTCTATACCTTAAAGCGTGACGAACAGACAGACGGACAGACAGACAGACGGACGGACAGACAGGGGCAAATCTTAATGCCCCCTGACTATCGTCACGGGGGCATAAAACAACAACTAATTGGTATAGGGGAAAAAGATGCCGAAATGCTGTATATGTCTGAAATAGGGGATTTTCTCTGATGAAAGTCAAGTGTATATTGAAGGGGGATGATCGCCTTCATGCTTTGAGAAACCTTAGGAAGGACGGAGGCCGGACCTAGTACAGAAACCTGACCAATGGCCTGTGAAGGTAATGCTATAGGGATGTTTCAGTTATCATGTTGTGGAAGGTCCATGGTAATATAAATGAAAAAAAATGTGCTGACATAGTGGAGGATAAACTATGGACTGTCATAACTCGCCACTTCCCCAGAAATTACTGTTGACGACAATGCACTAGTACATTAAGCATCACGCTGCAAATAACGGAATAGAATGTTAGAGTTGGCCATCGTAATACCCGGCTTTGTATGTCATTGAAAACGTTTGGCTGTTATATAAAGAGGAAGGTGCAGGCTCGTGTACATGACATCAAAATATCCAAAAACCTCTTCAAGGAAAATCTAATCATTTGGCAGTCCATCAAACCAGAATAGAAAACCTTCATAAGTCCCCCTCCCCCCACCCCCCCCCCCCCCACACCCTCCCCATAAGAATTTAAAATGGGATACAATACAATATTTGTATTTTGCCTTCCAAGATGGCCGTCCCTGTGACGAATACTTTTGTCCACCTTCTGTAGTTTCATAGCGAGTAAAATATATGTACTGATGAAGTCTGATGTCTCAAAGACAAAAAGGTCAAAATATTTTAATATATGCAAATTGCATTGGATTTCATTAAAATGGGCGTACAACATTCATGATGACCTAGTTACATGCCATGCTATCTTGCACGATCAGCGGTTTACTTTGTTTAAGCATGGGTTTACTGTGACCCATAAAGGCAAACAAATGATGAAATCATTAAGAGCGTCATCAAATGATCATGGTCAATACCTTCATTTCATGAACTCTGAACAAGATCTGGTAACTCCAGAACCTGGATAAATGTTTTATCGCATAAACTTCGGAAAATAGTATATCTACTTAGTACTATTTTGCTGTTTCAACGCTGATCAGAGTGTTACAAATCTGCATATGGCCATACACCGCAAAAATAATGCTCTTTGAAAACAAAATTTCGTCTTGTATTTATGAACCAATAAAGAGAGGAGAAAAATTTTGAAAGTTTCCTAAACAATCCCTTTGCATGCAGATATGACTTAAATGGTTCAGAAACATAAAACACTTGCAGAGAAATTACCACAACTGCAAGACCTTTACTTTACTGCCACAACAAAAGTCTACATAATTTCTTGATAAACCCTTATACAGACCAGTCTAGATGGTGGAATGCAAGTGAAGTTTTGGAAAGTAGGTTATATAATGACCTTTCTTCATGGAATATAATCTTCATCATAGTGCAGATAATAAATTTTCTGGTCATTTTAATGCAAGGGCGTAGCTACCTATACGGCAAATACGCAAGTGCGTATTGAAATTTTGTCAAAATTGACAAAATTTCAAAACGCACCTGCATATTTGCATGCTGAATATTTACAAATTAGACAAGATTTCAATACCAATTACCAAAGCGGCTGAAATACTAGCTTTCCCTTCAAGAAGTAGAGAATAAAACAGGGTTGTGCGTATTATGAAATTGCCCCTAGTTACGCCCCTGTAATGGGTTCATTTAGAGTCATTTAATGAATAAAGCTACCGGAGAGGGAAAGGGGTGTGGTTAGTGCTGCTCATGTCATAACTGGTTATTAACAAATCATGTATTTTGTTTAGAAACTTATCATATATTCGTGCTGCTGTAGACGATAATATCACTCTTTGCTCATGCAAACACAACTTCGTCATTGAAAAATGTAGTGCATGAGAAAGAGCGAGCAGAAAAATGGTACATTATTTCCAGCTTATCTAAAACTGCGCCGAAAACACGTGTTCTGACTCGCTTTGTAGCTCGTAACTATATTGTGTCAGAACTATATTGGTGTGCGGCCGGTGGCGGCCATTTTTCGCCATGTTATCTGCATAACAAATACATGAACGCTTGTATCAGTGGCAGTAATCTACAATCGCATAGCGCTGGATAATGCATTTTTCAAAATATCTGTGTTGATTTTAACTTTAAATAAATATTTGCTGTTAGAAGGCTGCGGTCTTTGTTATACAGTGTGAACAGAAGTGTTCGTTAAATCGTGACGTTACCATTGACTTGAATGCATTTTTGTTTTAGCGCAAAAATATTGTGAGAAAGGTATAATAGATATTTACATGAAAATTGCACCAATGTCTATCTACATTATTTGTGCAATATTAATAAATTTCTTGCTTTCCTGGTATCTATAGTTTATAGTTGGCACGCACTTAACCTCAATTAGGTATTTTCTTGCGGTAAATTTTGCTAACGTCACCATAGACGTCAATGTATACAGGGTTTTATAAAAGTTTACGCGATCTTCAAAGAATCACAACTTTGCAACTATAGATCGCAAACGTACAAAAATAGTTTGTTTATTGCATAAATCATTTACCTACACATTAGTATAATTTTCATGATGATATAACTTATGCTTCTCATATAATTTATTTTTCAGCAAAAGTGGAAATGCACTAAAGTTAACGGCAACGTCACGATTTAACGAACACTTTTGTCCACCCTCTGTATCTTAGAGTCTCCATAGTCCTACCAGTTGTGAAAATTGTCGAAGCACAAATCATTAAAAATCGGTACAGCCTTCAAAGTTGATGATAATGTGACTATTGATGTGCTTTTTGTAACATTTAAGTGGCAAAAAAGGAGGAACAAGGTGTTTCGAAAAAAATGACAAGTCTATCCATAAACATATGGTTTTCGTTTCTGGTTCCCCGCTGAGCAATGAAATTACGCAGCAGCGAGACAAGGAAGAGGATCCTTGCCTTATGTATTTTTACCATCTATTTAACGCCTGTACCTTGTATTTTTACCTCCTATACCTTGTATTTTTACCAGGTTTGGAAGTGATTGAATTGAAAGTAGGTCATTTTAGTTGCCAACTAAAATGATCTAGATACTTTTTCTTATATTTTTATGAGAAACTCAAGGACGTTTAACATACAATGGCAAAACTGTAGTGAGAAGCTTGCGGCGATACCTCACGATAAAATAGTTGAATCTGATAGAGGAATTGGGTCTTTAACTGCGCGAGCACAGTAGGAATACTACCCCGGTGACCTTAAGATTTGTGTGTCTGTGGTCATGTCTTGGAATCTGGATGACGTTGCTATGAGGATAGCGATAGGAAAATATATTTTCTTTGCCTAATAGGCTCCGATTTGTGCCAATCCTTTTTGTTGGCGTTCCTTTTTATTTGTTTTTACACTAACTGCAATCTCTTGCAATACTTTTAACTTATTGCGCATGTAAACGAAAATGATATGACCGCCACAGGTACAAGCCAGTATCGACAAAGACAATAAATTACAAGCAACATGCACTACATTAATGAGGAATATGGCATATTATCCTTATTGGATGTGCACACGATACTGCACACTAAAGGTTTTTCCTACCAAAAATAATCGATCTCGTTTGCGACTGTGTACATGTTTTTTATGCTTTAAAATACATTGTTTAAGGCCATGAGCCAGATATGGTTTACCCCCCCCCCCCCCCCCCCCCCAGGGGGAGTTTTGTAGACCATATTTTTCTTAAAGTCCAGCATCTTAGAAGTATTTTGCAGCATGTTAGCCCTCTGGCGAGTGGGGCGTTAAGCTGTAACAGCCTGTTACATTACGTTACCCATTAAAATAATTAACATAAAATAAAAAATATAAAAAAATATAAAAAATAGAAGTCACGTTCCTATGTTTAAATTCATAATGTAGTCTAATAGAACAATCCAACAGCTAAAAGTTATGATGTTTGAAACGTCACTTTATCTTACATGGTGTAATATACGTGACGTTTTTCTTTACTCTCCATTAAAATTGCAATTTCCATCCAAAATACTTTCTTTTTGTAAGTTATTCCTTTAATATTAGACCAAATGTTTGTTACTGTGTTAAAGAAAATTAATTTATCTTTTCAGATCTGCAAACATTATTGTCCTATCTTGTATACTTTGGGAGAAATAGGATGTTGAACACAGTACCCCCTAATGAATGTTCCATATTACAATTATCACTTTCCGTATAATTCAAGTGCTTGAACTTCACTGTTGGAATTGAAAACAACAGTTAAAGGTAATATTGAATATGCCAGCCTATTTAAACAGCAAGGAACAGTTCAACAATATTTTGAATGCATTTTAGTTGGCCATAATGATCGATTATATACGTTACCTAGGACTACTTTTGTTAAAATCATATAATTTGAAGAAAACAATCATTCTATTTTCTTTGGTAGCAGTTTTTTCATAAAAGAATCTTCTAATATCAGAGAAAAATGCATTCTGTTTTTTTTCTATGATAAGCTATTACTAGTTGTAACGTAAATAACATTAACATTTAAAATATTTAATTATAATACCTTTAATCAGGTTTTTTCCACTGTCACATAAAAATTAACACATATAAGTCTGGATGTTTTTATGGTATATTGTGTACTTGGAACTATCAACACTTCTCTCAGTTATTACTTTTAGAGATTCATGAGGTGTGTTTTATACGTGATTAAACATAGTTTACTTCAAATTGTGATGTTAAGGGCATTGACATATTCTGCATATGTAAAACGGGTTTTGCTGTTTACTTTGTTATTATATCAAAACTAAAAGTATTTCATAATGACATTGCCCAGTTTGTTTCTTTTACAAATTGTACATTTGAGTTCTAAAGACAGTAACACACCTGAAATTTTGTTATCTACAGCTGAAAAATCAAATTAAATAAAAAATACTTCAGAAAAGATAAAGCCTCAGCTATTAAAAGCCAGCATTGATTTTGCATATAGGGCTCGAATAAAATATGCAATCAGTTTGATACCAATTAAAGCTAAGCGGTTTTGACGTGTTTAGTTTAAAACTATAAAATAATCAGTAATCAACAATGCAAAGTAGAGTTTCCACCTTGTATATTGACAGGATTTGTTATAGCCTTTACGTGCACACTGAAAAAGCTATAAAGCAGAACAGTAAACCTGAAGTTTGACGGCTTAAGCCAAATACAGTTCTGCATCAAAGCTAATGTAGATATTTGCTGGCAGCGTATACTTACTTTTGAAAGACTTTATTTTACGTTACCAGAGGAAACAACATTGCTGAGTTACAGTTAAGAAACAAACAAACTTTTGAAAATAATTAATGGTAGTGTCAATACATTGCTTTACTTAGTTCATTTATGTAACTTACAATTATGTGTCAACCAGGAGTTTGGGAGAATAATATCAGAAATATTAATACAGAAAAGAGACACTGGCAGTTTACTAGTATACTTTAGCAATCTATAAATGCTATGTTTATGATGATCTATATTTCTATGCTTTCTTTCTTGCTCTTTAAAGTCTAACTACATTCAACCATATCCTAAAGAATCTAACTACATTCAATTATCTCTTAAAGAATCTATTCACTAAAGAACATAAAGACACGTTTAGTTGGGCCAAAAAAAAATTTTTTTTCCAGGGACAGTGTTCCAGTAGCTCTGCACACATAATAAAATGGCAAATGAAAATGACAGAATATATTGATGTTTGTCATCGCTGTTCAGATATTTATGAGCAAATCTTAGTTTTTCTTCTTCAGATTGTATTTGCCTACACTGTAGTTATATGCTTTGCAGCATAATATTGAGAAAAAAAGAAAGACCAAAAAAAAAAAAAAAAAAAGAAAGACCAAACAAGTAACGTGTACAACGTATTTATTGAGACTTTATGAATTCTTCATTTCTGATATCCTTAACTAGTAATACAGTATATCTAAAGAGCAAAGAATCAAACAATAGAAATAGTGCATATCAATACATGCCAAGGAAGGGCTAACCTAAATAACTTACTGCAGTTGATCTCTGTGACCCTGTTTTACCATATTGTTTACTTTTTAGCAATAAATGTGGTTGTAAGCTGCTTATTAATGATATCTTACTGCTTATCAAATCATCCTTGTCCAAATAGGTTAAATACTGTTAGAGAAAAAGCCCCAATTTTAGTTGTTACATTATTGAAAATTGTCTGACTGAAATTTGTATTTCGTAACACCTTTAGTCCTTTATAGTAACAACAAGCCATGGGGTTTGCAAAATCATCTGACCAGTTAAATATTTGTAACAACATAATGAAAAAATAGAACTCCTGAACAGGCTGAAGACAGAATGCTGTATGTGGTATAAAATATGTCACTTTCTATAATCCTTAAATGTTCACATTGTTAACATTTTGTAATGTATTTGATGGCAGGGAGCTGCATAAACAGATCACGTAGATCACAAATTAACATATGAGTTATGATCACGGGAGCCACACATATTTGCTAACCCGTGTAAAGCAGTTACTGTGCAAAGAGCCGCGTGGCTGACGATTCGACTGACAGCATAGAAAAATGGCGTTAATGCATGCCGGCATAGTTGGTTCTGCTTTTGATTGCCTTGGCTGGTAGTCACAGTTGCATATTTGTATGTAGGGTAATTGAAAGGCTCAGCCAACAGCACAGGTAGCGAAATTGGTTTTATCCCCATCATAACGAGAACCTAAATATTAATCAGTTGCAGCATACACCAACTTATACTTACTTCATTTAATGCATAGAATTAAAAAAAAATCATTTTTATGACGTCACTTTTAAGTGAGATTCAGTTGAAGGCAAAGCCGAACTGCTTCAGCTGTAACAATCTATGTGCGTCTTGCTGAACTCTTGTGTATTTCAAAGAGCTAAATTTGCCATCTGACTACCAGTGGTAAGCTTATACTACAGCAATCAATAATTCATGCCGCCAGGGAACTAAAATTTTGATAACAGATGACTCACAAAACTTATTCCTCGACATATTACAATTATGTAACGTAATGTTACTGTTAGATTGCTTTTCAAATATACACTATTAGTTTTTTTTCTTTTTTCATAGTTCGAGGACACATAACATTGACATTTCTTCATATTTACAAATAAAACAGTATCTACTTAAGACAAATTAAAGATAAAATTGAAATATAAAATGCAGCTGATGTTGGCTTTCTTAGCTTTTCTCGTCATTTTGTAGGTTAAGTTCTTCAAAAATAAAATAGTTTCTATCTCCATTTAATTATCCACTGCTTACTGCTGCCTAACTTATCTCTAAGCTGGGCATGAATTAAAGAAGATTGATGGAGCACGTATAAACTTCAGTCCAGCAATTCAGCGATTTAGTCTAATTCTGTTTTTTTTTTTTTTTTTTTTTTGGAATTTTTGTTGTGGTTATATACGTTACATATTTATCGTGACTACTGACGAGTTTTGTAAGACTTTAGTTTGTTTCTCTTTTATACTAGACTATTGAAACAGTCATACGAGGATCATCCAAAAAGTTCTGTCACTGGACTCATAACTTTGCTCACAGACGTGATAGCTGACCACGGTTTGCAACAATCAAAAGAGCAATCTTTTATCTTTACACTGATATCAGGTAAATGGTGAAAACATGCCATCTGGTTTAGTTATAAGCTCAGATACAGACCTTATATTTGACACTGGCCTATTTTCACGATTTTTGTTTTTCTGCTGCCTTGCTTCATGCTACATATCTCGTCAATTACATATCGCAGAATTCTGAAATTTTCAGGGTTGCTGTCTGTTGCATTTTGTGGGACACTACATAAAAATCAGCGACTTCTGTCGATTATATGCGATGCAAAATATTGATATATGAAATATGGTGAGATTCGCAGTCACGTGATTTTCAAGGACCCACTGTGCCTTCATTTTTGGGATCTTTCTGAAATTTTGATTGAGAACACATTGTCATGATCTACTGCAGTACAGATATGCTTCAGAATTTGAAATATTATACGTTTATGAAGCTTTTGAACTTAGAACATGACCTGGTCGATTTTCCTAAGGCGTTGTTTGCATAAAGTTGAGGTTACGAAATGCTGTAAACTCTTTAAAATAGACAGAATCGTTTGGAGATTTTTTCGTTTTCTTTATTAGCACCTGAGATATCCTAGGCACCGGGCAGCGATAATAGACACCCCTTCATTGCTTATTGCCGGAGTTGCATCTACAAATTTGCCAGTCGGGTGAGGGTACCCTTCTTTTGATGCAGATTGTGAATGTTATGTCATTGATACAAAAATCAGTTTTTTACAGCTATGTAATAAAAAACAGGGTTTTTGAATGGTTTTTATTTTAGGTGAATCGCACTTTTCGTTTTCGAGATATAAGCCAGTGACAGAACTTTTTGGATGACCCTCGTATATATGACAGTAACTTTTCTCTACACTTAAATTCTTAAAATTTGCTCCTTATATTACATGTATTTAGACATTGAAGGGGAAAAGCGTCAAATGCAATGTAAACTACGTTATATGGGTTAGTCAACTTATCCTTGACAATGTCAGTTACTTTGAAACAGCGATTTATGCACTAGCAGACAAAAACCAACATTATTTAGGACGAATACTAACATGTGTATAACAATGCGTATCTTTTATTATAACGTAAATACGTAAATTTGGGTAGTGTAATTGACGTTGACGTCATACGTTAACGCCCTAACGTACAGAGGGCTAACATGTGTCATTTTGTTTCTAATATAATGTAGTTTCAGAAAATTATAGGGTACAAAAACTCCCCCTGAGGGGGGAGGGGGTCTATGGTCAGCTCAAGGTCTATTTCCCTTTTCATAGAAAAGTTTGAAGGCAATTGACGACAACAATAGATTTCCATGTTAGTTTTTAAACTTGATAGGTACTTTTTAAGCAGCGTGGAAAATACTTTCAGACACAACAGCAAGGCAATAAAATGTTTTTGTAAATTTCTACACAAAAAGTGGCGGTTGCACGGTTTAACGCTACTTAGTTGTACTCGTACATGCTCCCTGAAAGAATATTTACACAAGCAAAATATAATGACAGTGGTCCCAAAGCACGTGTCTTTCGGATCTGTTATACATTTGGGTTGATGAACACCAACAGATGAAGAAATACAGTGGACCCTCTTTACAACGGCGTCATTTGTTCTCGAAAATTTAAGAACAATTTATCCATTCCATGGAAATCAAAATGACGTCATAAAGAATTTTGCTGTTGTAATGAGTGCCGTTGTAAAGAGGGTTGGCTGAAAATTGCCTGTCTCTGAGAAGTCACCACCAACATATCAAGGTTCTTGAAAGTGAAAATAATTCTGTTATCATTAATGTTGACATACTTATATGACCATACTGGAACCTGTAAATAAGTAACATACATATTCTTGAAATATATAACTGCGTGTACTCAGGCACAGCCAATGCTAAATTCAGCAACATGCAAACATATACCATACCTGTTCATCCAGCAAATACGCGGTATTTGCCTCGAATCTCCAGGCATAATCTCCTTCTTTGGACATTATTTCACACTTAACCAGTACTCAGTCACTAAATTCGTAGTACCTTTTCAAAGTATATCCATTTATTTCTTGGGTTTTTTTTCTTAAACAGACATTAAAATTCTTTTGGCAATTAAAAGTTTGGTAAATATCAGTTGTTTGAATATCTTGACCTACTTAGTGCAATTTAATTCCAATTGAATTTCTTCGCTGGACTTTTTTTACAAGAAATTTGCTTTCTTATCTAAACTTTAGTTCCATGTATATCACACCAGTTTCTGTAAAAGACTGGACAGAAAGTGCTTGAGACTGATGTTAATCAGGTCTGGAAATAAGGAATTAGGTAAGTAATGTATGGCTAGTTGAAACCATAAACATCTAATTAGCCAGTTACTGGACAATAATACGTAATCTTGGAGGCTGGGGAACAAGGCAGGGGTTCGGAGCTAATGCAAGGAGCAAATACAAGAAAACTGATAAGATCTCGCCAGAGATACTGTAAGAAAACTAGTGAACAATTGATAATTACTAATGTCCTCCAGGAATGGCAATCTCTATCATTGTTCTGCTTCTCAATATTACAGATATCTTTAAATGATGAGAATAAAATGACTATGTCACTGAAAGGTTTTACGGTCGTTTCAATTGTATTGGCGAACTGGTGAGAACTTAATCAACTTGGGAGGCTACAGAAGACTTGAAGCTGCGATCTTTGATTACGTGTACAAGTATGATCATATGGAATATACAGTATCATTTGACAACGATACTGCTTGCAAATACATATAAAATGATAAACTGGCTAGTTCAACAACATGGCAAATCAGAAGGTTTCGTTAAACAGACACAGCGACCTGGTCCGTATTGCTATTTCAGAATTCAGATTGTCTTTTAAAAGTAGACTATGACAAGTTTTGCAAAAATACATATACCCAGTGACTTGTATACCATGATAATATATCTTCCATCATATGTATGTATATATACCGTTCACTGTTTTAGTTCCGGCACTCGGAATGTTTTATTCCCTAATAAACTGAAACTGAATTTAAATTCAATATTCGAATTAAGTGAAGTTATTCAGTGCGATTGTAGTTGTGAATGGAAAGAAATGATATAAACTGAATAAAATCATGTATAACTGGCATAGCTGAAATACCTACATGAAACAAACAAATTAAAACAAGGCCTACACATATGCAAGGGCGCAGGGATAAGTCGGTCCGTTTACCTAAAGTCTTTATTGCTTTAATTCTTCCCTGTGCCCATAACATGTTGAAGATCAAAACTGTTGTCTTGACTCAGGTTTCTTTCCTGCAGAAAGTATGCATAAGCTTGCCATGTTCGTCGGACTTCAACAAGTACCCTAAGGCACAATATCGCTACTTAGTAAGTAAAAGTGCGTGAGAAAATCCCGTGGTGAGCCCCTACAATGAAGAAGCACCCATTGCTTTTTATCATCAAAGAACAGAGTGTAATAATTTGCAGCAATTATCAGAAATGAAAATAACAATACAGCCTCAACACACTAAAAGGGCCATTTCACCTCAGACTGTGTTGTCTTTCGCGTTCAGAGTTTTCGTACATCACCGCGCACAATCTAAGTTTTATACGATATGAATATTCTGTAAATAGTTAACTAAGAGTGACCCGACTAAACTGTGCAAAAACGTATTTTCAACAATAGGCGTATTTTTTCGTGATATTACCCGTATGAGCTGCATCGCGCAAAAACGTTGCTTATATCTTCGCCGCGGAACAGCGAAGATTCAAACAAAATACGTGCAACCTAGCTAGAATTTTCTTTTTGTGCCTGTAGCTTCTTCAGGGTACACGCCGATTGCGACCATCAAATGCTCTGATTAGACTGCATTGGTGCGAAGGTTGGCCTGCGTTATTGCATAATACGTTTAGCATCCATTTAGGTGTATCAAGACATAATAATGAGCCGCGATACGACAAAACCAACAAAGTGGTTGTGCGCCCAGCGCGGATTCAGATCAGTCTGGGCATCCGCCCAGTCTGATCAGTCTTCGCTGTCCGCATGGAGGCAGCTTAGACCCTAAGCTACCCTTTAAGCGCAAAGCAATTACTCTGATCAGACTGGGCAGATGCCCAGGCTGATCTGAGTCTGCGCTGGGCGCACAACCACATTGTTGGTTTTCTCGGGTATCAACACATATGTGAACCAGATGTTTGGTAGGTCAGCGTGTCTACATGTACCTTTGCAGCATGTGTTTTTAATGAGACAGGTCAGACGTGTGCCGGAGGGGGCAGAATGTTAATATCTTTATATCTGCATACTTGCTTCTTTCGCTCCTGCACTAACAAGACCGTTTGTGTCTACAGCTGTATTCCACAGTAAAGAAACTATACCGGCGAGCTGGGGAGAGCAATGGTGCCTTCAAAGTCAAATATTCTCTACTTTACCCTTCCCATTACCTATGTGAGATGGGATATTTCTTTTGATGAAATAGCAGTGTCATTGAACTGTTATTTAACAGGGATATTTGAGCCGCGACACGACAAACCCAACAATGTGGTTGTGCAGATGGGCATCCGTCCATTTTGTCTTTAAGCGTCTCAGTGAGACGCTTAAAGACACCATTGCCCTACCCAGTAATATAAATTCATTTTTACGATTTTTTTCAATACAGTTTCACATTTGGCGTTGTATTACGTTAGAGGTTGCCACAGTGCTTTAAACAAATAAAAAAGCCTTGGGTTTCTCATAAAAAATATTGAAAAAGTTCTGGTGTCTTTTGACACCCAATAGTTTAGCATGTGGAAAAATACAATGTACAAGCCGAAGCATCATATTCATCGTGTCCATTTTGTGTATGATTTCATTGCTGAATGGGGAACCAGAAAAGAAAAGATTTGTCTTAGTGTTTCATAAACCTGTTTTTTTTTTTGTTTTTTGTTGTTGTTTTTTTCGCAGTTATATGACATCGGGTATACATATGACTGACATCTTGTCATCAGACATGAACACAGGTTCAAACATGCAAGTCCAAACTGTCCATTTGGTAAATTTTACAGGAATGTTCATATTCGTTTAAAAATGTACTACTTACGAGGATTATGCCCAATAGTCTCTACCATCAAACTGCTCCCCATACCGATTTTGTTGTTTTTCGATGGAAACAGCGCAAAAAAAAAATCAAAGCGGTGCATAAAGATGAACTATGGGGCTTAGTATGCTTGGTACGCTTAGTATACCCGTGCGTTATCAGCTAGACGTTTTAGAATTTTTCTTTATAAAAGCCTGGCCTAGAGGTTATAAAACTTGAGTACATTCTCAAACTCAAAATAATGCACACTGATGGCTCTAATAGTTCTTGAGAAACAGAGCTAAAACAGAAAACACGACTGAAGTTTGCCAAGTCAGTGAATCGTAAAATGTCGGTCAAGGCACAATATTGATGGTGGCTTTACACTTTACTCTTCCAGATGAATGCATTACATTTACATGAGTTCCTTAGCTCTAGCCCTTATAGTTATTGAGAAACAGGCCTAAACACGAAATAATCGACAAATGTTTACGCCGACGACACCAAAAAAGCACTCGCTTCTGCTATGCAGGCGAGACAAAAATGACATTAACTCTAAACTTGCTTTTCTTTTTTCCTCAAGTATTTATAGCAACCTAAAAATTTAATTGATAAGGCATAAATCTCAAAAGACTGTCTTAAAAGTCGGGATTCATAGTATCATGTGGTACATAAGCCAACAGGACTAGTTTTTTCTGGCAAACCAAATATCGGACCACACAATAAGTAAAATGAAAATTGCTTACTCTTTAAAAGCAGTCGCTTTCCATTGACACAGGGTATAATCGATTCCGCTAATTTTCGCTTCCTGCAGAGACTGTACATCATATTTGGCTTCCGCCGAGACTGTCCGCGAACTCTTGCTTCCCGCCGAGACTTCTGTACGTGATAAATGGCTTCCTGCAGAGACTGTCCGCGTGATTCTGCTTCCTGCCGAGGCTCTCGGCAGGAAGCAGAGTCACGCGGACAGTCTCGGCAGGAAACCATTTTTCGAGTACAGTAGTCTCTGCAGGAAGCAAGAGTTCGCGGACAGTCTCGGCGGAAGCCAAATAGGACGGACAGTCTCTGCAGGAAGCGAAAATTGGCGGAATCGATTATACCCTGTGATTGAGTCTGATATGATTTAAAATACCAGTACATGTACTAGTGAGCAGTGCCAGTGTGCAGTCTATGCTAGAATGCTTAAGTGATCTGACCTGACCAAATAACCAAATGTTTGTCGTATAAATAAGTGACAAACATTAAAAGCATCCGTGAATCAGGAAAACAATCGCGATCTTCAACATTTCGAAGTTTCAGCGTTGTGTGATCAGTGGGTAACATACTGTTTGCATATATTTATATACATGTAAGTACTTATGTTCAACTTCGAAAGTTTCTAGGAACGGCTGTAGCATAGTGGATAACACTCCAGACTACCAATCCAGGGGTCGCAGGTTCGATCCCCCGCTTCTCCGGTCTTTCGGATGAGACTTTAAACCGAGGTCCCTTGGCGGGACGTTAAACCCGAGTTCACTCACTCACTCACTCACTCGAAAGTTTCTGATAGTTAAATGTGTTTTATGACATCTTCACGGGAAACAGATTTAAAAAAGTCACTGACTTACTTCTGTATCCCTTTCAAATATCTGGTATATATATTTGTGTATGTAAATTGTCTTTGTAAATTCATGATTATGTATCAGTATGTTGAATAAAATATTGTTTACATTTTCTCGTGGTTAACACGCCTAGTAAAAGCCAAATTCCATTTTAACCTTGAAATAATACATGGTTCTGCGAAAAAACAGCAACTAGCTTCAAACGCCGATAAATGACAACTTATCATGTGACGTTGTTGTCAAGCGACGTCTAAGGTAAACGAACGTCTTGACTGATCAACGTAACGTTCGATTGACGCCACGTCATGGCGACAGCGGTTCAACGTAATGACCGAACACCTCGTTTATTACTGTAACTTATCTTCGCCCTTTATAGAGGATCTTACACGAGTGGTCATTTCATATGAAATTTATGAAACGAGCCTTCGGCGAGTTTCATAAATTTCATATGAAATGACCACGAGTGTAAGATTCTGTTTATCATATGACCCTTTAAAATGGGCTTTTAACGCCTTCAAAATGAAAATTATTTCAATAAGAAAACACATTGTTGACATGGAAGTTGTCAATTACGTGACGTGTACGCGCCAAAGTGTTATTACATGTGTGGTCATACGATTTTTATGACACTACGTTATCCATTGAATAACAGCGACGTCGTATGATAAATATTTATATTCTATACTAAATTACCACCAAAAGCGCACAGAAAGAGTCTAAAAATAAAGTGTAAGTGAATATATAAGAATTTATATTTAATTTTTCAGCGTTCATCGTGTGAAGAAGCCAGTGGTCGTCAATAAAATCATACATGAAGCGCAAAATGGAATTTTAGCTCGGCAAACTGGCTTCATCACGCGATGACCGCTGAAAAATCAAATATCAATTCTGAAATATTTACACTTCCCACTGAATTCCCTTAGATCCTTTTATAGCAACTAGCTTCATACACCGATGATGAACGACAATTGATGTTGTCGTCAAGTGGCGTCGTCAAAGGTAAACGAACGTCGTGACTGGTCCACGTAACGTTCGACTGTGACCACGTCATATCGACGGCTGTTTAACGTAATGGCCGAACACGTCGTTTCTAATTTTTCTTTGACACGTATTTTGCATTTTCTACACTTGATTACCTCGAAGACGGCACAGAAAGGGTCTAAATATAAAGTGTAAATATAAGAATATAATTTTGATTTTTCAGCGTTCATCGTGTGATGAAGCCAGTGGTTGTTGTTGCAACCACAAATGAAATAACTCCCACAAATGAAATAATTCTTTCATTTGTGGTTGAGGTAGCATGCAATCGTAACCACAAATGAAATAATGTTTCCAAACATGTATGACATTGTATAGAAGGGCTTCATTCTTACAAAAATAATTTTCTCTGACACAAGTCCACAAACTTTTGAAACACTTAGAAATTTGCAGACCAAAGTTATTTCATTTGTGGTTGAGGTAGCATGCAATCGTAACCTCAAATGAAATAATGTCTCCAAACATATATGAAATTGTATGGAAGGGCTTTATTCTTACAAAAATAAACTTCTCTGAAAAAAGTTGACAATCTTTTGAAACAGTTAGGAATTTGCAGACCAAAGTTATTTCATTTGTGGTTGAGGAAGCTTGCAGTCGTAACCACAAATGAAATAATGTTTTCAAATATGTATGAAATTGTATGGAAGGTGCTTCATTCTTACCAGAATAAACTTTTCTGACGCAAGTCGACAATCATTTGAAATACTTAGAAATTCGCATACCAAAATTATTCCATTTGTGGCTGAGGTATCATGGAATCGTATTCACAAATAAACTTATGTCTCCAAACATATGCCGGGCCGCGTAGCGTAATCGATAAGGCACCTGACTCATAAGTCAGAGGTCCTGGGTTCGAAACCCAGTCTGGCCGCATACTTTCGTTTCTCCTTCCGCTGATTCAAGAAGGGCAGTTGTCAGTTACTGGCGAAAGTATGTGCACTTAGCACTGGTTAACCGCTTAAGCCTGTTTCACATCAGCCGTGCAATTTTTTGTTCGTACGATTTTGGAGGTCATGGGTGCCGTAGACAGATCGCAGACAAATTCACAGAGTATCTGGGCGGGTCCACCGTGGTCTCAGAGATCGCAAGGCATCCGTACGATGTTCGTACGTCTGTCTCGCGGGTCGCACGATTTTGCAGCTTGAAAGTAGGAAAAAATAAACAACATTTCGTACGGCTGCCGCAAGATGGCCGTGCAGCTGCCGTAAGACTGCCGCAAGACTGCCGTCTCGGTCGTAAGAATTCGTCAAAAATCTTGCGGGCACCGTACGACGAACAAGAATTCGCAAGGCTGTCTCACGAATGTCTTACGATGACCGTACGTTCATCGTACGAATTCGCCTCGAGAGACGAATAAAATGCAAGAGCACCACCCGCAACCCTAATAGTTTCACCATCGATTGTCGACACCGCATCGGATCCTGATGGCTATCCCACAACAGCGTATTGTCCTTCTAAGAAGAAGGCTCCGTGATGAAGAAAAGCGTCACACCGCCATCCTGGCGCTGCTCCTCCGAGCCAGGCAAGGTAGAAGAGGACGAGAGAGGCGTTGGTGGGCCAAACCCTGGATCTGTTTCGCTGGGGGCATGCTTCTTCTCTGGAGTCTAGACTATGAGTACCGATCTACTTTTAAGGGAGACGCAAGTGACGCAACAATCATAGGACTGTCGTGCGCCTGCCGTGCGGCTGTCAAGCAACTGCCGTGCGACTTGCGCGATTGTCTTACGATTCGCAACATTCTTGCGATAGCATTCTGTCAGGACGCACGACTGTCGTAAGATGCTCGTGCGGCAGTCTCACGATCGTCGCAAGACAAACGCAAGAAATGATTGACAGCAGCCCCGCCTGCAAACTTGCGAACTCCTGTAAAATCGTGAGTCAATCGTGCGGTTGCCTCAAGACTGTCGTGCGGCAGCCTTGCGGCGTCCACAGATTGCCAAAAAATCGCAGAAATAATGTGCATGTTGAGAATTCAGTTTGCGACGTTGCGACGACCTTGCGACGTCTAAAATTCGTTCGACGATCTTGCGGCTGCCGCACGAAACCCAGCGATTTTTGCCAGAAATGTGATCGCAGAGGGCCGTACGGCAGCCGTAAGGCTAATGTGAAACAAGCTTTAGGAGGTCTAAGCCTGCCCAGGAATAGTGTGGTTAGGTTAACTGACCGTCCCGATATGATCATAGCTGTTTACCGTGGACGTTAAGCATCAAATCAATCAAAAAAGTCTCCAAACATATATGCAACTGTCTGGATGGGCATATGAGCCGCGACACGACAAAACCAACACAGTTATTATGCGCCCAGCGCAGACTCAGATCAGCCTGTGCATCCGCCCAGTTTGACCAAACTCTTCGTTAAGTGCTCAAAGGGTAGCTAAGGGACTGAGCTACCTCCTTGCGGACAGCGAAGACTCTTATCAGTCTGGGCGCATGCCCAGGCTGATCTGAGTCTTCGCTGGCCGCACAAACACTTTGTTAGTTTCTCGTGTCTCGGCTCAGTTATGAAACTGTCCGGAAGGGCATTATTCTTATAAAAATAAACTTCACTGACATATATCGACAATCTTTTGAATCATTTGGGAACTTTGCAGACCAAAGTTATTTCATTTGTGGTTGACGTAGCACGCCATCGTAACCACAAATGAAAGAATTATTCCTAGGTCGTGAGAGACCACCTAGGAGTGCATCATTCTTTTAAATCTAAACTTCGAAAATACTGATAAGAAACTTTCATAGCGTTTGGGATACAGTCCAATATATATTATTTCATTTGTGGTTGACATAGCATGCATGCTTTATTCTTTTCAAACTAAACTTCCCTGATACTGATAAAAAAAAAACTTTTATAGCGTTTCTGATAAAGGCCAACAAAAGTTATTTCATTTGTAGTTGAGGTAGCATGCAATCATAACCACAAATGTAATAATGTTCTCCAAATCGTAAGATATCGCGTAGAAGTGTTTCATTCTTTTGAAACTATATTTCCCTGACACTGATGAAAAACTTTTATAGCGTGTTGGATAACGTGCAACAAATCTTTTTCATTTATGGTTGAGATAGCATGCAATCATAACCACAAATGAAATAATGTTCGAAAATCATAAGAGATCACCTTGAAGTGATATATTCTTTTGAAACTATACTTCCCTGATACTAATAAAAAAACTTTGATAGCGTTTTGGATATAGTCCAACAATAGTTATTTCATTTGTGGTTGAGATCGTAACCACAAATGAAATAATGTTCCCTAAATCGTAAAAGATTGCATTGAAGTGCTTTGTTCTTTAAAATTTGTAACTATAGTTCCCTGATACTGTTACAAATCTCTACTAGCGCTTCGGATATAATTCAACAAAAGTTACTTCATTTGTGGTTGATGTAGCATGCAATCGAAACCACAAATGTAATAATGTTCACGAAATCTTAAGAGACCGCCTTAAAGTGAATTTTTCTTTTAAAACTATACATCCCTGATACTTATAAAATATTCATGGCGTTTCGGATATAGTCCCACAAGAATGTTTTCATTTGTGGTTGAGACGGCATGCAATCGTAACCACAACCAAAATATTGTTCCCGAAATCTTAAGAAAACACTTTTAAGTGCTATATTCTTTAAACATTATACTTCCCTGATACCTATAAAAACATCTATAGCATTTCAGATATAGTACAACAAAAGTTATTTCATTTGTGGTTGAGGTAGCAGGCAATCATAACCACAAATGTTATAATATTCCCTAAATCGGTAGAGATCGCGTTGAAGTATTTCATTCTTTTGAAACTATACTTCCCTGATACTAATAAAAATCTTTATAGCTTTTTGTATATAGTCCTACAAAAGTTATTTCATTTGTGGTTGAGACAGCATGCAATCGTAACCACAAATGAAATAATGTTCCCCAAATCGTAAAAGGTCGCATTGAAGTGCTTTGTTCTTTTGTAACTATAGTTCCCTGATACGGTTAAAATCTCTACTAGCGCTTCGGATATAATTCAACAAACGTTACTTCATTTGTGGTTGAGGTAGCATGCAATCGAAACCACAAATGTAATAATGTTCACGAAATCCTAAGAGACCGCCTTAAAGTGATTTTTTCTTTTGAAACTATACATCCTTGATACTAATAAAAATATTTATGGCGTTTCGGATATAGTCCCACAAGATTTTTTTCATTTGTGGTTGAGATGGCATGCAATCGTAACCACAACTAAAATATTGTTCCCGAAATCTTAAGAAACCACCTTTTAGTGCTATATTCATTTGAAACTATACTTCCCTGATACCTATAAAAACATCTATATCATTTCGGATATAGTCCAACAAAAGTTATTTCATTTGTGGTTTAGGTAGCAGGCAATCATAACCACAAATGTAATAATATTCCCCAAATCGTAAGAGATCGCGTTGAAGTGTTTCATTCTTTTGAAACTATACATCCCTGATACGAATCTAAATTTTTTATAGCGTTTTGGATATAGTCCAACAAAAGTTATTTCATTTGTGGTTGAGTTAGCATCCAAGCGTAGCCACAAACGATATAATGTTCCACAAATCGTAAGAAACCATCTTGAAGTGCTTTATTCTTTTTAAACTAAACTTCCCTGATACTGATGAAAACATTTATAGTATTTCGGATAAAGTACAACAAAAGTTGTTTCATTTGTGGTTGATGTTGCATGCAATCATAACCAAAAATGTAATACTGCTCCTGAAATCTTAAGTAACCGCCTTGAATTGTTTTATTCTTTTCAAAGTATTATCCCTTTACACTGATAAAAACATTAATAGCGTTTCGGATATGTTGAAATAATTTTTTTTTTTTCATTTGTGGTTGACGTAGCATCCAATCATAACCACAAATATAATAATGTTTCCCAAATCATAAGAGACCGCCTTGAAGTGCTTTATTCTTTTCAAACTAAACTTACCTGATACCGATAAAAACTTTTATAGCGTTTCGAATATAGCCCAAGAAAAGTTATTTCATTTGTGGTTGATGTAGCATGCAGTCATAACAACAAATGTAATAATGTTCCCTAAATCGTGAGGGATGGCCTTGGAGTCTTTCATTCTTTCTAAAATATATTTCCCTCATATTAATAAAAAAAAACGTTTATAGCGTTTTTGAAAACGTACAACAGAGGTTATTTCATTTGCGGTTGAGAGCATAACCACAAATGAAATAATGTGCCCAAATCATAAGAGACCTATTCTTTTCAAACTAAACTTCCCTGATACCGATAAAAACTTTTATAGCATTTCGAATATAGCCCAAGAAAAGTTATTCTATTTGTGGTTGACGTAGCATGCAGTCATAACCACAAATGAAATACTGTTGCCCAAATCATAAGAGACCACTTTGAAGTGTTTTATTCTCTACAAACTACACTTCCCTGATACTGATGAAAACATTTTTAGTGTTTTGGATATAGTCCAACAAAAGTTATTTAATTTGTGGTTAAGATCATAGCCACAAATGAAAAAATGTTCCCGAAATCTTAACAGACCGACTTGAAGTACTTTATTCTTTTAAAAAAATACTTCCCTGATACTTATTATAACATTTATAGCTTTTCGGATATAGTCCAACAAAAGTTATTTCATTTGTAGATGAAATAGCATGCAATCGTAGCCACAAATGGAATAATGTATCCGAAATCTTAAATAACCGCCTTGAAGTGCTATATTCGTTTGAGCCTATACTCCCCTGATAGTTAAAAATACTTTGATAGCGTTTCGGATATAGTCCAAGAAAAGTTATTTCATTTGTGGTTGACGTAGCGTGCAATCATAACCGCAAATGCAATAATGTCCCCTTAATCGTAAGAGGTGGCCTTGAAATGTTTCATTCTTTTTCAACTATACTTCCCTGATACCAATAAAAATCTTTTATAGCGTTTTGGAAAATGTACAACAAAAGTTATTTCATTTGTGGTTCACGTAGCAGGTAATCATAACCACAAATGAAATAATGTTGCCCAAATCATAAGAAACCGCCTTGTAGTACTTTATTCTTTTCAAACTACACTTCCCTGATACCGATTAAAACTTTTATAGCGTTTCGAATATAGCCCAAGAAAAGTTATTTCATTTGTGGTTGACGTAGCATGCAATCATAACCATAAATGAAATAATGTTGCCCAAATCATAAGAGACCGCTTTGAAGTGCTTTATTCTCTTCAAACTTCACTTCCCTGATACTGATAAAACATTTTTAGCGTTTTTGATATAGTCCAACAAAAGTTATTTCATTTGTGGTTGAAATCATAACAACAAATGAAATAATGTTCCCTAAATCGCAAGAAACCCTCCTGAAGTGCTTTATTCTTTTCAAACTTAGCTTCTCTGATACTCATGAAAAACGTTTATAGCGTTTCGGATATGGTCCAACAAAAATTATTTCATTTGTGGTTGAGCTAGCATGCAATCATAACCACATCTGTAATAATGTTCCCGAAGTCATAAGAGACCGCCTTGAAGTGCATCATTCTTTTGCAACTATACTTCCCTGATACTGAAAAAATCATTTATGGCGTTTTGGATATAGTCCAACAAAAATTATTTCATTTGTGGCTGAGATAGCATGCAATCGTAACCACAAATGAAATAATGTTCCCTAAATCGTAAGGAACCGTCTTGAAGTGCTTTATTCTTTTCTTACTTAATTTCCCTGATACTGATAAAAACTTTTATAGTATTTCGGATATAGTCCAACAAAATTTGTTTCATTTGTGGTTGAGGTAGCATGCAATCATACCCACAAATGTAAAAATATCAGTTCCCGAACTCTTAACAGACCGCCTTGAAGTGCTTTATTCTTTTGAAAAAATACTTCCCTGATACTTATAAAAACATTTATAGCGTTTCGGATATAGTTCAACAAATTTATCTCATTTGTGGTTGAGATAGCATGCAATCGTAACCACAAATGAAAAAATGTACTCGAAATCTTAACAGACCGCATTAAAGTGCTTTATTCTTTAGAAAAAAATACTTCCCTGATTCTTTAAAAACATTTATAGCGTTTCGGATATAGTCCAACATAAGTAATTTCATTTGTGGTTGAGATAGCATGCAATCGTAACCCCAAATGAAATAATGTTCCCGAAATCTTAAGTAACCGCCTTGAAGTGCTATATTCGTTTGAAACTATACTTCCCTGATACTTAAAAACACCTTCATAGCGTTTCGGATATTGGCCAACAAAAGTTATTTCATTTGTGGTTGAGTTAGCATGCAATCATAACCACAAATGTAATAATAATCCCGAAATCATTAGAGACCGCATTGAAGTGCTTTATATTTTTTAAACTATACTTCCCTGATACTGATTAAAAACATTTATAGCGTTTCGGATAAAGTCCAACAAAAATTATTTCATTTGTGGTTGAGATAGCATGCAATCGTAACCACAAATGAAATAATGTTCCCCAATCATAAGAAACCGCCTTGAAATGCTTTATTCTTTTGGAACTAAGCTACAGTAGTAGTAGTATTTCAATTCTCATATATAGCTTCCCTGATACTGATACTTTTTATAGCGTTTCGGATGTAGTCCGACCAATGATTTGCAGATTTACCAAACTTGTTGTGGTTAATTCTGATAATAATAGGGAGGTTAAGATTTAGAACTTGTGTCCGTACGGCTTTTGGTAGCTAAACTGTCAAACGTTCCGTATCTTCTATCTATAGAAAGAATAGATATTATAGGGAGGTTAAGATTTAGAACCCAATGTGGAGGGATAACATCATATCTCTTGAATCGAAGGTGAAACTTATTCGCTCCCTTGTCATTTCCATATTGAATCGTGGACCTTGACAGCAGAGGATGAGATGCTACCGAAGGTTCCTGAACGTGTTGTACAAGGACCATATAACCAACGAGGAGGTTCGCAGGAAGATCCAAGCAGCCATTGAAGAATATGATGAACTCCTGATGCTGGTCAAGAAACTAAGGTGGATTTGCCACGTCTCAAGGTCTTCTGGTTTAGCAAAGGCGATTCTTCAGGACACAGTGAAAGGAAAAAGAAGAAGAGGGAGACAGAAGAAGAGGTGGGAAGACAATATCAAAGAGTGGATAGGAATGGATTTTGCCAGCTCAACTAGAGCAGCTGAAGACAGGACAAGGTGGAAAGGGATTGTTTTGAAGTCATCTGTGGTGCCCCAACGACCTAGTAAGGTTATGGGATAGACTAGAATAGATAGTCCGTACGGCTTTTGGTAGCTAAACTGTAAAAAAAACGTATATTTTACAGTAAAATAGCTGGCGACTGGCTGTCAGTTCCTTTATCGTTATTTTACGGGCGTCTGCCTGTAGAGCATTAGTGGAAATCATGATATGGTGGGCGGTTAGAACTGACCGCGCTCGAAAATACCTTTAAAGTGTTGAAGGACTATACAACCAAAACAGTACATGTACCTGTCCAATTCTATCCTACTCTGCGTGATGACTGCTGCAAATATTTACGGGCGCCCGTAAATGTAACTGGAACGGACTGACAGCTAGTTGTCAGTTATTCTACCGTAAATTAAACGGATTTTTTTTTACATTTTAGTTAACCGTGTTTTAAGAAAACAGTATCTTAAACTTGTGTGTGTATCCAAAGAAAAATCGAATCATTTTAAATAATTTCTAGTCTGCCCTGTCGAAACTTGACAGGGAAGGTTCGTTCTCTTCTACAGATGCCTAAACGAAAGTGTAAACCTTCCGTCGACCAATGAGACTGACGCCGACCATCTTTCTCTAATAACTAGGTAACGATACGCCCTTACTACATGGTAGCTGACCCACATGACTTTATGATACCGTTCACGGACTTTTTGAAACCGTTCACGGATCTTTTGTATGTTAACAAGTACGAGCGAGGTTTGTATTTTTCCTGATAATTTTCTCAATACAAAACGGATTGATGTGGGGTACAGTACGGAGTAATGGGCTTAACTTCTGCTTATTGATTGTGCCTGCTTGCTTGGGTACAAATGCTCGACCAAAACTTTTCTTTTCGAAATTCTGGGTCTTGGGCGAGCGTTTATACTTCACCAAGCGAGGTGTGGATTCAGTGCTAGCAGCATCAATTCCAGTACTCTGCACTTTACCCCATGACAGACCATTTTTTAATACGAAAAATATTCGGAAAATACAGACCTCGCTCGTTCTTGTTAACATATAAAAAAGTCCGTAAACGGCATCCAAAAGTCACGTGGGTCAGCTACCCAGATTATATTACGGGCAGTATTGCCCTGTTCTTTCAATGTCCACATCTACTCTCATCTTTTCATTCATCTTCGATTTCTTTTGAAAAATATGATAAAAACCCAGATTATCGTCAGATTTTTTTTCTCATCATTTATGGATCATACAATAGATATATGTTTACCAAGCTCCGAACATCCCACAGTCGGTTTTCTAATTTTAACACAAGTAAAGAAATAATTCCAGCCAGCATCCTATAGTCCGCCGCACTTATGCTGGCATATATGCGTGTCCGTATGGTTTCTTTTACTGTCGGTAGAGAGGTTTGACTTATGATCCAAAGGTCGCATGTTCGATTCCAGCTGAGGTCGTGTTTTTTTTTCTGGATTAATTTCATCCTCATCATTATCTCCTGATAGGTCTGACATGACTGGACTACTGTCGAAATGGTCGTTAACCCAAAATTATTTTAACCATCCATTGTACAATTGCGGAGATGCTGAGAAAAATACACGTACTGAATTATTCGCGTGTATCACCCTCGCCGTAAGCCTTGGTTTATCCTATTTGCGCCGGACTGATTTTCAAGTGAGTGCCTTGATTGATTTTACACATGTATGTTCTCATTTTTGTTACCACACATAAAAACGTGCAAGTCCAAAAAAATCAAATTACACGTTTATTTAGCTACGTCAACGGGCTCCTGGTATAAATTACTTCAGACTGGTAGATAGTACGCACACGGACCCGTTCAAGTTGAACTCTTAACTTCCTTGTTGAGTCCAAAAATCTAACGGTTGGTTGGTTGGTTTGATGCTTAACGTCCACGGTAAACAACTAAGGTCATGTCGGGACGGTCAGTTAACCTAACCACACTATTCCTGGGCAGGCTTAGACCTCCTAAGCGGTTAACCAGTACTAAGTGCACATACTTTCGCCAGTAACGGTATCGCATTGACTAAACATTTGGTTGTGCCAGGGTTTGCACCCATTTAAGGAAGCAAAATAGTGAACATGTTTACGCCAAATTGGCCGCTGACAGAATCACGCCTAACAATCGCTCGCATGCGAAAGCGCGGTTCAGAACGCATGTCCCGGTTTTGCAGAAGGGGAGTCTAAACAGATAAACAAATATGACATCGGCTCAAGGGTATATAATTATTTTTCAAGAAATGAATAACCCAATTCTTGAGCCGATGTCAAATTTATTAACTTTTTAAACCCCCCTTCTGCAAAACCGGAAACTCCTCACATGGATCTGCGTTCTGAACCGCGGTTTCGCATTCGAGCGATTGGTAGACGTGAGAACGGATAGATATCACTACTATGACGAGGGTTTTTATCCTTTTAATGACTATCTAAAATTATCCATAATTAATTTATTATGTCACGAAATATATATTTTGGAAGTAACTCATTATCAATGCTCTCCCTAAACGATATATTGATATTCGAATATCAGAAAAAAGACAGTAAGGGACGCCCATAACAAAAAGGGGGTTAACTTATAACATGGAATGGTTAATTATTTATCAAATATATTAACCAGTTCAAAGCAAAGCGAAAAAGGTCAGCATTTTTTATCATAATTTTATTTTCTATTCCATACAAATTCGGCTAGCAAAGCGTCACTCGAAGCAGAGTCCTGCAGGACCTTTGCCACGATTGTTAAACTTGTTAGGGGCTACCAAATACAATGCACATAAACCTTTACTGTGGTTTCGGTCAGTGCCTTATCGGGCTAAAATCTTAAACAAAAATATGTGCCGTCACATTATTGTTTCGTTTTAGTTTATATTGTCAAATATTGAAAATCAGGCAATATTGTTCTTCTAGTTTTACTATGAGCAGCCGCTCTCGAAACCGACTGTCTGCATTCATGAATATGACATTTTAGTAAAACCTGATGCAGCCGGATAACCTTTACATGTATGATCTCTCTCTCACGGCAAAGAAAGAAAACAGATCATCCAATTTGTCGCATCCACTGGTGAAATTGAAGTTTTCACACACAGAAAACGCACCCATAGACAAGAGGGCCAAGAGGCCCTGAATCTCTCGCCTGAGCAAAAAGGTTGGAGGTCAAACTAGGGTCACCATTTGAACAAACCCGATAGTTTGCAACCGTTTCCAAATGGTTCTGAAGAAGAAGATTTTTGACTAGTTTTCTAAGTATTGCTATGGTTCAAACCTTGGACCCCCCTGGCGCCAGGCCATTTTGGACCCTGGGGCCATCATTTGAATAATCTTGGTAAGGAATCACTAGGCAAAGCTACATACTAAATTTCAAGCATCTGTGCCAAGTGGTTTTGAAGAAGAAGATTTTTGAATATTTTTCTATGTACTTATATGGTTCAAACCGGGGACAACCCGGCCAGGGACCATTTAGGACCCTGGGGCCACCATTTGAACAAACCTGGTAGAGGACACTTGGCAATGCTTCATACAAAATTTTAAGCATCTGAGCCATGCAGTTTTGGAGAAGAAGATTTTTTAGTATATTTTAGTTTCGAACCGAAGACACCCTGCCCCGGGGCCATTTTAGACCCTGGGGTCACCATTTGAACAACTTGGTAGTGGACCACTAGGCAAAGCTACATACCAAATTTCAAGCATCTGAGCCAAACAGCTCTGGAGAAGATTTTTAAGTATATTTTAGTTTCGAACCCAAGACTCCCT
This sequence comes from Ctena decussata, assembly GCA_963989385.1. Lineage (NCBI taxonomy): Eukaryota > Metazoa > Mollusca > Bivalvia > Lucinida > Lucinidae > Ctena > Ctena decussata. The sequence continues at coordinate 56,551,563 of OZ022500.1, read as the reverse complement.
GCCCCAGGGCCATTTGGACCCTGTGGCTGTCATTGAACAAACTTGGTAGAGGACTACTAGACAATGCTTCATACCAAATCAAAGCCCTAGTGGTTTCAGAGAAGATGTCATTTAAAGCAAATTGTTGACGACGCACGACGGACGACGCACGACGGACACTGGCTGATCACACTAGCTCACCCTGAGCCTATGGCTCTGGCGGGCTAAAAAGAACATCCGTTGGCAAGAATTCCAATTTCAGCGCGTTAGCTCTGTGCGAAAACTTAAAGGTCAACCTGAATATCATCGAGCCATGTGCGAGCATGAACCAAGCAGATAAGCCTGTTAATAAATGCAATCTTATCCGATTCTACTCTTTCACTTTAGGGTTTACATTGAAGAAGTAGATCAGCCTGCGCAATTCAAATGCCTTCGGTAGCATTTTGCATGAGATACACGGCAATTTCGCCAAGTTTTATTGACTGTGAAGTCAAAAGGTGCCCCGATAGCTCAGTCGATAGCGAGATATACCTATAAAACGTAGATTGGCTACATACCTCTACCGCGTACTGATGAAGGCTGGATGCACCTTCAAGGGAAGCAACTCTGCCGATCTTCATTCCAGCTTCTCTCCCAATGGGGGTCAACTCCGAATGGAAGGTGTCCTCCCTTCAGGAGCAGTCCCCATCTAGAAGGCCGCATCGCTAAGGGAAGCAAACAGGATACGACAAAAGGCGCTTCCCCTGCAGAAATGGTGGGAAAAAGCACGAAGGAGTCACAACTCTCTTAAGTCGAGACATCATGAGTGTGACTACTTGGTTCACAAGTGCCACAGAGCTACACGAAAACGTGTCGTAAACAGTCTTATCATACTCAAAGCATGTATGATTCTACCTCCTAATAGAGCACAGTCTTCTAGGCTATTTCTCTTTAGTATTTTCCAGATATCAGGAATCAAACCTAATTGATTTTTATAACCTCTGATGGTAAAAAGATTCATACTTCATTATTTCATTTGTGGTTACGATTGCATGCTATCTCAACCACAAATGAAATAATTTTTGTTGGACTATATCAGAAACGCTATAAAAGTTTTTGTTAGTATCAGGGAAGTATAGTTTCAAAAGAATAAAGCACTTCAAGACGGTTTCTTATGATTTTGGGAACATTATTACATTTGTGGTTATGACTGCATGCAATCCCAACCACAAATGAAATAACTTTTGTTGGACTTTATCTGAAGCGCAATAAAGGTTTTTTATCAGTATCAGGAAAGTTAAGGTTTAAAAGAAAAACGCGTTTCAAGGCTTTTTCACGATTTCGGGAACATTATTTCATTTGTGGTTACGATTGCATGCTACCTCAACCAGAAATGAAATAACTTTTGTTTGACTATATCAGAAAAGCTATAATCTCTTGCAATCAGTATCAGGGAAGTATAGGTTCACAGGAATAAAGCATTTCAAGGTGGTCTCTAACGATTTGGGCAACATTATTACATTTGTGGTTATGACTGCATGCTACCTCAACCACAAATGAAATAACTAATGTTCGACTAAATCCCAATCGCTATCAATCTTTTTATCAGTATTTTGGTAGTTTAGATTTAAAAGAATGATGCACTTCAAGGTTGTTTCTCAGGACTTTGGAAACATTCTTTCATTTTGGGTTCCGATTGCATGCTATGTCAACCACAAATGTAATAACTTTGGTCTGCAAAGTTCCTAAATGATTCAAAGGATGGTCGACTTATGATAGTGAAGTCTATTTTCTTAAGACCAATATGCCCTTACAGACACTCTCATATATGTTTGGAGACATTAGTTCACTTGTGATTACGATCGCTACCTCAACCACAAATGTCGACTTATGTCAGTGTAAGTTATTTTTGTTAGAATAATGCCCTTACAGACAGTTTCATATATGTTTGGAGACATTATTTCATTTGTGGTTACGATTTCATGCTTACTCAACCACAAATGAAGTAACCTTGGTCTGCAAATTTCTAAGTGTTTCAAAAGATTGTCGACTTGTGTCATAGAAGTTTACTATGGAGGAATAACGCCCTTCCATACAATTTAGTATATGTTTGGAGACATTATTTCATTTGTGGTTACGATTGCATGCTTCCTAAACCACAAATGAAATAACTTTGGTCTGCAAATTTCTAAGTGTTTCAAAAGATTGTCGACTTGTGTCATAGAAGTTTACTTTTGTAAGAATAACGCCCTTCCATACAATTTCGTATATGTTTGGAGACATTATTTCATTTGTGGTTACGATTGCATGCTTCCTCAACCACAAATGAAATAACTTTGGTCTGCAAATTTCTAAATGTTTCAAAAGATTGTCGACTAGTGTCAGAGAAGCTTTTTTGTAAGAATGGAGCCCTTCCATACAGTTTCATATATGTTTGGAAACATTTTTTCATTTGTGGTTACGATTGCATGCTACCTCAACCACAAATGAAGTAACTTTGGTCTGCGAATTTCTAAGTGTATCAAAAGATTGTCGATTTGTGTCATAGAAGCTATTTTTGTAAGACTGAAGCACTTCCATACAATTTCGTACATGTTTGGAGACATTATTTCATTTTAGGTTATGATTGCATGCTACCTCAACCACAAATGAAGTAACTTTGGCCTCCGAATTTCTAAGTGTTTCAAAAGATTGTCGACTTGTGTCATAGAAGTTTACTTTTATAATAAGAATAAAGCCTTTCCATACAATTTCGTATATGTTTGGAAGCATGATTTCATTTGTGGTTACGATTGCATGCTACCTCAACCACAAATGAAGTAACTTTGGTCTGCGAATTTCTAAGTGTTACAAAACATTGTCGACTTGTGTCATAGAAGCTTTTTTGGTATGACTGAAGCCCTTCCATACAATTTGGTACATGTTTGGAAATATTATTTCATTTGTGGTTACGATTGCATGCTACCTCAACCACAAATGAAGTAACTTTGGTCTGCGAATTTCTAAGTGTTTCAAAAAATTGTCAACTTGTGTCATAGGAGCCTTTTTTGTAAGACTGAAGCCCTTCCATACAATTTAGTATATGTTTGGAAACATTATTTCATTTGTGGTTACGATTGCATGCTACCTCAACCACAAATGAAGTAATTTTGGTCTGCGAATTTCTAAGTGTTTCAAGAGATTGTCGACTTGTGTCATAGAAGCCTTTTATGTAGGAATGGAGCCCTTCCATACAATTTCATATATGTTGGAGACATTATTTCATTAGTGGCTACGATTGCATGCTTCCTCAACCACAAATAAAATAACTTTGGTCTGCAAATTTCTAAGTGTTTTAAAAGATTGTCGACTAGTGTCAGAGAAGTTTTTTTGGTAAGATTGTAGCCCTTCCATACAATTTCATATATGTTTGGGAACATTATTTCATTTGTGGCTACGATTGCATGGTACCTCAACCACAAATGAAGTAACTTTGGCCTCCGAATTTCTAAGTGTTTCAAAATATTGTCGACTTGTGTCATAGAAGTTTACTTTTGTAAGAATAAAGCCCTTCCATACAATTTCGTATATGTTTTGGGACATTATTTCATTTGTGGTTACGATTGCATGCTTCCACAACCACAAATGAAATTACTTTGGTCTGCAAATTTCGAAGTGTTTCAAAACATTGTCGACTTGTGTCATAGAAGCCTTTTTCAGTAAGAATGGAGCCCTTCCATACAATTTCATATATATATGGAGACATTATTTTATTTGTGGTTACGATTGCATGCTTCCTCAACCATAAATGAAATACCTTTGGTCTGCAAATTTCTAAGTGTTTCAAAAGTTTGTCGACTAGTGTCATAGAAGATTACTTTTGTAAGAATTAAGCCTTTCCATACAATTTCGTATATGGTTGGAAACATTATTTCATTTGTGGTTACGATTGCATGCTACCTCAACCACAAATGAAGTAACTTTGGTCTGCGAATTTCTAAGTGTTTCAAAAAAATTGTTGACTTGTGTCATAGAAGCTTTTTTTTGTAAGACTGAAGCCCTTCCATACAATTTCATATATGTTTGGAAACATCATTTCATTTGTGGTGACGATTGCATGCTACCTCAACCACAAATGAAGTAACTTTGGTCTGCGAATTTCTAAGTGTTTCAAACGATTGTCGACTTGTGTCATAGAAGCCTTTTTTTGTAAGAATGGAGCCCTTCCATACAATTTCATATATGGTGGAGACATTATTTCATTTGTGGTTACGATTGCATGCTTCCTCAACCACAAATAAAATAACTTTGGTCTGCAAATTTCTAAGTGTTTCAAAAAATTGTCGACTAGTGTCAGAGAAGCTTTTTTGGTAAGATTGTAGCCCTCTCATACAATTTCATATATGTTTGGAAACATTATTTCATTTGTGGGTACGATTGCATGCTACCTCAACCACAAATGAAGTAACTTTGGCCTCCGAATTTCTAAGTGTTTCAAAATATTGTCGACTTGTGTCATAGAAGTTTATTTTTGTCAGAATAAAGCCCTTCCATACAATTTCGTATATGTTTGGGGACATTCTTTCATTTGTGGTTACGATTGCATGCTTCCATAACCACAAATGAAATTACTTTGGTCTGCAAATTTCGAAGTGTTTCAAAAGATTGTCGACTAGTCTCAGAGAAGATTTTTTGTAAGAATGAAGCCCTTCCATACAATTTCATATATGTTTGGAAACATTATTTCATTTGTGGGTACGATTGCATGCTACCTCAACCACAAATGAAGTAACTTTGGTCTGCGAATTTCTAAGTGTTTCAAAAGATTGTCGACTAGTGTCAGAGAAGCTTTTTTTGTAAGAATGGAGCCCTTCCATACAATTTCATATATGTTTGGAAACATTATTTCATTTGTGGTTACGATTTCATGCTACCTCAACCACAAATGAAAGAATTACTTCATTTGTGGGAGTTATTTCATTTGTGGTTGCAACATTGTCACTAAAATTCTACGAGAAGCGCGAAGCGCTTCACGGAATTTTAGCTCCGCCCACTGGCTTCATCACACGATGAACGTTGAAAAAAAAATCAAATGTTAATTCTTAAATGACGTATCAACGTTGCTGAGACAACAGAAACCCAACGTGAAAATGACATCCTATTAACGACGATGCGACGACAGGCACACATTAAAGGGATGACGTATCACCGTCAGTGCGACGTCATCCGACGTCGAAGTAAAGTAAACATGAAAGTATGTAGACTGTTTGAATACTTGCATTTGTCCATCTATTAAGAGTGCAAGTGTGCATGTGGAATGTTGTGAGTCAGAACTAATGAGAAAGTCTGCCACGTCTGCATGATAAAAAACTAAGATTCACTACAGACAGACTTAATTACCCTAGCATCACGAAAGTATATCTGATGCCAGCAATGAGCACACGGACCAGCATCAAAAGTTTCCTCGTCTTATCACACGGTTCAGGAGAAGCAACTCTGCCAATTTCATTTTTTCCTTTCTTCTCGATGGAAATCAACTTTCCTTTAAGAGTAAACCCATGGAAGCGTATATGATCCCCGTCGTTCCTGCCCCCTCCCCCCGCCTCCTTCACGCCCCCGACCCCACACCACTAGTACCCCACACCACTAATGATTACATAATTCTGGATAAAGTATTCAAAAGAATTAAAAACGTTCAAAATGTACTTATTGCCGGAAAGTGATATATCTGATTATTAGTGGAACCCCTATACGCTTCCACAGTAGGTTCCTTTTTTGGAAAGGTGACGTTGTCCAGAGAGGCAAACAAGGGAGTTATAATAGTTATTTTAGCGGGAAAGTTGGAGGTGTATCCAGTCACCTTAATACAAAAGTTCAAGATCTGTATACCAAGGGAGACAACACTTACATAATAGTCTTGCATTTACGCAACATTACTTAGTCGCTTGTTGCCAAAGCAACAGTTATCCTACAACACATACAGTATAGCCGAAAATTATCTAGAATTGCATTTTTCACAGTATGTAAAAAGGAGTTGCATAAATGAGCCACATCGTGTGATTTCCAACACTGTGGCATATGTGACAAGCAAAGGCTCTAATTAGACTGCACTTGAGTGCAGTCTGATCAGAGCCTTTGCTTGTCATCTCAGCCTTCTATGGAAGTTGCACAATCCAAAGAGGCAGCGGTCATGTTTCGGATTACCTGGTGCAAGGAGAATGATGATCTGAATATCACATGACAAACGGGCTACATTTTGGAAGTCACATGACTATGGCTCATTTTAGTACTACAAAAGGCAAAATTCTGTTGTTGCTGGTTGTTGTTATTTGTTGTTTTATTGCTTTACGTCTACGGTAAACAGCTATGGTCATGTCAGGACGGTTAGTGACCCTAACCACACTAATATTGGACAGGCTTAGATCTCCTAGACGGTTAACCAGTACTTTATTTCATTTAAGTGCATACTTTCGCCAATAACTGGCAACTGCCCATCTTGAATCAGCGGAAAGAGAAACGAAAGTATGTGGCCGGACCGGGTATCGAACCTGGGACCTTTGGCTCTTGATTCAGACGCACAACCGACAGCGCCACGCGGCCCGGCTGCAAAATTCTGCAAGGCAACATTACATTGCTTTTGGTGCACTGGTACACCACCATGTTTATCATCCATTTTTTCAAAGGGAGACAACTTTTGTGACTTCCTGTTTGTTTTCCTGGGTAAGGAAAACCTTCTAAAAAGGTGTCTTCTCTTCAAGGACAGAATAAGCTCCTGAAAGGAGCATTTTTTTTTTCTTTAAAACTTGACCCCCCATTTAGAAGGGAGGCAAAAATGAAAATGATTGAGTTGCTTCCCCTGAATGTGTTCCCATTCACCTTAACTTCAAAGTGGGTTGCGTAATGCTATTAAACAATAGCATTTGTTTTGATTTTGCTACTTCTTAAAATAAAATTCTAGCCAAGGCTTTGTGACACCTTGCGCTAGACATTACTTAGTTTAATGTCAATCTAACGTTACAAAATAATGCCATCTACTGGATGACACGCTTTATCCCCTTGATTTTCTTCGAGAAATGAAACGCAGTAATTTAAACCATTGAAATAAGAATTAAAATGATAAATAATCAAAAATCAGAAATTAAATTCACTTTGCTCTCTTTCATACATAGTCAGTACTACAGACTTTTATGAAAATATATACTCAGCAGAAAAAGATAGTATCCCCTACATGTTCTCTTACCCAGGTAAGCATGACTGAGAAGGCCTCACTGTTCAATGTAGCTCTGGATACTTTGGCTGTTTGGCTATACTACAAGTAAGTTAGGTTTAGAATTTAATGCCTACAGTGATGTCAGTAATGGCTTAAACACTGGAGGTCAGGGGGTGGAGGTAGTTTTCTGATTTCACAGATAAAACCAAGAAAACTGGTTCATTTTAAAACATCAAAGTCTAACCTAAATTTGATAAAATTGCACAAAAATTTCATTCATGCTTTAGATAAGACCATTAGACACTTCGATGCGTATTTTGGTTCTGACAGGATTAACCTGGGCCATAAACTGAGTGCCGGTCACAGTTTCAGCTCGAAATCGGTTTACAGCGGAAAAGCCATAAGAAATTCAATTCATAAAAACGTTTGAAAGACAGAGTTTCTTCTGTCAAAAGTCATCAAATATCATATGAAAAAAAAAAAAAACAAAAAAACACACACACATTGATACAAGGAACACATTATTGAAAAAAATGACTATATATTTTATGGAAAATGAAAAAAAAAATTATGGCATTTTAAAAATCAATATATTCTTAAATGAAAGGGAGATAATTCACATTAAAGCAATCTAAAACTTCGTTTCAAAAATCCAGTATGGTGTGATTTTACTGGTGCGTAGGTAACGCAGTTTAGGATAACAGAAATGATTAGCTTCTGCGCATGTGCAAACAAAATTAAATGCAAATTTTACTGAAAATCGTTTTGCTTAGATAGCTCTCACAAGTTTAAATGAGTCTAGGAATTTTTAATGCATTCTATGGTCGGATGTCTTGCAAATAATATAAAATGAAAACTAACCTAAAAGAAGAATACACTGTCTAGAATTCATATTATAGAACCGGATAGGCCTACTTTTCAATTCGGCTGAGTATATTTAGAGCTGCATCTGAAGAGACCTATTATATTGTCTATCGACATTATTAGAAATTATTTCGGAATTATCACTGGAACAATTCCTCTCCCTGGAGCCCCGCAAATGCATTTTCAAAGCTGAAGTCAATGAGTAGAAAATGATAGAAATTCTATGATAAAACCCATGAAGTAATTAGCTTCACAAGAAACGGCATCAGATGTTTTGCAGTCTACAAAAAATATCTAGACATGTCAGGAAGTGCATTACCTTATGGTACATGCAGAAGGAGACATCTCTGATAAAAACATGGGAAATGCCGTAAAAATTCTAAAAATTGAGACATCTAAAATAGTTACCGTAATTGTCCTAAAATAGTTCTTTTTATAACGCAGTTATGCGTCCAAAGGATACAGATGGAGTGGCAGAAACCCAGCAGGCACACAAAGTTGAATCAATATTGAATCAACCTTATTCAACATCATGAATCAATATTGAAAAACAACCTTGATTCAACATAGATTCAACTTCGTATGTTGAATCAGTATTGAATCAACCTTGTTTCAAGGATAGAAGTTGAATCAATATTGAATCAAACTTGATTCAACGTCATGACGTTGAATCAAGGTTGATTCAATATTGATTAAACTTTGCGATTAGGTTTCCATTGGGAAGTGAATACCTAATCAATCTGTTCATTGAGGAGATTCTGTTCTTAATCTCCACTGTTTGCTCGGACCTACATGTCCCGAACTTAAGACTATTACGGTATTTTTACACGTCTAATAAAATATTCGATATCACACTTGCGGGCGCAAAACCTTGAAACAACATGGCAACGCCATTCAACGTTATGGCGTTGCAGCGATGAAGAAACGTTGTTTCAACATTTTGTACCTACTGGGAGGTTTCCTCTTGTTTTTTTTTTTGTTTTTTTTTTTTGGATAGGCGTTAGCTAGCTTTTATTCCCATGTTACAATACATAAAACAGAGCCGGATGGCAAATATCAATCTATACATTTCTGTGGCATGCCAGGAAAAAAAAACTATGGTACAGTACTGCTGTCTAAACAATAGGCAGCCTATGCAAGAAGAGAAAAACCTTATGGCTTACTGAAGTTGCGTAATTTCTGACAAGCTTAGGAATCAACGCACTGTGCTGAATTATGAAATGGTTCCAATCTGACGTCGATCAGACTGGTATTATTTCCTTGCTCCGCTTATCCTCACCCCTGTGCACTGGAAAATGCTACGGCAGACTATATAAGAACAAAACAAAAACTAGGACCGGCCAGCCTAACAACCGCTTCTGTTTAATCAGAGAAATTAATGGGTTTTGAATTATTTTGATTTATTTGTTGCTTAACGCCCACGGTAAATGTAAACAGCTATGGTCATATCGGGACGGTCAGTTAACCTAACCACATTATTCCTGGGCAGGTTTAGACCTTCTAAGCGGTTAACCAGTACTAAGTGCACTTACTTTCACCAGTAACTGACAACTGCCCTTCTTGAATCAGTGGAAGGGGAAATGAAAGTAAGTGGCCGTACCGGGTATCGAACCCAGGACCTCTGGCTTACAATTCAGGTGCCCTACCAAATGCGTCACGCGGCCCGGCTCTGTGCACTGGTAAATGCTACCACAGAATATGTAAGAACAGAAAAGACAAGGACCAGCCAGCCTAACAACCGCTTCTGTTTAATCAGAGAAATCTAAGGGTGATCATAAAATGCAAATGACCCTGTTTATCAAAATATTCGATGGTCATAAACAGTACTCCAGATCATAGCGGTAACAGGAAATTTGAGGGATAACTTCTTATATTTCTCCATAAAACATATGTTGTGACCCTCATCAGAACCGGCGAGACGGTTCTAAAGAGGGTCACAACAAATGTTTTCAAAGAGAAATGAAAAATAATATCAGATATATCTTCATGACCCAGCCTTATCTGGAGTGTTGCGATAAAGATTATGCAAACGGCATATGCTCACATATGGGTGTGCACTTTTCAGATTTCAGTTTGAGAAAATGCGCATGGCCCGACCAGCAGGCCGGTTTAGGCACTTTGCATACGCCTAAAGACAGGCTTTCTACATATAACAACTCCGCTAATTTATCTTGCTTACATCAACTTTCCTTAGATCTAGATATCTCATACCTGCACATAGTCTTTGATAAGATGTTTGCTTATGACGTATTTAGCTGCCGCGGCGTCATGGCTACCGCATTTGTTGGGCTCGTGCCAGTAAATAACAATGAATAAGAAGTTAGATTAATAATTAATAACTGCTTCTGCATAAAATTTTTCTACATACAAATGTAAGATTCACACAAATACAATCTGAACAATCAAACCAACAGTCCAGAACACTGTAGAAAGAAAACTAACTATTGAAGTTCTGCGAAAATTGGAAACTGTATTGCTAGAAATTTGAACTCTGAATTTAAAAGCAGGATTCATTGGTTTTCAAAGATCTGGGCTCATTATAGGGGTGACGGTACGAATCATGTCACCATTTTATGGGTTCTGCAAACCAAGAAAATATCAGCCTCATGTCATTGGCTGGAAATGGATGCTGAGTTGTATTATGATTTTTCTTCTTAATCCCGTGGCTGAACATGTAAAATCAGAGAGTAATTAGTTAATGTCTACCAGAGTTTTTGTTTTGCAATTGTTAAATCTTTGAATTTTTGGACAGTTTTTCCTCTCAGAAATAGCAGTTCCGCAGACACTTGATGGGTTATAGTCTACGCGGCTCTCTAAATGCAACTTAAGGTGGTGATAATCACTGATTTGGGACAAATACATAAATCTGCATAAAATACTCAAAATAACACTGATCTTTCCAAAACTTAGCAGATGCCTTCTTTATGTTGTTTCTCATAATTTAGAATCCCAAAATGCAGCATTTGTAAATTGTTAAAAAGTGTTTTTATAAGAAAAGATCAAAGGGTAATTTTCTGCGAATAAATCTGAAAAAAATGATATCATTATTGAAAATATACTTAGTGCTTAGAGTACCTTGTTGCATAATGGAGAGCGTCCTAGCAATTATATTTTCAAACTCTTTCACACATTATCAGGCTGAGCAGATGAAAAAAGATGCAGTCTGTGTCCACATTTTTTTGTCAAAACACACAGGTGAGACTATTTTAACAAGGTTGAACAATTTCATCTACACACCACTGAGCATGTCAGTAATGTATTATTTATATTGTAGGTGTTAACATAGGTATGCTTGCCTACCCTATATTTAATAAATGCGTCCAGTGTACATTTACTTTGTACATGGTTGAACATTTGAGAAAAAGCTACCGTTTTCATCTGGTCTACATTACAATTTGAGAAACAGTTGGAATAAATAATTGCTAGGACGCTCTTCATTATGCAATAATGCACCTTCAGCACTACGTAAATTTTCAATAACGATAATATTTTTCTGATTTATTCGCAGAAAATTACCCTTTGATCTTTCCATATAAAAACACTTTTTTAAGCAGCATGTATGTCTATTTTGTACTCTAAATTGTAAAGAACAACAAAAAAAAGGAGTCTGCTAACTTTCACGGAGATACCTTACTTTTTTATGGTTTTATGCAGATTTTTACATTTACCATAAATCACCACCATTAGGTATTGATTTTCTTTCCTGGTTTAAATTTCGAGTCCAGCAGCTTGAAGGATCTATGTCTGAAATAGCCTTGATTTACGGGAAAGGTGTTTTATTTCCCAAAATAAAATGGCATTTTCTGCCTTAAAGTACCCTTGTGTCGCCTAATCAATCTGAACGCCAACTCACCTACTTGCCTTCCATAAAATTACGCACTGAATTTGATGCCTACAAAACGGACACACTAGGGTCGGTGATTTAAACGGATTGTACACGACTTCCATAAATATTCATTTTTAGAACTGGGCCTAGTAAATGGTTTTCCACAACCCATAGCTGTAGGGTAGGTTAGGAGGAATTAAGGAAAATATGTAAGGAGAATTGACGAAAGAATACTCGTGGTATTATCACAGTATGCCGCCTGACAGATATATATCTGAAGTTCTACAGGCCCTTCCTCATATGTAAGTGTTGACTCACAAGAAATTTTCTATAGGTTTTGAGATGAAAAAGGTAGGATAAAGGGATGTACTCAAGAAACTCGAGCTAAACCTAAAAGATGATGCTACGCCCTCATATGCACAAATGAGCCGCGACACGAGAAAACCAACAAAGTGGTTGTGCACCCAGTGCAGACTCAGATCAGCCTGGGCATCCGCCAAGTCCGTTCAGAGTCTTCGCTGTCCGCATGGAAGTAGCTGAGCCCCTTAGCTATCCTCGAAGCCGCTAACTAAGCGTCTGATCAGACTTTGTGGATATCCAGGCTGATCTGAGTCTGCGCTGGGCGCAAAACCACTTTGTTGGTTTTCGCGTGTCGCGGCTCAAAAATATCCTTAGACTGGCTTTAGGCTATTAAATTACAGTGTCATAAAACTGGAAAATATCTAAAACCTTAGGAATGAATTTTCTGATAGTTGAATTTAATTATTTCTGACCATTTCTTTTTTTTTTTTTTTTTTTTTTTCTTTTTTTCAATGTTACTGACTTTCAGTCGGAGCTAGTCCAGTTCACCCTATCACGCTCGCCATGTCTTGTCTTGTCTTGGCTCGCCGTGTCTTGTCTTGTCTTGTCTTCTGTATAGATTCTGCCTTTATAGGCACACCTGGCATATATCCAGTCGACTACCTAGAATTCTCTTAGGGGAGCAATAGCTACCATGGCTAGTTCAATTCTCAATTCAATTCCAAACATTTTAAAGTCCTTCACCTGTACCTGTGTAAATTCTATACCAGAGTGAACTTTGATTATTATCCTCCCATCAACAGCAAATACGGGAACAGGTTCTTGACACGATCTTAACATGTTAATTTCATAACAAGCTGCTGATTACTTAAACATATGAGCGCAACAGAAAACTCCTCTCTTGTGAACAGCGTTATCTTTCAAAAATTAATAATGCGCATAACGAATGTGCTGTCTGATCGGTATTATTATCATTATTATCTTTTTAGCTTCGTTACGAATATAAGGTGTGTTGAGTTTGCTCACTGCGACGGCTGACAAGCTTTTGGAATTTCTTGTCTTTGCCTCTGACCCTTTTCACTGTGTCTCACTTTGGATAGGGCTTTATAAAGAAACCTTACTGGAACTTTTACTAATACGTACCCAGCGGACACATGACGTCGTACTGACAGGAAACAATTACGACCCCCTGTGCCTGCTGGGTATAGCGCGGTTTATCAAAACTTGCCAGACACCGCGAGGTACAATGTGGTCGCATATATCCAAAGGTTCTTCTGTCTGGACACACCCCAATTTCAAGGGCGTAGCTACCTGTACGCAAATACGCCGGTGCGTATTGACATTTTGTCAAAGCGACAAAATTTCAACACACACCTGCGTATTTTCATGCTAAAATGTTGTTAACGGGGCATAATTTTAATACTAACTGCCACAGACACCAAAATTTCAAATATTTTAGTGGCTTAACCCCTAAAATTGCCCTCAGTGAGTATAAAACATGATTGTGCGTAGTGTAACACGCCCGAATATTGTTACAAATACTGTACCTCCAGGAACATATTCTCTAAATCCCACTTTGTTCAAGCAGAAATAGAACATTTCTTTCCTCTTAATCATAACTGATTTATAATTGTGTCAGAAAAAAAACGTTGCTTTGCATGCTTGCGCAACCAAACGTTCAAGGATAAATACTTAGCGATATACCTGAACTTTGAACAACAATTACCAAAGTTCTAACAGAACAAACATATTAATAGAGTCGATGGATGATATCTTCAACAGGGCGTATTTGTATTTTAAAGAAAACGAGCATGCTACTTCCTTTAAAAGAAGTGGCTTAGAACTAGTGTCTTCTAAAGAACAAACGAAGTCAGGGTTCGAGGTTATAAAACTTGAGAATAATCTCAAACTCAAAATAAAGCACACTGATTGGCTACTTTCGAGCATGTGCTCGGAAGCAGCCAATCAGCGTGCTTTATTTTGAGTTTGAGAATGTACTCAAATTTTATAACCTCTGGGCCTGGTCTACAGACCTGCAATAGTAAGAATTAGCCCCTTCCGGCTAAATAATTAGAAACGTACGCTCCGTACTTAACCTAACAGTCTATGTATTCATAAAAAGGCACATACGGTAGTATATTTACAGGACCACTATTCTGTTCTGACGGTCGACCATTTATTTATGTTTCTAGAAACTTCTACACTCATCAATATATTATATGCTGTAAAAATACTTCCTAACAGAGTCATTTCCTTTATTGTCAGCAGATACATAGCATAAGGACTGGAGGGATGGATGAATGGCTGACTTGGTTTTTCAACCTTTTTGATATTCTTTTAGTAATGTAAGGACGATGAGAGGGTGATTATGAAGCGCTCTATGCAATGGAGTGCCATTTATGTGCGGACAAAATCTCAAACCGAATTCGAACCCGCGAGTTCGTGGTCCAAAGTCGGGAGCGCTGAGCCAGTCTAAGCAAGAGAGTTATCGACAGCGTGTTACCGTACCGCATTTTAAAAAGTAACGGCTCAAACGCTAAAAAAAATATGCAGCTTAGCGAGTTCCAAGTTTAAAAGTAGAAGTTGTAAATCATAATGGTCTGCAAGAAAAATAGTCTTTCCTGGGTGTAAGGTGCGGATGGAAAAAATACGTTTGTTTGTCCAGTCGTGCTTGTTAAGCGAAGCCATGGTTCCTAAATAGACACATCACCTCTGTTGTTTACCCATGTATGGTTTTGCAAATTGATCAAGCGGACGCCACCGCCAATGTTCAGTGAAACTGAAGTCAGCGACCGCCACCCTGATACTTTATTCCAGCTCTGAGCACACATGGAACGGATTGTCTGGCCTACTAGATTAAAAAAATGATCAAAGATAAACTGAGCAATATTTATTAATTTTGTTGCTTCTTTTTCCCGAAATATCACATTTAAGGTAGACCTTCGCCCCGTGGCACCATAACCATTAAAGTGACATTAAAGCCTGTTTGAATGAGTAAATCATTCTTCTTTTTCTTTGAACCGGCTGTACATTTGTTTAAGTACATTTTCCAGCACCTTGTTATAAGATCTAAAAGGCCTCATAATTGTTGCAGAAAAAAAATTATACCCCACCCAATCGTCATGCCTAATGAATTCTTTAAAAATGGCATAATCATCAATGTACTACTCAAGGACAACACATGACACTTCAAGCTTATAAAATTACCTAGAGGCCTGCTGGTGATCACTGTCAGCTGCAACTGAGTGCCTGACAGCCTTTAGATTTGCAGCTATTCTTCCTTTGAAATGGATACTTATACCGAAATGTCAATCTTTTCTAATGCAGTCATGCTTTCGCATCCAGATCGCACAGTGATGGAGGGGCTCTAAGGTTTAGTATTAATTCAAATTTCCTTTATATCAAGACTTTTGGGCAAAAAAGAATGTATAGCCCAAGATACAAGTAAAATCTTAAAGAGTTCCTTCAAGAGCAGAGAATACATTCAGAAGAAGGAACATGGGCCTGACCACGTAGTTTCGGATAATAATGCCTACCCCTAAATTCAGCAGATTGTTGCAGTCCAAAAGTACGAAACCGTGAAAGGTAGCCTTAATTTAAGGTGAAGGTAAAAGCAATAACTCATTTGTCAGAGATTATCAAGCATTACCTCAACTACTCAGTTTTATCGAGACGCTGTACTGACGTTAAGATTGACAGAACTAACAGCTGTATCTCTAGACAATATAAAACAGAAATTAGAGTTGAATCACTTACTAATTGCATTTTTACATCACATCAAAGATTATGCAATATTTTAAGTGGCTGCAGTTCTTATCTATTCTTAGCACTGCATATAAGCACGACGAAAATTACAATAAAGTATAATGGCGTCATAAAGTCTTTTTTGTCGGTATTGTTGGTAATGAGCAGTATTCATATGAGACATGCTCTGGAAAAAAGCGATAAATGCACTACGTGCAAGATCACCATAAGCATCAGCATATGAGGTTGATTTTTAAGGGTAATGGTGGCTACCCCATTTTTCTCAGAAACAAAAACGAACTAAATATTGTATTTTCAGCTTCTCGCCTGTTACCATTTATGGTTATAGGGGAGTTTATTATCACCACTCAAGGCTATATAATCCTACTCTCTTAAACCTTAACACTTTTGATTTTGTGCACAACTGGAAGAGAGCATAATTACAGCCTCTAACGAAATTCGCAAATCACTGACATTTTAAATACACCTGTTTGAGAACTCATGACGTAATCTATAAATCATTATATCTTCATGAAAATCTTTCGTCGAATATGTTCTTTCAAACTCAATTTTGATAAGGCTTGCCGTACAAACCCTAAAAATTGGATAAGGCACCATTTGGGTTCTGAAGAAGATTTTTATGTTTATTACCACATATGGACATGATGACCATCTTGTTCGTGTGACCACAACCTTTCAAACAAACTTCCATTTCCCCGGCCCATGGAGGCTCCATATGACATTTTGCTTCTATCGGCTTAGAAAAGACAATTTCTGAAGTTGTTTCAATATAAAAACCATGATCAAAGATCAAAGAAGAACCTTTACCTCTGGTACATGTACTAAAATCTTACGTACTCATTTAGTTGACTGTATATACATGTACCAACTTTTATACCTATAATCTAAAAATTTCCAAGAAACGAAATTTTATTGCATTTCTCACATAAAAGCACAGAGAGGCATAATTAAACCCAGTTTTAAGACCACTGATATTTTGATTCTTGAAAGATTCAATAATTTTTTACCATATATGGGCGTGGTGGCTATGTTAGTCGTTTCCAGGACTGTTTGAATCAATGATTATTCTACTAGCCCTCGGAGGTTCCATATCAAATTTGATTCAAATCTGCCCAGTTGTTTTGCATTAAAAGATGTTGGAAATTGTTCAGTATGGATGATTTTGATTAAAGGTCCAAGAATAACCTTTACCTCTGGTACTGAAAAATAGAATTCATGCACTGACTTAAATGACTGCATATATTAAGTCTATACCAAAGCCTTCAACTATTGAGGAATCTAATGCTACTGCATTCTTTTTTTCATTTTCTCACATAAAAGCACAAGAGAGCAAATGTGGCCTTGTCAAGAATTACCCGGGGTCATCATTTGAACAAACATGGTAGTATTTGAGAACCCGATGCTATGTACTTTGTTTTAAGGTCAGCTTTTTTTTATTTTTGGTTGTTATTTTTTTGTTTTGGGACGGGGGAACGTATGGGTAGGGGGTCGGTTCTGGAGACGACGGTTATTTCATTTACGAATTTTACCATGATAGTAGAGCCTGGCGGCCATTTTGGTCATTAGTATAGTTCGGTAAATTTAACGGTTCCCAGTCCTTTGGGGCTCCATACGAAATTTATTTACCAGACCCAGTTGCTTTGGAGGAGAAGAATGTAAAATTGCTAAAATATGAGTAACCTTGCTCAAATCTTTATTATTATTATTATTATTATTATTATGCACCCAACTTCGAAGAAACTGCGGGGGCATATTGCTTCTGGGTTGTCCGTACTTCCGTCCGTCCGTTCGTGCATGCTAGAGTTTTGAAATTTCACATATGTATTCGTCATCAAAAAATAGCTGAAACGTATTTTTATTTTCCGAGTTGTCTGCCTTTTTGGAGTTATGCCCCTTGAGAAAAAAATCGAACTGAAACCTTGTGAGCAATATATCTCAAAAAGTACTTTAGCTAGTGCCTTGAAACGTTGCCAGCTTATTAGGACTGGTGAGATGATGTTCTGATTAACTTTTGAAAAAAAATCGTGGATTTGTAACTGTTATGCCCCTTTTTTAACTTAGTGCATTGTAAGCCTTTTGAACCTGTCACGCATACCATGTCTTAGGAACCATGCAAGCTAGAGTTTTGAAATTTCACAGATGGATTTGGCATGAAAAAATAGGTAACATGTATTTTATTCTTGTCCGAGTTGTCTCCCTTTTTGGAGTAATGCCCCTTGAGAAAAAAGAGATTAAACCCTTGTGCGCAAGATATCTTAAAAAGAGTGTTTCAGCTAGAGTTTTGAAACTTTGCCGCCTAATTAGGACCGATAAGTAGATGAACAGATTAACTTTTATAAAAAAATTATTAATTTTTGATCGAGTTATGCCCCTTTGCGTCTTAGTGCATTGTAAGCCTATTGAGCCTGTCACGCATACCATATCTTAGGAATCGTGCATGCTAGAGTTTTGACATTTCACATATGGATTCGTCATCAAAAAATAGCTAACATGTATTTTTTTCTTGTCCGAGTTGTCTCCCTTTTTGGAGTTATGCCCCTTGAGAAAAATCGAACTAAAACCTTGTGAGCAAGATATCTCAAAAAGTATTTTAGCTAGGTTCTTGAAACTTTGCCAGCTTATTTGGACTGACCAATAGATGAACTGATTAACTTTGGAAAAAGTTCGTGAATTTTTGACTGAGTTATGCCCCTTTTTCAACTTAGTGCATTGTAAGCCTATGGAACCTGTCACGCATACCATATCTTAGGAACCGTGCATGCTAGAGTTTTTAAATTTCACATATGGATTCGTCATAAAAAATAGCTGACACGTATTTTTTTGTCTTGTCCGAGTTGTCTCCCTATTTGGAGTTATACCCCTTGAGAAAAAATCAAACTGAAACCTTGTGAGCAAGATATCTCAAAAAGTATTTTAGCTAGAGCCTTGAAACTTTGCCAGCTTATGTGGACTGATATTAGATTAATTGATTAACTTTTGAAAAAAAATCGTGACTTTTTGACCGAGTTATGCCCCTTTTTCGACTAAGTGCATTGTAAGCCTATGGAGCCTTGTGAAAAAAATCTCAAGAACCCCTGATGCTAGGATCATGATTTTTGCAGGAAGATATTGCCCAAGGTGTAGATGACTTGATTAACTTTTGGAAAAAAAATCATAACTTTTTGGCCGAGTTAAGCCCCTTTATCGACTTAGTGCATTGAAGCCTATAGTGCATAGGTACCAGCACATACGGCCAAGGACGGTACAGCTAAGATCTTGAATTTTTATGCACATGATCAGTATAGAAAATAAGCGAATTAGTGTTTTTCTTTTTTTTCCGCCTCTCTTGTTTTTCCAGAGCTATGCCCCTTTCTCGACTTAGCCTGTGGGCCCTTGTGAACAAAATATCTCAAGAACCCCTGATGCTAGGATCATGGATTTTTTGCAGGATGACATTGCCCAAGGTGTAAATGACCTGATTAACGTTTGAAAAAAAAATCGTGAATCTTTGATGGAGTTATGCCCCTTTTACAACTTAGTGCATTGTAAGCCTATCGAACCTTGTGAACAAAATATCTCGAGAACTCCTGACACTAGGATCATGATATTTGGCAGGAAGATATTGCCCAAGGTGTAGATGACCTGATTAACTTTTGAAAAAAAAAAGTTGTAAATTCTTGACCGAGTTAAACCCTTTTTCGACTTAGTGCATTGTAGCCTTTGGTACAAAGGTACAAACATTATGGGATGAGCCTTCTTTAGAGGCAAGCATATAGTTGGGGGCATAGTGTTTGATAAACACATTTTCTAGTTATTATTTGTTTTGGTTCTGGGGAAGAAGATTTTTAAAGGTTTTTGCCATATACAGGCGTGGCGTCCAGGACCGTTTGAACGAACTTTCGTTCATCTGACCCTGGAGGCTCAAAATGATAGTCGGTTACAATCGGTCTAATGTTTTAAAAGTGGTTCCCATATTTGGGAGTGTTTTGTCATTCGCGAAAGTAAACAAATGTAAAAAAAATGGCGTCAGAAACAAAGAGATGTACCCATTCACCTTCAATGATACTGAAAGTTAAACAGCACCTGAACGTTATAAGCTCTTGCCAACAAACTGTGAGTTACATAAAATTTAATGAGGCTCATTTAAAACCTGGTTCCATTTCCAAGTTTACTGCTTTTGCTTGTTGTATACGCAAGAAAATATGACCCAGTTTCCCGTTCCTAATTGTTTCCTGTTGGACATATCTTCCTCTTAATAAAGGGCATCAAGCAAGAAAGAAAGAGAGAGCTTTTTTTTTTTTTTTTTTTTTTTGACAGAAAGAAGGAATTTCATTGTCAAGCTCTGTGACCGTCATTCCGTTAACTGTTGATCAGCACTGATTTAAAAGGGGTAACGTTCGTATATGCATTATTTTGCGTTCAATTTAGCACAGTTTGGCTAAGGAAAGGAGAAGTGTCTATTCATTAAAAGGTGGCCGAAAAAATCCATCGGGACAAGTTAGCATTCGCAAATAGGGGGAGCGGGATTGTAGATATCTAGGCCGGCCTGATATTTATTTAGATCAGTATAGCATAATCCTGGTAAAGTTGTCTTCAAAACAGCACAAAAATAACATTCTTGAAGCAATGAACTCCATGTATACGATAAGAGGGAATAATTAATCAAATAATGAGAAAACCGTTTGTAAACACATCGGGTTTGAAGATCATATGCTCATGAAATCGAGGTAGGCAACTGATTATCTAGCACAGATTGCAAAAAATGCATGTTCTGAAAAAAATGCCGATATTGGTAACACAGTAGGCAGATCCTGTTAAATTAGTACTGAGTTGACGTTGAGCACTACGGCGTTGTTTCAACATTTTATACTTTTTCAGTGGAAAGACTATAGTAATTTGCTGTGTAAAATAAAAATTCCATGAGTTATCTAGTTTTTGTAAGCATAAAACAATCCAAACAGTTACTATCCACTTCAAAATGACTGTTCTTTAAATAGATTGATCCACTACCCACTGGGCACACAAGGTTGAATCAGCCTTGAATCAACATTGATTCAACGTCACAACGTTGATACAAGTTTGATTCAATGTTGATTCAACATCGTGTGCCTGCTGGGCTGGAGATGCTCCCTTGAGTCTTACGGGAAACGCCGGTGTGAGAATTGGAAGGACAAGACTAGATTTATCCATTACATGTATTTTAAGTTAATAGGTTGAAAAAGTAAGGTATTTGATTTTATCATTTTCTGACCATCGCCTTTTTACACTACTTGAAGAAACAAGCCAAAGTCACAAACAAGTTTAAATGCCGTTTAGAGCACATAGAGAAGTTTACAAAAATATCATTCTCTGAAACCAGTCAGTGACATTAACAGACCTCTTAAGGACCCGTACAAGAAAACGAACCCGGGAAACATCCATTTCTGCATTAGCAGTTTTTGATTTAAATTCCCGAGTTTGTATTGCACCTTGATATAATTTTCTGTCTAAGTTATTACATTGACGTCACTGCAACTATAGCCAGACAGGTACATTCAATACTAGCATAGTTTCATCAACTTAATAACAAGGCGCTGTCAAATTATCCGCCAGTCATAACTAATTAACTTAGACGTCGGTTATTCTGAGTTTGTTAATTCCAGAACTGTTTTCTCAAAGAAAACGGAACAAATGAAAAAATATCATGTATATATTCAGAAACCACAGACAAGCCAAAAACAGTGTCTAAGTCGGGGATTTTATGCGTCTCTGTAGAGGCATTGTTCGTGCGGTTTCATCTAAATCGCAACGGTGATTCTATTCTGAGCAGATCATATACAATGTTTTAAGGAGAAATCCAAATGCTATTAACTCTTCATACCTAGGTTTGAGGGGTTGGTCATGTCGGGCGATGGTGCTGGGTAACTTTCAGTGCTGGGGCGTCCTACTGATTTGGATAATAGTAGGACAAGGGCTGTGCTTGCAGTAGGTGCGGATGAGGGTTGCTTAGATATTTTCTCTTGCCCATCATATCTCTTTATTTTCTCCTTCTCTCTGGCAGGGGCGTCGATATATACAGTCACACCTGTCTTTGAGAGTCACCCAAGGGAAGGACAAAATTTGGCTGCTTAAGACAGGTGACCCATTGATACAGGTTCATTTGCACTGTATTTTGGTTAAGTGGATCAAGAAAATATGGCTGCTTAAGACAGGTGATCCCTTAATAGAGCTGACCACATCAGCAGGTTTGACTGTACTGAAAGGTGTGTCTCAAAGGGTCATTTGGCCAAAACATAACCAATAAAAATCTAAAAAAGCTTCAAACTTAGGTTTTAGCGGCTAACATGTTTTAGATCTTTACTCTTAGTTCCCTTTTTTAAAAAAACAAGTTTCAAAACAGTAGTTTTTAAGCCAATTTAAATTCTTAAACCACACTTCGAAATAACAATTCAGAACTGAGTGAAACCCATGGTTTAAGGACTGTAGCGGCTGGCATTTTGAGACAGGTTTTGAAAATTTAAGACCTTGGACTAAAGCCTGAAGATTTGAAAGTTAGTTTTGACGCTCAAGCATAGGTTTAGAAATTTCAAACTAAGGTATAACAAGCATGGGTTTAGAAATTTAAAAGCAAGAAATAAACATCAACTTTGATTCAATGTTCATTCAACATTGTATGTCTGCAGGGAGCCTAAGTTTCAAATCTTCAATTTCTAGAGTTGGAGACTAATGCATTTGACTTGCCATAAAAATAAATAAAATATGAAAATTTTGAGTCTTTACAGAAACGAACATAGCAGATTCGGTTTGACTGAAATGAAATGTGCAAGCTCGGTCCTGTCCTGTTTTACGACCGCCACACGGCACTAACACCAGCTGGAGTTTCACGTAAAAGAGCTTAGTGATCGTTTCGAAAAATGTGAAGTTGCTTCTCCAGAAGTAATTATAAATTTTGACCTGCATTAAAACTGCCTCGGTGTAAAGGCCACAAGAAGTGTTTTTATGTAGTAAGAAAACAAATCAGAGGGTTATCATCAAAATCTTCCTGGTCTGGAACTAAGGTTACTATAAGAGCTATTGAGAAACGATAAATGTCAGAAACTAATGGCATATCACTCACAAATAACGCTAAAACAAGGAAATCTTCTTTCCTAATCAGGTCGATCGAGAACCATTTCTGAAGTTACCAACTATACAAGGTAGCCACCATTCTGCATCAACGAAGATTACGTAGTATTTTTGGAAAACAAACGTTACAAAATTGTCCATCTCATGCTACATATTTCCATATTGCCAAACTACAAAATGTTAGCTAGAACTTTCCGAGAAACAATCTTACTGCCAGAAAACTGTTATGATTACCAAACACTAATATTCAGCGGCCTTATGATGAGAGCTTTGTTGTTGTTTGCTGTGGGCTTCCTTTTGTCTTCTTGCTCTTTGACCCACAGCATGTTGACTTTTGAAAATAAATAAATAACTACAAGGATCTGCAAAATCTGATTGGGACATTACTTGTTTACCAAGATGACGCATGAATCTTCTCTCAATTAAACAGCAAATATCAGATAAGGCAGATGCACAGGTTGCTTTTGGCCTTCACTGTTCAAAACTTCCAAAATCTGCAGAATGACGAGTCATGTTCACAGTCATTAAGCTGGAACTTGATGAATCACTTGAGAATTTACGTCCTTTTTCACAATATTTCAGTCATATCAGGGCGATAAGAGGGTGATAATTAAAGGCTGTGTGGAATGAAACCCTATATAGGGTGGAAAGATTTCCGCCTTATGTGGGAATCGAACCCGGGGACGCTAGGCCTGCGCTTAACCCAAGGAGCTACCGTCCAGGGCTCCTAAAGTCGAAACTATTTCTTATCAATTTACCCAAAACTCATTATTCAAAATCATTAAGTTTATTGCATACTCATACACTGCCCCCTGGTAAAGGTCGATAGGACGACATTTCCAAAGTAAAAATTGTGCGCGATGAGGTTATGGACGAATCTCACTACATGTACCTATTCTAAATTAAATTTTGACGCGGAAAAAATCTGCTCATCTAGCCTGACAGTTGGTTTAAACAATATTTATTCATCAAATTTTGAACACGGTTCAGAGACAATAGACCAGGATTTGATCGAAAGTCCAAGGCTTATGAGGACCATCTCCTGCAAGTCTAACAGTAACAAAGACACAACTCAAAGTCAACATGATACAACAGTCTATAATAGATTATTGTATACATGGTTCGGCTCCTACATATAACATAACAACAACACGGGGACCCATCGGCCAGCTGGACATGGGTCGAGTTAGCCGCTAGAAATGAACTTTCCCAAATTTTAATAAGTCGTCTCTACGAAAGATGCCACCAGACGGCAGAGTTTCGATAAGGTATGGCAGGAAATAATGATCGGTATGTTGTTCAACGGGCTTTATGTCATAGGACTCTAGGTGCACTAAACTTTGAAATATCTACGCGTAAATGAAAGTATTCTCACAATTAATTGGTTATATAATTTAAAACTTAAAATATTTATAAGAAAAATGCTGTTAACGACTGCAGAACAATAAGTTTGCATTATATCATACACAGAGCTCTAGATAAGAGGGAGTATTTGATGATAATTAAGGATAATTTTTCTTATGTCTCATCGAAACCATATGTTGTGACCCCTCATCTGAACCGTCTCGAGACGGTTCAGATGCGGGGTCACAACATATGTTTCTCTGCAGAATTAACAAAAATTATCCGTAATCATCACCAAATAGTCCCTCTTATCTAGAGCTCTGATACATAAGGAAAATCACAGCCTCTTCATGTGATTCCTAATTTTCGAAATATATCTGATATATCTGCCGGTGCCGATTTATTGTGAAAAAAATCTTTTATATCAGAAATAATCAGTAAAGTTGTCAGAAAACGAAAACCAGTAGATTATTGTATATCAATATATGGACCTCGCTTTAACGGTTTGAACATGCTACATTCAAATTGTGCCGATTGATTTATTTCCGACTTATCTAGTACATGTATGACTTAAAAGCACTACCATTCTACTGTCTTTGACAACTATACCGGGGCACAACCTCAAGTTACATGTTACTGATAAGCAATCAGTTGGCACCTCACTGGACTTGTCATACACGAAATGTTAGGTCAAAAGTGTGGGAGCAAACAGTTTAAATGAGATTAAATTATTTCTTAATTTACAGTATGATCAGAAATAGTCTGATACGTCTGCACTGATTGCCATCCCTCCATCAATGTTATTACATTATATTATTCGGAAAATAAAATCAGCGGCTGATTAAAGCAACTGGTAAATGTGTCTAAATATTTTGAATCATAGTGGTAAGTAAACCATTAATGACAGCTGACCCGAGAAACGAGAGCCAGCAACCAAGCAGCTGGACTGTTCCTTCAATTTTAAAACCTCATTTTTTTAAAATAAAGAAATCTTTCTTACCTGTCCACCACCGGATTTCCGCAAGTGCGAAACTGCCGTCGACATTTTTTAAGGATTAGTCCGCCTTTTTGGCAAATTCAAGGAACAGAAGTGTAAAAAGTGAACAGAGAGCCAAGAATTCTGATCCGGAGCCTCACAGGTTAGGATGGTGTAAACACTTGACAGGTATTAGGAAGAAAGAATGAAAATCCTACTGATGCTCCAGCTCAGTGGCAAGAAACTGGCACCAGATCAAACAACTTAAGATTTTTCCCCAGGTTTGTCACTTTTTATATACCACATAAGCTGTAATAAAGGTAGCAATTAATGCTGGATGAATTCTGTTGCTAGTCTGCAAGAAATGCCATACGTATCACAGGTGAACTATCCATACACGATCTTGGTCTGTTTTTATTAGCGCAATGTAGGAAGTTCAGCTGATTATAGGATTGTAAATGTTAAAATCTGTTTTACATTTTTCAGGTACCATGTTGAATGTAAACGATCAAAGGCTTCGCCTTGTATTGTTCATCAAACGAAGTTGTTTATTTGTATGGTGCCCAGAAGAAGCAGCTAGCTAATTAACTTCTTCTATGTAGGATTTTCCTCTTGTTTTCATAACTCTCTCTCTCTCTCTCTCTCTCTCTCTCTCTCTCTCTCTCTCTCTCTGTGACTTCTTTGTATTTAAACAAAAGTTTTCTTTGTTTTATTTATAGAAATTATCAAAATTATTTTCATATGTTTTTTTTACTAAATTAGTTTAAACAATATTTATTTCACAATACTGTACATATACAACAATTACATAGGTACATATAAATAACACACAGTACAATGAATGGGATACAGAAGAAAGTCGTTGACTTTTTTAAAATCTGTTTCCCAAATGCAAGTCAGTTATTTTGCGTTCAGTTAACTTTGAAAAACATAAACCTCAAATGCAATTCAATGTTATAGTAAATATTGTGAACACATCTTATGAGTTTGTGTACTCATATGATGTATAATGAAGGAAATCCAAGAGAGAGAGAGAGAGAGAGAGAACACGGTATCACTATGATGAGTAACAGCATATCTATATCTACCGGCACGTCCTGGACACCTTAGACACTTTACAATAGATTTAGTTTTTACACTGTAACTTAAGAAAAACGTTTCGTTCTAATAATGAAATCTTGCACTATTTGAAATATTTTGACATTTTGTTGAAAATTCAAGTTGTTATCCCCGTATAGTAAAACATGCAAGGATACATTACATATACTGAGAAGTTTGTTGATCATAATTTGTCTTTGCATCTGGAATCTAGGACAAACGAATAGGAAATGGTTGGTGTCCTCTCTATTACCACACACGCAAAATTCATCATTTATTATATTCTTACGAAATAGGTGGTAATTTAAAGAACTACAACCAGTTCTTAATCGTGTATGTAAAATCTGAGCTTTCCGATCACCAGAAAAATAGTATTTGGGAATATCACGAGTGACTCGTATACTTCTTTTAAAACAATTTACTGACTGGGATGAACATATAGAATCTTCAAGTGAATTCCAATCACGTACTGACGACGGCAAAAATGAATTATAATACAATTGGGATTTACAGTCAATAGTTTGATACTTGTCCTGATTTCTTAAATTATACCTTGATACATTTCCAACTTGAAGAGGTAGAAGAAAAGAGAGATAATTTGGTGTAAGATTATTTACCATTTTGTAAAATAAAATCAACTTGTGTTGTTTTCGTCTAGATTTGAGAGTTTCCCATCCAGTTTCTATATATAAATTATCTATGGACACTAATTTTGTTGTTCCAGTTACGATACGCGCTGCCTCTAATTGTATTTTTTCTGATTCATTTTCTTCATATTTAGTGCAGTTGTCCCAGACAACGTCAGCGTATTCTAGAACTGGTCTGATAAAGGAAAAGTAAATACACTGTAAAGATTTTCTATCTAGCAAAAATTTTAATTTACGCAAAACATTAATACGCTGCCATGCTTTAGAGATTATCATATTTAGATGTTCATGTCACGTGCAGTTACTTTGAAGTACAACTCCAAGGTGTTTATGATTATCAACTTCCGTTATGATTTGATTATTCATAGTGATCATTGGGTGTATTTGTCTGTTTACTTTACGACTTAATAATAAAGATTCAGTTTTGTTAGGATTGAAACTTACTAACCATTTATCAGCCCATGCAGAAATTTTTACTAAATCTTGATTTAACGTAAAAGCTGCCTGTGCGGGTGTATCTACAATTATATACAAAGTGGTGTCGTCTGCAAACAGACGTATATAAGAATTAATGTCAACAACTATATCATTTATATAAACTAAAAACAATAACGGCCCGAGAATTGAACCCTGGGGTACTCCAGCATTGATTGTTACCCAGTCTGATGAGGCACCTGGTAGAACAACCCTTTGTTTCCTGCTATCCAAGTAATTGCAAAACCACCTTA
Organism: Ctena decussata; assembly: GCA_963989385.1. Classification (NCBI taxonomy): domain Eukaryota; kingdom Metazoa; phylum Mollusca; class Bivalvia; order Lucinida; family Lucinidae; genus Ctena; species Ctena decussata. The sequence goes on along the minus strand of OZ022500.1, from coordinate 56,523,785 downwards.
AAAGACCGCCTGATATACCTACAGATTCGAGCTTGATCAATAGACCCTTATGCCAAACGCGGTCAAAGGCTTTGCTAATATCGCAAAATATAGCTCGTACTTCCAACCCGTTGTCAAGAGCTCTGCAAAAAGTATTATAAATATCAATGAGTTGATTTACAGTAGAATCTCCCGTGACAAACCCAGACTGAAGTGATGAAATGACATTATTTGCTATAAAGAAATTGTATATATGCTTATGAATAATTCTCTCTAGAACTTTACCAACGGTACTCAACAGGGAAATAGGTCGATAGTTTTTATAATCGGATGGATCGTCCTTTTTAAAAACTGGAGTAACGTTAGCTTCCTTCCAAATTTTTGGAACCTTAGACTGATTTAAAGAATGGTTAAACAATGTCGACAGCGGTTCGGAAAGTTCAGCTGCACACAATTTAAGCACGTAATTATTTATGTTATCAGGTCCCGAAGCCTTGCCAATTTTGAGTGTTTCTAATACAGACTGTACTTCGTCCGGGTTTGTTACAATCGTAGAAATATTATTTATATTAGTTTTATTTACCTGTGGTGGATTCTTACCGTCGTCATTGAGAGAGGATTGAGTTTTAAAATAATTGTTTAATAATTTTGCTTTATCTTTATCTTCAGTATAAATTTCATCATTATTATCTTTCATCGGAGGAATGTCTGAACTTTTTGAAGTTGAAATAAATGATTTTAAAATTTTCCACCAGTCTCTACTAGATAAGATATTATTGTTTAGTTTGTTTGCCATTTTCTCGAAATGTTCTCTTTTAGATGATCTTATCTTGCTAGTTGTTTCGTTTCGTAAGCGTTTATATTTTTGCCAATGTTGCTGATTGTTTGATCTTTTAGCCTTGTCATATGCTCGTTTTCTTTGCCTCATAAGTTTCCTTAGCTCATTATGCATCCATGGAGGATCCGATTGTCTGATTTTAACTATTTTGTTAGGTATGCAATCATTTGTTAAATTTGAAATATGATTAGTTACGTTACCTGCATAAATGTCAATATCATCGTTATGGAGAGCATCCCAGTCAGTATTTAAAATCTTACGTTTTAATGATTCATAATCACCCTCTTGATATATCCAAACCCGTCTTTTGAATGAAACTGCTTGTTTTTTATTATATTTAAAAACTACAAATATCGGACAATGGTATCTAATTTCTTGGCCAAGAAAGGGGTCACCAACACCACTTAATAAAATACTTTCGGGGCTTGAAACAAGAGCAAGATCAATAAGAGATGAAGAAGTTTCTGTGAAGTGCGTGGGCTCAGTAATTATTTGCTTTAAATTGTACTGCTGACATATATTCGAAATAGACCTGCTTGAAGCTGGTTTAAACATATTAAGATTAAAGTCACCCAAAATAATAATATCGGATATTCCAGTATCTATTGCTAGATCGATAGATCGTTCAATGTTGCTCAGGACAGACTGATCAGAATTTGGAGGTCTATAAAATGTGCCAATTAATAATCGTTTATATTTAAGTCGTATTTCAAGCCAAACAGATTCCACGTTTAAAATTTCAAGCTCAGTCCTGCGCAAACAGGGAATATCATCCTTAACGTACACTGCAACTCCACCATGAGCATCATGTTCACGATCATTTCGAAAAGGTGGTCTATAATTAGTTAAAATTATATCTGAACTGTTTATATCTTTGTTAAACCAAGTCTCTGAGAAAGATAAAACGTCAAAATTAGAAAGCTCAGATTCAAGTATGTCTAGTTTTTGAAGTGCACTTTGCACATTATAGTGAACTATAGAAAAGTTGTCCTTAACGATTTCAGATTCATTCGACATACTATCAGAAAATATACTACTTGAATTTTGAGTATCAGACGAGTCATTTATTGGCCCCGGATTCACTTCAACATCGCCTGACAAATAAAGTAAAACTCGTAGCCACATATAATAGTCAAAGGTGTCCAGACGATCAATTCCTTTCAATTTCGTGTGACAGTAATAGTGCAACCCTATCCTTATTCTATAAACTACTATATCAACCGCCATTATAAGGCAAATAAATCGGTAAAAAATACCAGAGAAGAAGGACAGGGACGCACCAGTCATTGTAAACAACACATTCCACAAAACGACAGTCACCACCATACGCTGATACCGTAGTAGAGAAGAAAGAATAAAGGAGAAAGATAAAAGAGAACGCTAAAGGAATCATAAAATTGTACATAAAAAATGATAGATATTTGGACTGTTGGATAGCAACTTGATATCTTAGGTTTTTAACAATATATATTTGATTTTATTTCGCGTCACATGAAAGGGACCTTAAGGCAAGCGCGAGAAAGGAAGGACCCAGATCAGCCCTCGAATGCACGCAGTCTGATCGGAGACCTCATCTCTCGCACATACTATTACATTTGAAATTCACAGCATTCAAGCGGAAAATAAGCACTCCGCGCGTTCCCGCAGAAACACAGGCCACACGGCTTATACGGCATACACATGGTTTAAGGTCCCCATTCACACAAAGCCACAAAGAAACACAAATCGACTTCTCACAGGAAGACAGTTCCAGCATTGATAAAAAAAGAAAAAAGACCAATTAAGTATATTGTCTTCAACTGCTACGTAATTGTTACTAAACCTCCTCAAAAACGCCTATAACGACATATATAAGTACATATATCGTCGTGACAATGCTAAGCGGTCACATGACGTCGAAATGACGTCGTATCGACGTCATTACGGCGTCATGTGCCCCCTGGGTTGACGATATATCTACAAGAATTATTTAGATAGACTAATAATCAGATAATTTCCAGTAGTATACAATTATGCACTGAACAACCTTTTGCCCTTCCCCGAAACGAAATGGAAAGGAACAAGGATGGTAATTCAGTAGTAACAATAACTCAGCCACACAGCGTATTCACACTTATCTCCCTTCCAACAGAACTCTTACCGAAACGAAATGTATTAAAGAGCTAAAGAGTGGAAGGAAGGAAAGTGGGAACTGGCACTGAGTAATCAGTTTAAATGGCAGTACAATCAAAAGTCTACCCAGCGGGCACATGACGTCAAAATGACGTCGCTCTGACGTCGATGCGACGCAATGACGTCGCCTCGACGTCTGCACGACGTCACTTTGACGCTGAGCGCCCGCTGGGTATTGACTAATCAAGTTCCAAGTCAGTAGTCAGATGATATGCGGTGCTAGCCGGCATTGAGAACAAGTATTGAATCAGCGATGATTCAACGTCATAACGTTACGTTGAATCAACGTCAACTCCGCCCTAACTCAACATTGCGCTCATAGTGGGTAAAATATTGTGCTAGTTATGCTAAAAGTAATCTATTATTGTTCGTTCTGTAGTGGTGTTGTACAAGTAAAATGGTTTCTAAGACATACTATTCATAGTCTACGGTTATGTCATTATCTGTAAATAAAGAATAAAACAAATCCTAAAGTAAATAAAATATTACTTAATGTTTCCTAATTATCCCCAATAACCTTCTTTGAGCGCTAATGACTATACCGTATACATAAGCACGAGATTTCATTCATTTTTCATTTATGAATGAAATAAGACTTCACAACTGACCTAATCCGTGAAAATCGTGTCATGACGCGTCGCGTTAGTGTCTGCCGTTTTTTTTTTTTTTTTTATGTTGTTGTTATCTTATTCCATTAGACAGGAATATAAATGTAATCTCACTGCATTGCCGGTATTATAGGATTTTAATAAACCAAACAATTCTAGAAAAGAAAACAAAAAAAAAAAGGTGGTGTGCACCAATGGATTGTCAAATACATCTGCCTGAAAGGTAAGACCTAATTTAGATTGTATTATAACTCAGACACCATGTGGGCTCTCTTGAGTGCATGTATTCAGCAGAGGTCCGGCAAATAGGACTGTGGACAAAAACAGACTGCATTATTATGAGCAGTCCTTCCAGGATATATTCTAGATAATAATGTATTTACGTTAAGTATCTTCTGAAAAACAAATAAACGGTTCAATAACAGATGATATAAATAAGTAGAATTTCAGACAAAACAACACAATACAAGCATGAAACCAAAAGAAATAAACAAGCAACAAATTTTGTGAATGCGTGCACATTCAAGTTAAGCAGTATCAACACATTTCTCCTTCCGCTTTGTCAAGTAAGCGGGGATCAATTCCCACAGGAAAGAATCTGATCCCATAGGAGACAAATTCCCCTCCACGAGCAGATTCCACCTTGGAAGGGTCTCGCCACCCAGGGAGGCAAACAGAAAACCCCAAAAGTTGCTGCCCTTTGTAAAAATGGCGAAAAAGCATGGATGTGCACCATTCACTTACCTGTACTGACAAGGCCTTCAGTACCATTAAACTCCATAAATACACCAGGGCCCAGTTGTTCAAAGCATCGCTAGCCCAACGAGCTCGTCATGAGGCCAACCCGTTAAGTGTTTTATGACTATAACCAATTACACCGATATTCCCTGTTGAAAAATAAAAAAAAAAAAAATAAAAAAAAAATAAAAAAAAAAAAAAAATGTGAGTGGCCTTTGCACTGCAAAAGCCACCCGCATTTCCTCATCAGAAAGAAAAAAAAAAAAAACACAGGGGTATTCCAAGTATTAACTTTTTTTGAAATTTTAACGTCTCGTTTATCAACGACGTCGTTAGTTTTGAACAACTGGGCACAGGGCTACCAAAACCATATATACATATGTGCAGGCCTAGATCTGACCATACAACATTTATACAAGCATGTACACCCCTGTACCTAGAGGGCTTCTTAAACGGTTTCTACATTTACGCCATCCTAATTTATACTGACATAACTGTACAAAGGGAATGATACTCCCATGTAATAGATTCTCTTGACCAGTTTGGAGCAGTGTAAATCTGGATCAGACAGTTCACCCGGAAAGTCTGGTCCAGGTTTACCCTGCCCGACCCATTCGATAACTAACTCTAAAGCACGTCTCTCATTGATGAAGGGTCGAGACACTTTGCGTAAATCTAGGTCCAACATTTTCATAAATGAAGATCTGACAGCAGGGCGGAAAGAGTTAACATATGAGTGTCGTAAACTGAGGCGTGACAACAAAATTAGAAGAGTCTGGACATTTAATGGTAATGTGTATATTAGAGACAACTCTGATGCTAAGGTCCAGATCTTCTCAAAGGCTGATCTGCAGGGGTATTAAGTTTCTGACTCTTTTCTAATCATAGGATACTTTTTTTTTGTCTTTTTCTTCTGGTTTTTTCGTGTGGTTTACCATAATGTGTATGAAAACACTGATTTGTCTGTAATTGGCGTCTGTGAGTTCAAACTTAAAACGGTCAGTACTTACGCCGCCAAACTACAGAAATTAAGTTTAATCAAGGCTTGTACAATTTCGTCAAGTTGCCGACTGACGATCTGACAATTAGCAGGTTTACGTCTCTTAATAGTTGCATTTACACGTTATTATATCGTAGCTCATCCGCGGCACGAAAATGGATACTTGCGGCTTTGAGAAAATATGAGCAAGGTCAGCCAGCGCAGCGGCGGCATTCTAATAAGAAGCTTCCAAACATGCATTGAAAATTCATGTCCCTCCTAATCTAAGATATTTGCGTGTTTGAGGGCGATAGGGTGCAGGCTGGTTTTGCTCTTCGCCGTTGCTCATGTTTTTAAACCCATTTTCCCAAGGTACAATATCCAAACAACTTGCAATATTTCTGCGCTGGTGCATAACAATGAAATACCGACCTCACCCTAAATATTGGCGCATATTTATGCGCTGGTGCACAACAATGAAATACCGACCTCACCCTAAATATTGGCGCTGATATGACAGACTGGATCAGACTGCTCGAGTGAGCTGTCTGACTCAGATCTGAAATGTTAGGCAATTGGATGGCAGCCCTATAAGCATTTATTGTGAGGTATGTGGACTCATTGACCCAAAAGGAAAGCTCCATTGGGGCGACTATGGAACTCGGTGGTTAGAAGGGCATGGTTTAAAGCATGGAATCGAATGGTGTGGAATGGGCTTGATTGGTGTTGGATAATCTCTACCAGTCTGGGATGGAACTCTTACAGCAAAGAATTTGCTCTCTCTAGGGAGCAATTTTTTTCCTGTATGAGTGCGCTGGTAGAAAATCGTAGCCAATGGAATATAACTATACGTCTCAGTCAGTTCCATTCCGAATCGTTCCATTCCAGGCTTTAAACTTTGCATATGTAGATAGTTTCTTTTTACATGCTATCGAGAACAAAAGTATATTCGATCAGGATCTGCAATGATTTACCAGCCATTTTTCAGGCAATAGCTTATCTATAAACTACGGTAGAGGGTCTAGAAAATGGGGTGGACAGAGTGGACCTGGACCAGCTTGTTCGACGAACTGTCTGATCCCGGCCAACACTGCCTAAGTAAATTGTTGCTGATAAACTACCGTAGAAGCTCTTAAAATGTTTTGGATAGGACATTCTGAGCACCCCCTCTGACAAGCGATCTATATTTGTCTTTAGTAGATAATGACCAAAAGTAAATACACTTATTTGGGAATGCAGCTGACCCCAAGGGGTTAAACTAAGTACGGCCATACACTTTTCTAGCAAAAGAAGACGTACTTTTACTTTCAAAAATCGCACGTATTTCGACTGGGGATAGGGAAGATGTTGACATTTTACTAAATTAATGATAAATAGCTATGAAAATGTGTTGGATAATGTTATTTATAACTGGTCTTTCTCTTAGAAAAATCGGGCTAAAATGAATACTGAATGAATACTGATTCCCTGCCTCAGATATTTGAATGTTCAAACTGAAATTGTAATATTTTGAATGGATTTATAGGCTGAAGGTAACACCAAGTTCACATGCATATTCAGACATGTTAAAGACAATAACTGCCAGTCACGGTCACTTACAATGATAAAACTGAAGTGAAAAACCTCGATACTTCACGATGAAATATTGAGAGAATTTATACCATTGATAGAACAAGGGGCTGTTAAAATAATGTCATTTGCAACCCAAATGCCAAACCTTCGCCCGTTCTACCAACAAATGTCATAGAACCTTGGTATAAAGTCCATCCGAAAGACAAGAATCGGTTAGAACTTGTAACTCATGGATTGCTGTCCCAGTCTTCCACCCCGAATGAGCCTGGACTCGGCCTGGAAGTAAACATCAATCTTCAGCACGTCGCAATGTGGTGTACCGCTGAAAATTGCCTATGTATGGGTATGCTAAAGACCCAGATATTGCAAGACACCATCATATGAGTTTTTGCAAACGAAACATCCTGATCAGATGCCGCATAGGGAGGACGACTTGGGTGTGTTCTATTCTAATGCAAGCCTGAATTATCCTGATGATTAGAATGATATGTCACCATTACTGATTTTGCACGGACTTCTGTATAAGAACTATACTCGAAAAAAATATTAAGGGTTCAAACTTTTACCCTGCGATTTCTGGAACATTTCAAACATTTGGTAAAATAAGTCATTTCTGCCTTCCATTTTATTCATTTTGCAAGGTTTGTACACATGCCTTTGTCTTGACCAAGTCCAGACTTCAATTTACACTACCCTCAAAATCAAAGTTGTCAGAAGTCCATTAGGAACAAATTCACCAAAATTTTGATTTCGCCAATTCATTATTTTTTTGCAAAATTGCTCGATAATCATCAAATATAATCATTTTCAAGATCATTTTTCAAGATGTAACAATTTTAAAACTCATAGCAATTTTAACAGTTATGCCCGACCTAACTGACACACTATCAACTCTGTATGGGCATTCAAAACACTTTCATTTTAGGGGTAGTTTGACTTAAAGCCTGGATTTGGTCAAGACAAAGGCTATAGGCTCAAACGTCATGTGTATAAGACTTGCAAAGTGAATGAAATGGAAGGTAAAAATGATTTATTTTACAAAATGTTTGAAATATTCCAGAGGTCGCAGTGTAAAAGTTTGACCCTTGATATTTTTTTTAGTATATTTATAGGAATTTCTCAGTATAGGATGGCTGGGCGTTCTAAACCTTTCAAATGGTCTGAGTCTCTGGATGAAAATCTGTTGTTTACATTTTCGCGTAGGTTAGTACAGCATCGTGCGAAGGTTAGACACACACGAGACATTGGGGAGAAATTTTAATCACTATGCATAGTCTTAAAGATTTTGTCATTTTGTCTAGAGTTCAAACCTTTTCTTTCTTTTATGAAATTCAAATATTAACAATCACTACTATTTCACTGTAACAATAACTTGTATCTAAATTGGTAGATGGGATTTCTATTTTTCGGTGATTTAGATTTATATCAACAAGATTAAAAATGAAATCAAATATATATTGTGTATACTGATACGCTTTCAATTTTTTGTCAATGTATAAAAATTATCCAAATAAATTCTAAAAAAAATCTAATCATATTTTGTTCCTAATTATTTATCATATCAAATCAATATTATTTTCCTAATCATTTATCATATTTGCATGAATCCCTCTGTGACAAAACAGCATAGTCACTGAGCTGATAAGAACTGTCAATCATTTCACAGGTAAATACCCCAGCAGATTAACAGCCAATCATATTAGAGATAAATCTACAGGAGCTACTGTAGATGTTTACCCTTTGGTGGCTATTGGAAAACTGAGAATAGTTCAGTTCAGTTCAATTCTCTTATCGACGTTACCCAAGTGGCTCAACGGTACGTAGCCATAGTTGCACACACTTGGCGCCGTGTGTCCGTCCAAAACTGAGAATAGGTAGCTAACTTTGCCTTTTTTTAGTCCACTCCTGCCTTTAATTAGAAAGGACTAAACAGCGAAAAACACGGTTTCGCAATTATTGAAAGGAGTTTAAATGCTATCATTACACTAGAAAGAGTGGAAATAGCTCTTATCATTTTTAATCCCAGTCCTAGATTGAGCATTTTTGATGGATAGATGGATGGATGACTTGCGATTTTACGTCCTTTTCAACAGTATTTCAGTCATATCAGGACGATGGGCTTGTGATAATGAAAGGCTGTGTGCAATGGAACCCCGTTTACGATGGAAAGAACTCCGCCTCCAGCGGGGCTCGAACCCGCGACCGCTAGATCAGTAGGCCAGCGCTTAACCCACTGAGCTACCGGCGCTCCTAGCATTTTTGATACTGGTAGAGAAAAATCTTGATTTAATACACAGAGTATAGATTCTGGAGGAGAAGCCAGACACAGATGGATTACTTGATCTATGAAAACAAAATTGAGCCTCTACACGACAAAACCAACAAAGTGGTTATGCGCCCAGCGCAGACTCAGATCAGCCTTGGCATCCGCCTGGTCTGATCAGAGTCTTCGCTAAGCGCTTATAAGGTAACTAAGGGTCTAAGTTACCTCCATGCGGACAACGAAGACTCTGATCAGACTGGGCGGATGCCCAGGCTGATCTGAGTCTGCGCTGGGCGCACAACCACTTTGTTGGTTTTTCTCGTGTCGCGGCTCATTAATATTTTCTAACTTTAGCAAGCCGTGCGTTTAGTCTACTATAAACTGGAAAAAAGGCAGATATACTGTAAAAAGTTAAATATACCGTAATTATATTAGGTGTAATAGTTTTCAGAAGTTATGCGCTTGTTTTTTGCTCCCAAATGCAAACGGAAATCTGCTTATATTCTCGAAATCGACGAAACTGCCATTATATGTTCAAATGTCTTAATAATTCTTATGATAATATAGAACAGAATACGAAAATTCCGAATGTTTGGCTGCTTTTGTAAACTATTTGCCATTAGACGTAATGAAAGAATCAGTAGCTTGTCAGAACTGGTAAGCTTATTGTGGGAATTGTATAAATGTAGGCTATTCAGCAATCCTCATGAACAACGCATGTTGTTACCGATCAGGGGATCAACATAGAACTATTGAAAATGCCATTTTAAAGAAATGATAACAAATGGGTGAAACAAATAGAACAAATGGAAAGGTTTGGAATGAATATTCAATGAATTATGCAAACTTTGTTCTTAAGTACACATCCTACAGTACGTAAAAGCAAAGTGGAGTTCCAACATCCAAGTCATTAACAGGTGGAGATGATACATTTTAGTCTTTTTTTGTGAGACATTTTTTTGCAAAACCTCACACTTCTGAACTAGAGGGCGATACTTCCCTGAATAGCTCGCCTTAGTGACAGGGACAAAGGTCAACCCATGGTCATCATATTAACAAACCTGACAGTATATGAATCCAAAATGATGTATACCAGTTTGAATGCCAGGGGCCATTTTGGTTCCATATACGGCCTTGACGGCCATCTTGGTCATGTGACCATAATCATTCAAACAAACTTTTATTTCCCCGACCTATGAAGGCTTTATATGACATTTAGCTTCTATCGCTTCAGTCACAGTGACAAGACGTCTGAAGCTGTTGTTACCTCAATGTTTAACAAGTTTCAAGGTAATTTCTCTTTTGTATCTAGAAAGGAAAAGTTTGAAATGTTTTTAGTATAATATGAAAATGACTGCCACGTCAGTCTTGTGACCATTACCGTTTGAACAAACTTTCAATCCCCCGACCCCTGAAGGCTCCATATGAAATTTGGTTTGTATCGTCCCAGTGGCTTCGGAAAAGGAGATGTTTAAGTTGTCGAAATATGAATGACCTTTGTCAAAGGTTATGACCTTGACCTCTGGTACTCAGAAATATCATATACTTATTTAGTTGACTGTATATCCCAACTTCTATGCTAAGGTCTGAACAATTCCAAGAAATCGTATGTTATAGCATTTTCTAATAAAAGCTCATGGAAGCAAAGTCGACCTTGCCATTAAAAGGGTTAAGAACAGACCGAGTTCATCATTTGAACAAATTTGATGGTACTCGAGTGCCGAACGTTATGTATCAGGTTTCAAGGCCATTGATCTTCTAGTTCAAGAAAAGTAGATTTTAAAGGTGTCATAATATATATATGGGTCAGGTTGCCATGTTGGTCATATAACCAGGACAGTATAAATTACTAGACAATCACTAAAGGTTATGAATGCCCCCGCAATATGCCTCACTAGATGAATAATGTATTTAGACATACATGTATTTGTGTGAAATTAGATCCAAATCGGCCCATAAATAAACGTGCTAGAGGGATGACAAAGTTTTTTCTCTCTAAAATTAGCAACTGTGTGACCTTGTTCTTGCCTCTTTAAAGCTGGATCGTGAATATGTCCTAGTTAGTGTCACTCTAAACGTTTGTGTGAATTTATATCAAAATCTGTCAATAAATAAAGGTTCTAGAGGGACGATAAAGCTTTTTTCTAAAAAAAAAAATGTGAAATTGACCTTAACACTAAAATTCTGGAACGCAAACTTGTCCAAGATATTCTCACACTTAACATTTGGGTGAAGTTATATCAAAATCTGTAAGTAAATGAAAGGGCTAGAGCGATGAAAAAGTTTTTTCACTAAAAGTAGCCACTGTGACCTTGACCTTGGACCTCTAATGTTAAACACTATGTTGTGCAAGTTTGTCAAACTTAACATTTGTCTTAAACTATATTAAAATCGGTCTATTAAGAAAGGGGATAGAGCGGTGACAAAGTTTTTTTTTTCTAAAAATAGCAACTGTGAACTTTACCTTAGACCTCCAATGCTAAAACACAAAGTTTTGCAAGAATATTGTTAAACTTAAAATTGTGTGAAGTTACATCAAAATCGGTCTATAAATAAAAGCGTTAAAGGGATGACTAAGTTTTTTAGAAAAAGCAACTGTGGTCTTGACCTTGACTCTACTAACCTGAAACATGAATTCTTTTGAGTTCATATCCAATATAGCTGTGATTGCACAACCCGCAGGTTTGCACTATAATCACTGTGTGAGTCCGTCCGTCTGTCCGTTATCAGTTAGCGAAAACGCTTATAACTCTTGAACCGCATTCTATATTTTGATAAAATTTTGCATACTTATACATATCAACATTATCTAACGACTCGCATGCATAACCGTCTTTTTTGATGGATGAGGCTTTGCTGAGCACAAGTTGAAAATTTACGGTCAAGTAATGAAAATGCTCATAACTCTTGAACCCCGTGGTATATATGGTTCAAATTTTGTATACTTATGTATTTTAACATTGTCCAGCCATCGGCATGCAAAACGGTGACGAGGCTTCACCGAGCATCATTTTGGCCGGTTTAGCTATGTTTTCCATCCGTCCGTTATCAGTAAGCCAAAACGCTTATAACTCTTGAACCGCATGGGATATTTTGACAAAATTTTGCATACTTATACATGTCAACATTGTCTTACGACTCGCATGCATAACAACCTTATTTGATGGACGAGGCTTTGCTGAGCACAAGTTGAAAATTCACGGCCAACTACTGAAAATGCTCATAACTCTTGAACACCGTGGTAAATATGGTTCAAATTTTGTATGCTTATGTATTTTAACATAGTCCAGCCACCGGCAGGCAAAACAGTGATGAGGCTTCACCGAGCATCAATTTGGCCGGTCGAGCTCTTTTATTGAAAATGCTCATAACTCTTGGCCCGCTTGGTATATTTGCTTCAAATTTTGTAATATGTAATTTAACATTGCCCAGCCACTGGTATGCAAAACTTTTTATTGCACAACCCGCAGGCACTAGAAACTGATTATTCTACATTCACCACGGGTTGTGCACATTACCATCAGTTGATATTACATTAGAATTGGTTAAAGGTATACTCCCTCGTATTTCATTACGAAATAATCACAAAATTATGAAAGTGGTTAGTTTTTTACAACATAATTAAGAGTTGGTCAAAAACTCTTCAGCGAAAACATCTTTGTTACGGAGGCAGAGACGATATATTAATCCGTACCCAAAGACCTCAATAATATCTGGTAAATCTAATGGCATGGCAGTTTCTTATTTGAAAGCATATGGAAGGGAATTTTACCATGCCGGTAAAAGCTCTAAGTAAGCCCAGTGTCGTCATTTAAATAAACTTGACTTTGATAGTGCTTGAGTACGCAATTTCATATATCAAGTTTCAAGGCCCTCAGTCTTTTAGTTCTGGAGAAGAAGAGGTTGGCATGTGAACGTATACTACTATCAGTCTCTGATTTTATGTATATAGCCACTTTCCTGTAAATGTATACTTGCCATAGGAGAAGAACTAAATATGCAAGTTGCTTTCGTTCCAATCCTAGTACATTTTGTATGTTGTATTATATATATGTTATGAAAAAAGAGAAATAAGTTTAAACCAAGAAGAGGTTTTAACCAAATATGGGCTAGGCGGCCATTCTATTGGTGTATTTTTGCATTTTTCATTTATTGCTTTTTATTTTATTTTATTTTTTTCTTCTAAAGTTTCGAAATAATCTTTAATGGAAATCAGATGCTTACATTATTTTAAAATAAATTAGAATAACACATTTTGAAAAAGGCAATACTCCATGCAATATGCGTTACAGAATAATATTGCTGCATGTGATAATAATGATTCCAAGTTAATAAGCGATAGCTATCAGTCAGTTTTCATTCCAATTAAATGAGATGAATATGTTTTACGGTTGAAAATGGGTCATACGAAGGCACAACAATAATATGTCACATATGTTTGGTCCTCTAATGTCATGACAGGCATGTGTTTCAAATTTCAACAAAAGAAACGACGACGACAACAATAACAAAAACAACAAAACCATTTTGCATTTGAGTTATAAACGGCAACTTTTCTAAGTTCAAAAGAGACTTAATACATCAGACATTTTTTTCATAATTTTCACATGTATATTGCCCTTTGTCAGAGGTAGATAATCTTCCATTTAGAAAGTGAAGTTTCTTGCTCTACATGCAGTTCTTTGTGAGAAAAGACAGTGTGTTTCGAACCTCAAAACTCTCGAACATTATTAATACAAAAGGTCTGTGAATTGGTCATTTTTAAAAAATCTGACAGGGGTCATTATCACTTCAAAATGTTCAACAAATTCTGTGTATAGTTATAAGCCTGTGTTAGCATTCTTTGTAACATATGTATCTACCTGTCTATTGTGAGTAATTCTTTTCGGCAAAGGTACACTTCTGTGGTACACAGTCTGTGCATATTTCAGTCAAATAATTTCATTGTCAAGGTTCAAACCCAACACTTCCTCGTACATACCACGCACATGGTCACTAGGCTAAAGGATTCTGACCGATTTTAATGGTCAATTATGCACTCCTTTACAACAGTTAATATATCATTTATAGTATCTAAATTAAACGTCTCCCAGAGAAACGGCTAAAGAAAAGGAAGATAAGACAGACAACAGTCAAACAATCAGACCCCCACCACGCACCTGCTGCAGGCTCAGCTGGTCTTTGCTCTTCTTCTAAATAGCGGGACGCCTCGGCAATGAAAGTTATTCTGTAACATCGCCCGACCCGACCACCCCCTGAAAACACAGTGATACAAAGCTGCTTGTCTGCTAGATATGTTCTGCACCGAATACAACTAGGCAAAAGATTTATAGCGACTATAAAGCATCAAGAGCGTAATTAATGCACAATAGCATACTTATGTTAGCCTCCTAATTAGATTACTTTTATGTCTTGAGTTGGCAAAATTAGATCTTTGGGAGGAAAACAATTTTATGGGATCTGCACCTGTGATACTGTCGTCTCAGAATCACTTTATTAGAATTTTCTTTTGAACAGCTTTATAAAGATGTTCTTGTGTCCTGTACTGTTGTATTTATTTTTGCAAGAGTGTGTTTACAATGTAACTTGTATACTTCAGTTATGGTTTGCAGGACAAAAATTATTATCTTTATTATATATACTCAAAGGCAAATGAAAGTATACACTTTATAGTCAGTCAGTCGTGCTTCTAATGAATACAGCAAGCCTGACAAAAACTGCTTTGAGCAGTTAGCCTGCGACATCTCAATTGCACGATTTTTGTCTGCCAAATAATAGTCTTGTCATCATGTGGATTCAATGCAAACGTAAAAACAACCGAGAACTCAAATACTAATTACCAGCAAAATCACATATTCAAGTTTGTGCACGTGGAGAAAAACCACCAGAGGACCAATGGTCCTGTAACTCACCTGACACCTTCTGTCAACAATTTGTCATTTCGCTCTTTTGTTACAAATTTTAAACCAGTGGCTTATAAGGAGTGCATATTTTAATTTTAAAATCTCAATGCCATTGAGCAAAGATAAAAAATAACCTTGATCTTTGATGACCATATGTGTTCATGTATTCATTTAGTTAACCATATTTACCAATTATTATATCTAGGCTTAACTGAAAAGTTTCCGAGAAAATCACTTTTTAAGCATTTTCACATATAAAACCATAACGCATCTAAATTGACCTAGCCATAAATTAGGCCAAGGTCATTGCACCGTCATTATTTGTACAAATTATGATGGGCCCGGCCCCCAAATGCTACATACCAAGTCACAAGGTCATTGGGCCTTTATAATTAGTTCTGGAGAAGAAGATTTTTTAAGGGTTTCTACCATATAGGCATGGTGGCATTCTTGGTCATTGGTCATGTGACCAAGACCATCTGAACAAAAATGGTTCTTTTGACCCCCTGTAGTTCTTTATGAAATCTGGTTTCAATCAGCCTAGTGCCTTCAGAGGAGAAGATATTTGAAAATGTTGATAGGGGACAGAATCTCAGTGACCTTAAACAATAGTCAAAGAATGACCTTGACCTTAATCAACATAGTATCTTCATTTGCTTATTTAGTTAACCATATAGACCAAATATTATACCTCAGACTTAAATAGTTTCTGAGAAATCCACTGTTTAAGCATTTTCCCATATAAAAGCATAACGCACCAAAATTGACCTTGCCATATATTAAGTCAGTGTCAATGCACGGTCATGATTTTACAAATTATGATGGGCCTGAGTCCTCAATTCTACATACCAAGCCACAAGTTCATTGGGCCTTTGGTTTTGGGGAAGAAGATTTTTTAAGGGTTTTTACCATATACGAGCATGGCGGCCAGCTTGGTCAAGTGACCAAAACTATCTGAACAAACTTTGGTTCCTTTGACCCACTGAAGCTCCATATGAAATATGGCTTCAATCATCCCAGTGCCTTCAGAAGACAAGATGTTTGAAAATGTTGATGGAGGGCAGAATCTCAGTGACCTTAAACAAAAGTAAAAAAAATGACCTTGACCTTAAGTAACATAATACAGTCAAACCTGCTCATGTGGTCACCTCTATTAAGGGGTCACCTGTCTTAAACAGCCACATTTTCTGGTTCCCTTAAACCAAAATACAGTGCAAATGAACCTGTATTAAGGGGTCACCTGTCTTAAGCAGCCAATTTTTGTCCTTCCCTTGGGTGACCTCTTAAGACAGGTTTGACTGTATCTTCATTTGCTTACTTCGTTAACCATATATACCAAATATTATACCTTAGACTTAAATAGTTTCTGAGAAATCCACTGTGTAACCATTTTCCTGTATAAAAGCATAACGCAACAAATCTGACCTCGCCATAAATTAGGTCAAGGTCAAGGCACGGTCATGATTTGAATAAATTATAATGGTCCCGAGTCCTCATTGCTATAAACTAAGCCACAAGGTCATTGGGCCTTTGGTTCTGGAGAAAAAAAACTTAAGGGGTTTTACCATATACGGGCGTGGCGGCCATCTTGGTAATGTGACCAAGACCATCTGAACATACTTTGGTTCTTTTGACCCACTGTAGCTTCATATGAAATATGGCTTCAATCGCCCCAGTGGCCTCCGAGGAGAAGATGTTTGAAAATGTTGACAGGCGACAGAATCTCTGTGACCTTGAACAAAGGTCAAAGAATGACCTTGACCTTTAGCGATATAATAGCTTCATCTGGTCCTTTAGTTAACCATATAGACCCAATATTATACCTGAGACTTAAATGGTTTCTGAGAAATCCACTGCTTAAGCATTTTGCCATATAAAAGCATAACGTGCCAAAGTTGACCGTTTCGTAAATTAGGTCAAGGTCAACCTACGGTCATCATTTGTATAAACTATGATGGGCTCGAATATCCAATGCTACATACCACGTTTCAATGTCACTGGCCTTTCGGTTATGGAGAAGAAGAATTTTTTAAGCGTTTTTACCATATATTGGCGTGGCGGCCATCTTGGTCATGGGACCCAAACCCTGGGAACAAACTTTCGTTCCCCCATCCTATTAAGGCTCCATCTGAAATTTGGCTTCGAATGGCCCAGCTGTTTCTGAGAAGATCTTTGAATATGATGGACGACGGACGGGCGGACGGACGACAGATCATGGCCATACTAAAAGCTCACCTGTGAGCCTTTGGCTCAGATGAGCTAAAAAGCGAAATCGACATATACGTAAAGTGCCGCCGACCAAGAATTTACTACATCACATTATATCGAGCCTTTAGTGAAAATTGATCGTGCACAATTTCACACCTGGCCTTTCGGTTATTATATGGAGAAGAAGATTTTTAAGCGTTTTTACCATATATGGGCGTGGCGGCCATCTTGGTCATAGGACCCAAACCCTGGGAACAAACTTTCGTTCCCCCATCCTACTGAGGTTCCATCTGAAATTTGGCTTCGAATGGCCCAGCGGTTTCTAAGAAGATCTTTGAATATGATGGACGACGGACGGACGGACGGACGACGGACGGACGACGGACCATGGCTATACTTAAAGCTCACCTGTGAGCCTTTGGCTCAGACGAGCTAAAAAGCGAAATCGACATGTACGTACAGTGCCGCCGACCAAGAATTTACTACATCACATTAAATCGAGCCTTTAGTAAAAATTAATCGTGCACAATTTCACACCTGTGCAATGAAAAACAAGATAAATATGAGCATTCAAAAAGTGTATACTTTTTTTGCCTCTGGTAGTAATTTGACTTATATTGTCCTGCGATTTCTTCACTTTTTTTAATTTTCTTTTCTAGTTTTTCTAAGTGTAAATATGTGATATTTGTTTTTATTTCCAAGCTGTTCTACTTGGAAACTTGTAGCCGATTTTTTAATCTTTGATAGTGTCAAAAGAATAAATCGCTCTCGGTACCAGAAAACCATACGCTTTAATGATTACATCACCGAATACATGGTAAGTTTTTTGGACTAACAATTAGCAAAACAATTTTCCGGTAGCACAAAATCAGCTCAGAATGTAAAAAGATTTAAAAATGTATGAATAGAATGTTATCATTAAATTCTCCATAGTCCTACTAATGGTAAAAGCATCTAAACACAAACCATTATGAAAAGCGCAATTAGTGGTAAAATGTGGGCTGATGTGTATGTATTGAGTCATATAACTGGCAAAATATAGGAAAAATGGCAAGTTGTCTCAACAAAATACGATTTTCGTCGAGCAATGCAATATATACTAAAGCGGGGCAACGAACGAGGCCCCGCGTCTGTACTTTTACCTCTTTGCTCGGGTTTATAATATCGAAACTTTGTTGGTTTTCTCGTGTTGCGGCTCAATTATATACTAAGTAGTATTGACACAGATCACTGTAATACAGTGTTGCATATTTACTAAGTTTGTTGTAGTTAATTCTGGTACCCGTCAACTCGATATTTGGTTCTGCCAATGTTTGCAATGATTTTTTTATGCGACATTGTTTCCTTATTTACGTCAAGATGTCCGCTGGTACAACGGTTTTGATATAATTGCTATGGCGTCACCCTTTGTTTGACAACTGAATATGCATAACTGAATCAGTCGGTTTCGTTCTTGAAAAAGTTCATAAAATAAAACTGTGCCTAAAACGAGTTGCTTTGCAATTATTCTGATACTTTAGGGCACGTTTTTGAGGTGAGTGTTCCTTAACCACAACTGCATAGACATCACCTCTTGTTTTAGGTGATACATGAGGTTGATTCGTCCGCATGAAGTAAAGTAGGCTTGGTACAGACAGACACAATGAATACGATAATGTAAATAAAAAGATATATTCCTAGCCAAACTTATATGGTAAATTTTATCTGACAAAGAAAAAATGTTCGTGAGAGCATGGTGTTTGTCACAGGATGAGTAACAAAGAAAGTAACTATGTATAAGGGGACAGAAACTTTTATTACAATTAAATCTTTTGATTGTGTAACAAAGGAAAGGGGGCATGGTTAGACTTCTTCACTGATCAATTCAATTTGTCCACATGACTTAGACCAGTAATCTTTTTTTCATGTGAATACTGTGCACAGAAAACATTTTGTGCCAAATTTAATTTCTAAAAGAACCTTTGTCACATTGTAAACATAAAACTTTCTTTATTACAACCTCTCTAACAAAGAAAATTTACGTGTGTGAACAAAGCTTAAATGATAATGCACTGAATTGTTTTAGCTTGTGTTCATTACTGGTTTTGTGTGTTTACGTTTCTCTGATACTTTTATTTTCGAACTGATTTGCAAATGAATAAATAGCAACTCTGCAACAATCTGTAATAAATAGCATTGCAACTTATGACAGTGTTTTTTGCAACTTATGACAGTGGTTTTTTTCTTTACTCTCTACATAAAGAATAAGTATAAACAACAAACTTTACCATAGAAAAGAACTTTGAACTTTACAAGTCAACTCTCGATACCTCAAATTCAAAGTTCAACTTAAACTACTGGAATCTCAAAGTAAATTTTCTGGTCTCAGAAAGTTTACTTTCAGATTCCACTAGGTAGTTTGAGTTAACAGGAACTGAAATGCAAAAAAGGAAATGTATGCAAACTATATTTTATATGAGAGAATACTTTGAGATATCAGTGTTTGAGATAACGAGACTCAACTGTAGCCTATTTGGACTCTGAACATGAACGCGTGTTTTCTGCTTCAGAAATGCACTCTTCCTTGCATCATGGCTCGGTTGAATATAATTTCAGGCGAAGAATGAGATCCAATGTTCCTAACTAATTTTGTGCGCGTGTTTGAATTTATGGTGGCCACCGAGGGATGTCTATATGGCTGAAGTGTATGCATAGAACAGGATACAAGTGTCCCCTACTCATGAAAAACCTCAAGGCCTACAATGGCCGGGATCGAAGCCAGGTAGTCAAACACTCGACCACGTCGCATTAAAAGTCCAGCTGACCCTAACGCAGTACAAATGTAAAGTGTGCCAACATACAATCACACTCCTGGATTTTGAGTCAAGCGTCTTAACGCCTCATCAGTTCTTCAATGCAAAGAACTGTCTTAGATTTCAATGTTCATGGCGGCTACCATTTTTAAGCGGGAGCGGCGGTAGTGTAGTGGATAATGCGCTGGACTTTCAATCCAAGGGTCTCAGTTTCGACGCCGTCCTCCCTCACTTCTGCTGTCTTTCGGATTAGACTTTTAACCGAGGACCGGTCTTCGTATGACCTATTTGTTGCTGGGACGTTAAACCCGAGTTCATGGACTCGTTCACTCGAATTAAGTTCAAGCAAGTTCTCAGTGCATGTATTTGAATTATGAGTGAGTTTACTCACAATTATACAGTCAAACCTGTCCTATAAAGACCACCTGTGAATAGAGACCACCTGTCTACAGAGACCACATTAACAGCTTTCAGAATGTAGAAAATAAGCACAGTTAAACCTGTGAATCAACGAAGACTATTATTTGGGGTCCCGTAGGTGATATCTGTATGCAGGTGTTTGACTGTACTGTCAATCTTTTCCCAGGTGGGTCGAGTTTACCCGAGTTATTATGCCAAACGTACCCAATATGCTTTTCACATCGTTTATGAATTACTGTATATGAGGAACCACAATTTGTAATGTCCCCATGAGCTGTACAAGTCTTAGCCAATGCTTACAGTAAATCAAGAACGTACATGCAGCTTCCCCTTGAATACATTATGGATCATAAGAAATTAAATAGAAAATGAATACCTCTCTTAAACCTTAACCAGTTCCAATGAAATGTTAGACACTCTAAATGCATTTTGTTGCATTGCAAATGATAGTGGTCAAAGTACCCAGATCATAAGTCCGAACTCGTAGGTCAGTTAAACATAGACAATTCCGGAATATTTTAGATACACAGATATGGACCCCAAAACAGAGGTGTGATCAGGTGCCCGCGGGGTAGTAAGCATCACCTGCCTATTATAAAATGAGGTCTCGAAATGGCTGAAATACTTATGAACCTAAACGTAATCGATTGTATCATCAACATATTCATCAAGCACTGATTGTCTTCCGGTCATCCGGTCTCTCCAAACGGCTGGATCAAAGCATTCATGATGCGTAAACTTATTATTAAATGACTAGCGTCTCATAAAATGGACAGGCAAACAATAAAGCTGTTATATGTATATTGTCAGCCGGGCTGTCGAAATCTCTGAAAATTTGTTGAAAGAAACGTAACTACTACAGTATAAATGCATTCATCTTGCGTTAATAATAAGGTCTTAGGTACGAAAATCATTTGGCATAGAACATTGAAACAACATGCTTTATTCAGTGTGTATACCCGATGGGGCTCGATCTACATGGCATGCACTTTTCATCAATAGTAATCAAAAGTTAAGTAGTAATTTTACCTACCTCAGAGACAGCTCTTAACCTCATCATCGGGTCGGTACCGAACGTAAACGGGTACGGAATAGTCGGACTCAGAGGGGTCGTGTAGTGTGATGCCATCTTCTTTCTTCTGTCAACTTCAACAAAATACTTTAAATTGTTTTAGACAATAACTACTTATCCACCACTAAAAATAAGATTATTGTTCCAATTTCTTAAAAACCTGAGCCAAAAAGAAAGAGCCTCCGAGTTCGGAACAAAGAGCCCTGACGCTGACTAGCGGTGATCAATTAGTGTTTAACGGTGAGAAACATAACACTCAACTGTTTTTCTGAAAACAAGTTCGCTGGAAAAACAGAAGCAGTAATCAAATTTAATTAGACAAAATAGGACATGATTTATAAACATAAACGGCCTTGCGTTCCGCAGAGAAAGTTTGGAAGCTACCCAGGATTGTTACTATAGCGCATCTGAAAATAATTTACAATGGCACGTACATGTTCGCATGTTTATACATGTCTGTCTTTTCGTGATGTTTGTCGGCAGTTACGACTATTAACATCTCAGTTTATTCAGTCGGTGAACAACAGAAATGACAGATCGTCTGTTCTAATTAGGAACGTCTAAGGTAAGAATCAACAACCCACATGTACCGAATGCGTCTTGCGAAGGTGGTTTAGATTTCGGGGCAGATACTGCTTACTTCAGCAATATGATTAACCCTTAAAGCGCCAAAAAGCAGACGACAAAATTTAGGATCTGCAGAATTTCAAAAAATATCTCATTCGAACAATATCATATTGAGAATTCGAACACTATAGTGCAAACAGTGTAGATTCAGATGAGGTGGCTCATCTGGATCTACACTGTTTGCCATTCAACAATTTTAAGTTTTGGCGCATTAAGGGTTAATATACCTGAGAAATTTTTGTTCATCGGCACAATTATAACCGAAATAGTGCGCTAACTTTTGTTGACACACATACAGGGTATAAAGAAAGTTCAGAGACATCACAGTATTGCTTATAACTTGGCAGTTATGACCATTCAATCTGAAAACTTTACAGGATTCAAGAACTATTCAATATCAAGGTATCCGCAATGTAGCAACTTTTCACAACCTATCTACCGTAATAAAATTAGCAGTTCAAACCCAAGGTGTCAGCTGGCCCGCCATTTATTATTGATATTATGCAAAAAAAAAAGTGTGGCATATGAAGCTGGTATGTCTTCTTATCACATAGTGAATCATCACTTTAAAACTAACTTAACTGATAGAGACTATGCCAAAACAGAACAGTATCTTATATTAGTTACAGTTTGTATTGAATCGTAGACAACATGCATATTTTGACAGATGATTCATTGACTTGTAAAAGCAGACGAGACATTAATACTTTTCAAAGTGTGTGTGTGTGTGTGTGTGTGTGTGTGTGTGTGTGCGGGGTGGGAGGAGAGGGGGGAGAGGGTAACGAATTAACATATGGAAAAAAACTTGAGATAAAAAGTTGACATATTGACATAAAGTCATTTATATCATGGAGCGGCGGGTCTTAGAAGTAAGGGAGACCAGAATAAAATTTCAAATTATTTGTAGTGTACTTTTATTTTATCATATATTTGAAATTTTACAACCAAAAAGACAAAATTAGCATTTCATCGACAATAATGCTTCTAAATGACAACTAATTTGTTACTCACAGGGTTTTTATCCCTGCATTAAATATTACGAGAGCTACCTTAACTCTTGAATATTCATATAATTGCAATGTTTTAGTGCAAAATTAAATGAAAATAAATTTGAAGTTGATACTATAAAGTCATGTGATAAGGGTGTCATTGTAAAACTATTAGAATGAAAAAAATAGATGAAATGTTTTTGCTCGACAGGAGAACAAGTCTAATAACAAGAGAATAAAAGAAATCTGCAAAGTGCCTCTATGTTTACAAATACTGATATAAATTCGATCACTACACCACAAATTCACGTTTTAATTGAGAATGGGGTTTCCCTTTTGATTTACTCAGAAATAACATAGATGACCGTCGGAAAATAATAATTTAATCGAAAAAAAAATAAAATAAAAAAAAAACACGAAAACATTCCCTGCACTACCAGTGCCTTTAATTCTTAAATAGTTTTACAATTTTGAAAAACCAAGCCCATAAGATGCCAAACTCTAATTCACATCTGAATGTTGCCTTCACCATTTTCAGCCCTGTAGATGGTTTGTCTATAGCAATTCCGATTTTCTCGCCCTTTTGGAATGAAAGAAAAAAAATATATATTGCATCTCTTTGGTAGTTATTTGGTAGTTTATTCTATGTCTTAAAAAGTCTTGCGAAAGTCATAATATTATTCTTTCAGTGTATGTCTAAATAATGTCTATGAACTTTCTTTACACCCTGTAGTGTCATCTTAGGAGGAAGCCAAATTTTCTTGCAGGGAGATAAAATGGACAGTTACCCCCCCCCTCCCCACCCCGTTCTCCCCCCTCCCCACTCCCTCTCCCACCCAATTAGTATTTATTACTGACCTTATTAAGGCGGTGCTTCCATTGTGGTTTATTTGTGTTGTTGTTAAACCCATTAATTCCCAGTGTACCATAAATGGGACACAGGCAAACTGTGCAGACCCATATCAGACGCGGCGTCTGATCAGGGTCTTCAAAATTTGCCTAAGGGTCAACACTATTTGCATAAAACAAAAGGGTATTTCTCCTCAAAATAAAATAAATATGATGCAAAAAAAACTAGACCCAGACAATCCTTGATTGACAAATGGACTCATGAAATACAAGAACAGAAGAGTCCCCTGGGCATAGAAGGTTAATGCCTATTGATTACTACAAGTGAAATTTTAAAGAGTTCCTTCAAGAGCAGAGAACACATTCAGAAGAAGGAACATAGGCCAGACCACGTAGGTTTGGCTAATGAAGCCTCCTCAGTGACCCTGACAATATCAAGACTGATTAGTATCAAAAAGGGTCCAACTAATATAAAAGACGATGATCTAGAATAAGAGTCTAAACCAATCTAAAATTTCAGATTTCACAGAATATATCCTGTGATCTCAAAGGACGAAAATAAAATATAATCTGCACTATGGATGATGTACGGGGAGACGATTTACGGCTGCCACACAGCACAACACCAGCTGCAGTGAAGTAAAATTAAAATCCGAAAGAGTTCCTTCAAGAGCAGAGAATACATTCAGAAGAAGGAACATGGGCCAGACTACGTAGTTTCGGCTAATAAAGACGACACTAGTAGACCAAAATACTAGGCCGATAATTGGAATATGACACTCAATAGCAAGAAATGCCTTCTACAGATTGGAGGAATTAGTGATGTTTTCAGATATATGACGGAATCAGGTGAAAATAAAACTGAATCAGAAAAAAATGAATCAGACTGAGATTTAGGCACAGTCATGATGAAAAATTGAACTTCGTGAGAACATACCTGTAAAGGTAAATTGCCAACAAAATTTGGAATAATATAAAAAGAAATTCATATACAGGGACAAAGATATGTTTTTGAACCGCTATGTTAGTAGTACGACCCCAAGTTACCTTGAACATACCACGCAGATATGGTCATTGTAGTATAAGAAGGATAAAATATTCAAGGGCATGGAATACTACTATTGAAATGAGTACAGCGTCTGTCATATCACGAGTGATTAAGAATATTAGGCTTGCCTACTTAAGAATATCGAAGATATCGTGCCGATATGGTATAGGTATACAAGATACTTCAAAACACGGACAAGGAGGTTAAAGATAAGCTCTTTAGAATGGTTCCAACCAGGAGCATTCATTCAAATTGTTTAAATCAAAAGTCGTCTCAAAATCAGGGCTAATTTTTTCCAACGTGCTACTAATCAGTGGAATGCCCTCCCAGAAAATATTGTCACAGCATCCCCAAAACGCCTTTGCGTGCTGCCTCAACAACTTTAGGAAATACTTCCCTTTCAAGTTTAGAGCTGTATGGTGCATGTATATGACAGATGATGAAGCATGACTGAGAAAAAACAACAACGTAGAAATGCACCTGTGGTGCAGACGTGTAAAGTCATGTAAATACCAACTGAAAAACAGTTTAGCTAGGCTACAAAAAGCAAGCGACATAAAACAATAAACATAAGGAGTAGGATCAAGTCTGGTAAATTCGGACAGTAGGTAAATTCGGACCGAGACATTGTTTTCTTTATATGTCAATTGTTTGGAATTAAAACAAAAATAACTGGACAAACAATGAAAATTGAGATGAGACGGCTGATTATGAGCCGTCTCATCTCAATTTTCACTGTTTGCAACGGTATGTCCGATTTTACCCGCTGTCCGAAGTTTCCCGACTCGACTTTACATAATTACCTGTATAATCTGTAGTCGACACCATAGTAAGGCTTAGACATTTTTTATGTGGTTTAGATAGTTGATAAATAAGACCATGCTGACCAGACAATTTAGTTAAAATTGTTGTGCCATGTTTGCTACACAGCGGTTAGCTATTCTTCCAGAAATGTTTGAAAATCGGTGATTGTAAAATCAACTTGTTCAAATATCAGAATATTACTGTTGGTTTTGAATGAGAGACTAGGCCTTTCTGCAGAGGACTGTGTTTGCTGTCTGCAAATCGATAACAAGGACAACGAGATATACGTATATATGTAATTGGCTATCGGCCTAGAAAATAAGGTATGAGAGTCCAACCTGTCAATTGCGACATGATGCAGCTTGCTCGGAAGAACAGAAAGATACATGCATCAT
The DNA here is from genome assembly GCA_963989385.1 of Ctena decussata. Lineage (NCBI taxonomy): Eukaryota > Metazoa > Mollusca > Bivalvia > Lucinida > Lucinidae > Ctena > Ctena decussata. The sequence continues at coordinate 56,497,529 of OZ022500.1, read as the reverse complement.
ATCATTTAGAAGGAGCACTCTTTGAACATATTGATAGTATCAAGTACCTCGGTGTTACAAGAATTTTCGATCTGAAAAGGAACTCTCATATAGAGGAAGAGTTAACCATAAACATTATTCTTTCGTTCTAATCCTATAGCCGGGCCGGGTAGCGCAATCGGTAGGGCACCTGACTCGTAAGTCAGAGGTCCTGGGTTCGAATCCCGGTCTGGCCACATACTTTCGTTTCTCCTTCCGCTGATTCAAGAAGGGCAGTTGTCAGTTACTGCCTGCCAAGGAATAGTGTGGTTAGGTTAACTGACCGTCCCGACATGACCTTAGTTGTTTACCGTGGACGTTAAGCATCAAATCAACCAACCAACCAAAATCTAATCCTATAAACTTGTACATGGTATCCAGGTGATATTGTCTACCGATGGTCTGAATATTACATTCAACCAAGCTGTAGCTATTATCAAATATCAAAACAGTTTTACTAAGAATTTGAAAAGGAGCATCTTTTCTGAAGTTTACATAAAATTTCCTTTTAAAAGGAAGGCTTGCCCAGCTAAGACAGTGAAACTTTCATGAGTTGTTATTTAAGTGAACCCGATTGTTAGTGCACTTTCTGCTGCTACTTTTATTAGCAAAGTATTTAATATCTAACTTGTTGAATGGTGGCATTATCCACGGGTGTAAGGTAAAAACAAGTGTAGAATTTATTTGAAAAACAAATTGAAGAAATATTTAAACACACACACACACACACACACACACACACAAAAACAACAACAACAACAACAACAACATTAAAAAAAAAAAAAAAAAAAAAAAAAAAAAAACAGTTTTCCAACGATTTGGCCGGCCGTTTTAGGCATGTCTCAAGGAAAATAACTATATGGACCTATTTCAAGTCTTTTCTTCACGGCTGTTGAGTCACATTTAGTCTGAATCAACATTTTAGGAAAGACTGTTTCAAACCCATGTCTTTGGAATCTTGGCAATTCTGAACTTGGCATCAAAAGAAGACAATAAATTTATATTTACAGAAGTTTATTTTTGGCTTAAGTGGCATCAGCGGCAGTGACTGGAATAAAATTTTGACACTCTGAGAAGAAAATGCATGCTGCTGTTGCTTGGGACAATAACTTGCTTTACACCATTTGGGAACAACAAAGCACGGAACCCATTGCATTCGTATTTCCATGAACTCCCGACACATGAAATTTATCTTTTTATGCTATGTTTTTACATCAATTTTGTTACTCATTTGTGAAGTTCTGACTAATTTAACGCCTAGCAACAGACGAAAAATAGTTATTAACCAACGTGTTTGGTAATGAAGTACAGCAGCCGTCACTATGAGATGACATATATCAAACGTTACGTCGGCCAATCATCTATCTGAATTATCCGTGACGTTGCTTATGCGTAAGATTGCATGAATGTGTGTTGTTCGTGGATGTATGAACAACATCAGCCCAGTATAGGTTCATCTAAGGAAATCGTCGAAGGGTGTAAGTATTTCTCTGTACATTTGTATAGCTGAAGTAAGAAGGCAACATTAGAGAGTGTTATAAAAGCAAGAAAAGTGTCCACACAACCCCCACCCGCACCTACTATAATCCAAATCAGTAGAACGCCCCGGCACTGGAAGTTATACCCAGCATCATCGCAACATCCAACCGACCCCTCCATTGCCATAAAGCTGTCAATGAATCCCTACAGTTTCACGTTTTAACAATTCTGATTTGTCCAATTTTTCTGTACCTGTGTCATTGTAAGAGGTTATTTTGTTCATAGTATTCATGTTCAAGCTATTTTGTTCATGGTATTCATTGTTCATGCTATTCATGAACATGTTGATGGCCAATAGGAAATTTATCAGATGCTAAAAATGTGTACATAATATATCGCTTTGTGCCATGGAAATGTCTGTTGCAATGCGTATGCGTTAATTACTCACCTACATTACCGAACACGGTCCGTTGTACATATAAGCCACACACAGAGATACATGGGATACATTTTTTTTCAGTAAATGTGATAAGGGAAGAAAATCGTCAAAGGCGCTTGTTTCTAAATTTAAACAATAAATTTGAACTCTGCTCTTTCCGATTTAACACTGATACACAGATCAGCCCACTCCGGCAGAAGCGCAGTCTGATCAGTCTAGCCTCAGTATGAAAGATGAAGAATATATATATGCCGAAAAAGACTGGTCAGATCCAACGAATGCATCGGCGCTGGACAGTGTGCCGGCTGCTCTGACTAGTCAGATTATGCGATGCCCTCTGGCCTATTTTTCGCGACGCCGCTGCATGATTTTTTGGAAAAGCTATTGCTTTGCGCTAAGCTATATATAAACAATGTTTCTTACACTAGTTTTGGTATATTTCTTAGGATGCAAAGCCAGAAACTTTGCATTGCATTCAGAGTTTTATTTTTATGCAATCAGCTTATAAATAGCAAAAGAAATGTGGCCAAGTTCAAGGCACTTGTAAAAGAAAAACGTGCTTTTTAACGGAAATATTTTTAAAAAAAAAGAAAGAAAGTACATGTACTATCAAAAATAGAATAAAGTTCCCATCTGTTATTTTTAGCAGATGAGGCAAATCGGATATGGATAAAAATAGACAAAATCGGACGAGGTCTTTGTTTGTTATGTCTGTGAAGAAAATAATGAAGAAATGCTGTCTCAAACCGGAACGAACTTTCCGATCTCTTTGGCTTAATTGCGGCCCTAAAAAAAGTTTAGAACGAATCGTTGCAGTACACACTCTCCTGGTATTTTCCGACTAAGCGTGACGTATCGTTTCTTCCGAAAATAACTCCGTATCACTAATCCACTTGAATACTGGCTTGCGCTCGACAGCGCAAGCCAATAAAAAAACGGCAATTTTCTTCACTCAAACTGGAAAACGGTCATAGGTGCGTACCCAGGCACTGACGTAATCTGATCTACCGGGGCAAAAAAATAATAAAGGCTTTACTCGTCTCATTTGGTTTTACTAAATACGGAAATAATGTGATATATCTTTTCGAAAACTGTTTACTAATCACGTCAGCTGAAGTCAGGAGCCCCGGTAGCTCAGTAGGTTTACCGGGAAGATTCAGCGCTGGCCTAATGATTTATCCCACAGCGAAAGAAGAGAAATGGTGGTGGTGTTGCCGAATCAGAGTTGGAACAGACTGATGAATTTAATGGTCAGTTTTCGGATGTGTTTAATAAAAGTGAGCACACCCAAGTCCCCCTTCCTAATCGCTCGGCTCCTTTCATGGAGGACATTCATGTTTCGGCTGAAGGTGTAACAAAAGTTCTTAAGGGCTTGAACTCATCGAAAGTTTTAGGACCTGATAAACTGCATCTTAGAGTCTTAAAAGAACTAGCATCTGAATTAGGTCCAATGTTTGCTCACCTCTTCCAACAATTTATTGGCACGGATGAAACCCCCAAGGAATGGTCTCTTGCAAATATATGCACTTTCATCTTGGACTTCGAGAAAGCTTTTGACACTCCCCCTCATGAATTACTTAAATGTAAGCTATGCGGCTATGGTATTGGTGGGAAGGCTCTGAAATGGGTAGATTCTTTTCTCTGTTACAGGCGTGAAGTAGTAAATGGAGTTAAAGCAGATTGGGCCCCAGTTTTGTGAGGTGTTCCCCAGGGCACAGTACTTGGACCACTGTTGTTCTCGTTGTACATTAACGATATAACAGAAAATATTGACTCGGAATTAAGACTTTTTGCTGACGGCTGTGTATGCCATCATGAAATCAGAGATAGTGAAGACACGGTGAAACTTCAGGAGGATAAATATCGTTTAGGATGTTGGGCAAGGAGTTAGGGCATGAAAGTCCAACTGGTCAAATGCAATATATTCAAATTACAAGGAAACGGACCAAGAAGATCAATGCTTCCTATACCTTAGAGGGAACGGTCCTCTATAAGGTAGAGACTATCAAGTATCTCGGCATAACCATTACCAATGATTTGAAATGGAACACACATGTCAGCAATATTTGCACAAAGGCTAATAGGACCCTTTGATTCTTCAGACGTAACTTGGCAGCATGTCCACAAGACGTTAAAGAGTCAGCATACAAGGGACTGGTGCGTCCAGTCCTGGAGTATGGTAGTTCAGTTTCGGACCCCCAAAGTTTACTTCTTCAAGATGAACTTGAGAAGGTACAGAAAAGGGCAGCTAGATTTGTAACGGAAAATTACAAGTATGACTGGCATTCTGGAGTAACTTATGTGAAAATGTGAAAAAGAGAAGAAAAGATGGTGGACTCATAATGTTTTACAAAGGTCTGAAGGGCTCAGCCAGTTTACCCATAAATGACCTTGTTACCCCAAGTAGGCGTAGCAGGAATCATCATTCCCTGGCATTTCAAACCGCATTGGCTGGGACTGACATTTTCAAGTCCAGTTTCTTCCCCCAGATATTAGAAATTGAAATTCCCTAGAATATTCCCTTATTTCTCTGCTGAGTTTACAGAGGATTCAGTTACCAAGTTTACTTCTCTTGTAAGGGCTAGCGACTAGCTTCCCTGATCACAGGTCCTGGTGAATGATTGTCCTTGGACATTTCACCAGTAAACAATTCTGATTCTGATTTAGCGGTCCCGGGTTCAAGTCCCACTGTAGGCGGGAAACTTTTCAATCGTAAACGGGATTCCTTTGCACACAGCCTTTCATTATAACCATTCCGTCGTTCTGATATGACTGAAATACTGTTAAATAGGACGTACAATCGCAAGTCATCCATGCATCCATCAGCAGGAGTCGGCGCTGATGACATTATTTTGCAATGTTATTTTCCTGATTCAAAGATGTTGCATAATGTATTTCATAACTGGAACGTATTAATTATTCTGGTAAAAAAAACGAAATGAATTTAAATATACACTACAACTATTGTAAAATTACAAAAGATAACGGATTTACCTTTTTTGACGGGTAGCGGGAGTTTCCGTCTATAGTCAGAAAGAACTAGCTGTAAAGAAAGTTGAGTGACGGAAAATTCGAGGATTTTCGTTTTACATCGGTAGATCATATACACCGGTAGAACATATATGCGCAATGCTGTGTATGTATGCTGTGAAAATGTGAAATAAATAAGTTTACACCGACTCTCATATTGGAGATGATTGCACAAAACAAATAGGACACTTTGCTTTCTTAGCATGCTCCTGCGATGTTAAGGAAACAGCTTACAATTGGGTAATACGTCCGGTTTGAGCGTCTTAGTGTATGGTGTGGGACCCACATGTTATAGTCCTCTGGGAAGAGCTGGAAACGGTTCAAATTCGGGCCAATACTGGTGTTTTTGAGGAATTATACTGTGCGTCTCGCAAACAAATACAAAGTAAAATTAGACTTCTATATCTGTGTAAGGGTACAAAAGGTAAAGCTACTTTACCCACAAATGACTTCATTCCCTTGGCCCCACCTTCCTTTTCCCTCACAAACAGAAAAAGAAGAACTCCTCATTCTTTAACATTCCAAGTACCATATGCTAGTACTTACACTTTAAATTGCAACTTCACCCAAAGCACAATTCCTTCATTGCTCATTTTGTCTGCTGAAGCTTCTGAGGGTTGCATCTACATTTACCTCCTTTGTGAGGTCAAGCGATTAAATCTTCTAGACCCCTCCCCAACTCCCAACCCCCACCCCAAACCCCAGTAATTGATTTCTGCTTGATGTGTCACCAGTAAAGTATTCAGATTCAGAATCATTGCAGAGCAGTGATTTTTAAATAGGTAAGTATCTAGATTGATTGCGTAATTTGCATACTATTCAGGATACTACATCAGTGACGGTGCTCCTATGAAAGGCGGAATATACCAAACAAGAAGACGGTGCTGGATTTTACCCATTCAACATGGCGACCAAAGCAGGAATGCCGGTGGATATGGAAATTAAAAAGGTAGAAAGTACGGGTTTAGCCGGAATAGTTAGAAAATTAAGCAATTCCAGTTATTCGATCTACTTTATTAATTCATTCGCTCGTCCTATTTACGTTGTAGACACAACTATGGCTGAATTACGAAGCAGTAACTACTTCCTTATTGCTTACATTCGACAGTAACCAGCTGTCGTCAAACTCCACACTTGCTATGACAGCTTTTTTTCATTGAATAGTCGGGATCACAAATTATTGTTAAAATACAGTACATATTCTTTGTCATCCTGCTGCAATTTAATGACAAGACCCATTAGAAACTGAGGTACACTGTGGGAGCTTGCGCATGCGCGGAAAATGGAAGACGCAAAATTTTAGCAGGATAGAATTAACTTTTATATCTAATTTTTATGGCAACATCCTGCATGAAAAAGTGTTAAAAAGTTTGGTGAAATGGACACAAATGACTCACTAACAAGCTGCTGTGCTGATTATTTCTTCTTCATTCGTGATTAGAATTATTTTTGGATCTGAAGTGGATGACTGTCTCGGACAAAGGATCCGCCATTTGCAATTTCTGTACATCGGCAACATTGCGCGTAAATATGAACTCTTTTTGCCCCATCTAGAAGTGCTTAAGTCAGCTGTGTGTATAATAACTCATAATCTTGAAAGGAAAAAAGTATTTTTCCCTTGTTCTAAGCAGGAAATGGACTTGGTTATATGGCCAATCGAGCTGGAAGTTCTCTGCCGAAGAAAATACGAAGTTGTTGTTATGATGGTGTACTAGTGTTCGGACAGGACGGCAGTTTCGAGTTACGAAGGTATTCTGTGCAAAAACTGAGTAAGTGACCTTTAATTACTTTGAAATTACTTTGAAAGAAATGCCGCAGCCAAGAAGGAAAGGCAATTCAGTGGATCGCTCAGGTCCCAAGGAGCAGTGCCCGATGTGTAGGGGTAAAATAGCAGCCGATACACCATGGGTGTCTTGTGAAATATGTGAAGCATGGTTTTGTTTGAAATGCTCAAAAGTCCCACAGTCAGTCTACAAACTATTGGTAGAAGAAGGCTCAGATGCCAGTGTATGTGTCTATGTTTGTGTAGGTTGCAAGACCTCATTACCTGTCTTATCAAATATAAATAAAACTGTAAATGAGATAAAACAGTCTACCTGTGAGCGGTTCGATAATCTTGAGTCGAAAGTAAGCGACCTTGAAGGGAATATGAATAAACTTGTCACAAAAGATGAAGCTAGTCAGATGAAAAACGAGGTCAAGGATGAGGTTATCCGTGATTTTGAAAACATTGTAGACAGTAAATTAAAAGAGAGGGAAGAACTGATGAAACGTGAATGTAATCTGATTTTCTGGGGTATCCCAGAATGTGATAGTGACAATATTGATGAAAGGCGAGACTTTGATAGCCATTTTGTATCTGATATTTGTATGGAGGTGGGCGTGGATGAGCCCAAAATAAGCCAAATAATTCGCCTTGGAAAGCGTCAGTTAAATCAGTCAGCCTCAGGACCAACCACTAGACCTAGAGGTATACTAGTGAAGTTTGCAGATAAGTTTCAGAAGAGAGTGACTTTAAAGAATAGTGCTAAATTGAAAAACTCAACAAGCAAAGACTTGAAAAATGTTTCAATTTCAAGGGACTTAACTCGTGCTCAGAGGGAAGAGGATAAGAGTAAACGCGGGGATATCCGCGCGGAATTTAATAGGCGGGTGGAAGCCGGCGAAGCTGATATAGAGTTAAGAGGTCGACGCATTATTAAGAGAAAAACTGCATCGGACAGTGATGAAGGTTCTGCTGGAGTGGAAAGGGAGCCTGTGGCGGGGGCCGCGGCTCTAGGACCCTTTTAATGTAGATTTTAATACTTTTAGAAATGTAAATAAGTTACATTTTAGTTCTTTTAATGTTGATAGGGACAAAACATTTTTAAAGGTTCTTGCAACAAACTGTGATTCCCTTATGAACAAGCGGGACGAACTGTTGGTGCTTATTGAAAAATATGAACCAAAAATCATCTTACTCACAGAAATTTTGCCAAAAAATTTGCAGTTCCCACTAGACAAGTGTGAATTTATTATACCTAACTACGAAGTATTCTTATCTTCTTTGGAAGTTGGTCGTGGAGTTGCTGTTTATGTACACGAATCTCTACCTGCGATTTCTATAGAAACGTTTACACTTATTGACTTTCAGGAGTCCATATGGTGCTGTGTAAGGTTAAACAATAATGACAAACTGCTTATTGGAAACATTTATAGATCACCAAATAGTACGTCTGAAAATAATGGAAGACTGAATTCACTGTTAAAGTCTGCTGTGCAGGCTGGTTATACACATATTCTGATTAGTGGTGATTTTAACTATAAAGAAATTGACTGGTGCTTAATGGAATCGTCAACTAGCATAGAGCATGATGCTTCGTTATTTCTTGAAAACATAAGAGACTGTTATCTAACTCAGCATGTTACACAACCCACAAGATTTCGTGAAAATCAACAGGACAGCTGCCTGGACTTAATCTTTACAAATGAAGAAATGATGGTGGATTCTCTTGAATACTTACCTAGTTTAGGTGCAAGTGATCATTTGGTACTGCTGTTTAATTATATATGTTACATTCCTCCAGATTCAACAGGCCCTCCGAAATACAATTTTTTCAAGGGAGACTATGTGGCTATGAGGGAGGCCCTTGAGGATATGGTTTGGGAGTTTAGCATGTGTAGCTCAACAGACGATGTTTGGGACAGTTTTGTAGAACATTTAAACACTTTGATTAACAGATTTGTTCCATATAGTTCGCACTCTTACTCATATAGGAAGCCATGGATGAACACTGTTACTGCAGAAGTGATAGATAGGAAAAGAAGGGCATGGATTAAACTGAGAAACTGTACTAATGATTCCAATGTTATTTCATATAAGAAGTCGAGAAATGAGGCAACCAGTAACATTAAGCAGGCTAAACATGATTATGAATACAACGTTTGTTCTAAAGTTAAAGAAGAACCTAAGCTCTTTTGGAGTTATGTGAAGAGTAAATGCAAAACTCGGGATAAAATATGTGATTTGGTAAAGGATGATGGTACATTGACGAGTTCCAGCAAGGAAAAAGCAGATGTTTTGAATAACTTTTTTGCAAGTGTATTCACCAGAGAGGACATTTCATTTGTGCCAACTTTGCCTGATCGTATATTCGATTCAGAACTTTCATATTTTAATATTACTCCAGAAGAGGTCTTGAAAAAGCTTAGTGCATTGAAACCGTCAAAGTCGTCAGGTCCAGATGGCCTCCATTGTAAGCTTCTAATTGAGCTGAAGGACTTTCTGTGTGAGCCCTTGACTTGTATTTTCAACAAATCGCTTGAGACAGGAGAAGTTCCAGTTCAGTGGCGCAGAGCTCACGTTTCTCCCATTTTCAAAAAAGGAGACAAGAAGCAACCTGAGAATTATCGCCCAGTCAGTTTGACATGTGTTGTTTGTAAGATCATGGAATCTTTGTTGAGAGACAGGTTAATGTCGCACATGGAACGTAATAAGCTATTTTCAAAATACCAGTTTGGATTTAGAAGTGGACATTCTTGTGTTACCCAGCTTCTGTGTGTCCTAGAAGAATGGTCCAAAGCATTAGATGACCAGGAAAATGTAGATGTAATATATTTGGATTTTAGAAAGGCATTCGACACAGTGCCCCATGCAAGACTCATAAATAAATTGTATGCATATGGAATTAGAGGAAATATCCTAAAGTGGATTCAACATTTTCTAAGTAATAGAAAGCAGAAAGTTATGGTTCAGGGTGAAGAGTCCCAGTGGGCAGATGTAGCCAGCGGAATTCCTCAAGGAAGTGTACTCGGGCCGGTTTTGTTCCTAATCTATATTAACGACTTACCCGACATTGTCAAGAAATTCGTAGTTATATTTGCGGATGATACAAAGGAATACTCTACAATTAGATCAGCTATAGATACAGAAGAGGTTCAGGAGGATTTATATTCTATGTCTGAGTGGTCAGAAACTTGGGAACTTCGTTTCAACGCAAAGAAATGTAAATCTATGCATATTGGGAAATCAAACCCTAGGACAGTTTACTTCATGAAAGAAGGAAATCAAAGGATACCTATTGAACAAGTGTCAGAGGAAAAAGATCTAGGTGTAACTTTCTGCGACACATTGAAGTTTGATAAGCATATTCTCAACTGTGTGAATCGGGCCAATAGGATTCTTGGCATTATTAAACGTACATTTTCATACATGGATATCGACATGTTTCTACCATTGTACAAATCTCTTATTCGTCCTCATTTGGAGTACGCCACAACCGTCTGGTGTCCATATTGGAAAAAAGATATATTTGAGAATGTTCAGAGACGTGCCACTAAATTAATTCCATCATTAAGACAGTTACCATATGAAGAAAGACTGAAAAAGTTGGGTTTACCTACGTTGAACTACCGAAGATGTCGAAATGATATGATTCAAGTATTCAAAATAATGAATCAGATTGACAACATACCAGTTAACCAGCTATTCATTTTATCTGAGGAATCTAGAACACGTGGCCATTGCTTTAAGCTTACAAAGGGGCATAATAGAACTTTACACAGAGCTAGTATGTTTTCTCAGCGTGTTGTGAATCCATGGAATAGACTCCCGTCGTCCTGTGTAGAAAGTGACTCTATCAACAATTTCAAATCTGCATTGAATGCTGCCTGGAAGGATCATCCACTAAAATTTGACATGTAAATAGTTTTAAATACGTTTTAGCGCACTCCAAAATTTTAAAGTTTTAAGCTATGTGTACCAAGAAGATTTGATAGGATGCTGTGATCGGCCTACACAAGCGTTCCTGCTTAGAAGATGGCCTGGTACCCGTAAGTTACCCGTAAGTAAGTTACTGTGGTCACTCGTAAGTCTCTTTCCTGTCATGAAGTGGCCCAAACTCACTCAGTAACAGCCGTATATTCAGGGGCTGACAAATCAGAATTTGATCAACTTGTTCTGTACACAGATTCTGCTACAAAAAGCTGAAATCCGAAGGTTTCCCCTAAACATTTTCTGGACAATTTCCATAAGTAAGAAAATACATTTTTCTGGACAAGTAAGAAAATATTTAATTTGTCCAGCAAAAATTTGAACTTGTCCCAGGTGGACAATGGATTTTTCAGGCACTGTATATTGCTCCGCTTGCGGTGCTCTTGTTTACTAGCCTTTTTCTCTCGTTGGCATGCATAACAAGCAATTTACCATAATGCACCAGTCATTTGCAGCCACATCCCCCATGATGACGGGGAAAGCGGGGCTTTAAGTACTGTATTTTTACCTAAGAGGTGTCACTGCAGTGCCGTGGATGCCCAGGGCATTTGATTCCTGCCAAAACAGCAGGGAAAATAGTGGAGTGTTTTTGATGAAATTTACCGCGACACATTGTCAGAATATGGATTTAAAGAGCGCCTTTGCATTCAGCTTATGCAAAACCCCGGTGTCGTAGTCCAAGTACGTGGTAGCGTTTGCGTTAGCTCTAGCTTTAGCGTCAGTGTCCTTGTCAGCGTCTGTGATCAGGTTAACCAGTGTTAAGAGTTGTGTTTAACTCATTGTTCAACTCTGTATCTTACAAACTACAACAGCTATGATCAGCATACAGGTCTACCTCATTATAACGCGATGGGTGGGGTCCATAGATCTCGACCGCGTTATAAGTGAAACGCGTTATAGCGATTAGGATGAGGGGGCTACCAACACAAGCTCGACTGACTTCGATTTTGCCCTTACGGTTGTGTGTGTTGGTGGTTTGAGTCAATGTTTGACGTAAATAATGGTTTTTGATAGGTATTGTTGTATTGCTAGATAGATAAACACTTACAGCATGTATCACATTGTTCCAATCATATTATTAAACTGTCTTGTCAATAAAATATGCTAAGTAACACATGTGTTTCGTTTTTAAATTCCACAAGACGCCATCTTGGCAGATTTCCGGTGATCATGTAACTTAACATTGCGGTGTTGGGGTACAGTATCATCGGACCAAAATTATCCGTGTCTTTCACGGAGAAGGCTTTACGTTTCTATCTTGAAGTCTCCATTATGCAGTATGGTTTCGAATTTACTGAATGAATGAATGACCAAAGTCGGACAATTTTTATCTGCATCGGGCACTTTTACTCAATTAGTCAATTACACATTCTTTTACCCATAAACCCTCTCGCTCACTATGATTGGCTGATTGTTAATTTTATGCAACGACAACAATGGCGGCGCCTTCAAACTGCGAGTTCGGTGTGTTTGAAGTGTATTCCAGGTTTTTAAGGGATAATTATGAAAGTTTTCATTCCTTTAAGCATGCGGTCATCAGTCAATAAATAAGGTAATTATTCAGGTGTTAAATAAGTTTTGCTGTCATTGCAATTTACCTTATTCTGTGTGAATATGCTCGGCGTACCTTCAAAACAAAACACAATAATAATGGCTTGTACACGTGGGGCGATCAAGGGTAATTAGGGCGAAAACAAACAAAGATCAAACAATTATCATGTAAGTACTTTATTCATAATTATTTTTACAAACAACAACATAATTTCTCGTTCACCTAGCAGCTTTCAATCAGTGATCTGAAAAAAAAAATGAAAATATTTTTTTATGCCCCCGTGACGATAGTCAGGGGGCATTAAGATTTGCCCCTGTCTGTCTGTCCATCTGTCTGTCCGTCTGTCTGTCTGTTCGTCACGCTTTATGGTATAGAGTTTGTGTAATCAACTCCTCCCACAGTTTTCAATGGATCTGTTTCAAACTTTGCATACATGTTGGGGATATATTGAAGATGTGCATTTGGATTTTTGTTGGACCTATAATTAATTTTGACAGAATTACGGCCTTTTGAACTTAGTCATTTTAGGCAAATTTTTGCATTGTAGGGTATAGAGTTTGTGTAATCAATTTCTCCCACAGTTTTCAACAGATCTTTTTCAAACCTTGCATACATGTTATGGACATATTGAAGATGTGCATGTGGATTTTTTTTGGACCTAAAATTAATTTTGACAGAATTACGGCCTTTTGAACTTAGTCATTTTAGGCAAATTTTTGCATTGTAGGGTATAGAGTTTGTGTAATCAACTCCTCCAACAGTTTTCAATGGATCTTTTTCAAACCTTGCATACATGTTGTGGACAAATTGAAGATGTGCATGTGGATTTTTGTTGGACCTATAATTAATTTTGACAGAATTACGGCCTTTTGAACTTAGTCATTTTAGGTAAATTTTTGCATTGTAGGGTATAGAGTTTGTGTAATCAACTCCTCTCACAGTTTTCAATGGATCTTTTTCAAACTTTGCATAGTTGTGTTGTCTATATATGTATTATAATTGGAATTTATTGAAGAAATAAATATGTTTAAACCAAACTTTGCATACATGCTGTGAATGTATTGAAGATGTGCATGTGGGTTTTTGATGGCACTAGAATTAATTTTGACAGAATTATGGCCTTTTGAACTTAGTCATTCTAGGGAAATTTTGCATTGTAGGGTATGGATTTTGTGTTATCAACTTGCTCCGCAGTTTTCAATGGATCTTTTTCAAACCTTGTCTACATATGGTGGACATATTTGAAGATATTATGAGGCATATTGATAGGTCTAGAATTAGTTTTGACAGAATCACAGCCTTTTTAACTTAGTCATTTAGGGCAGTTTTTTTCATGGCAGGTTACGTTTTCAATGGATTCTTTGTAGGTGCTTTATGGATATACATATCATGTGACAGGCGCTGCACGGGGGCATCATTAGTGTCTTACAGACACAATTTTCTAGTTTTTTTTTTTTTTCAAAATCACTGAAAATGGTACCTTGGGAAAAATTTGGGGTCCAAAACAGGTACCGCGTTATAACGGTATACCCGTAATGTTGAGGGGAGTTATAACGAGGTAGGCCTGTACTTGGTACATCTATACATCCATATGACTGCAGCAGCTGCATTACAAAACATATGCCCTTGACGGATGACTGACTTTGCTGTTTGGCATTGTTTTTTAAGGCAAAATTTTTAGTTTTGAAGATACCTTTGAATAGCATATCCCTATAATTGCAGCAACTGCAAAGCATCCATGCTGACTCCTGTGCCCTTGAACTGTATTGATGATAGTGATTTTGCTTAATATTTCCAACACTGATTACTGGATTAACATGATACCTGACATAATGGATCAGTCTGACATTGACGTTAAACTATTTATAGATCACTGTGACCTACATTTTATGGTTCAATGATTGTGAGAATCAGGCTCCCATGAGGAGCACTTTGTTGTCTTCTGACAACTCATGTTATATTTGTATGATCCACTGGGGGCAAAGACCTTTACCAGGGATTTGACATAAAAATGTCTTCACAGTGCAGGGCATATACATGTACCAGGGCTTTGCAGAGTGAAAATGCAATATGCTTGCTATTCCCCGGGCTCAGGGGGGAGAGCCGTGGTTGCAAATGACTGGTGCATAACATATACATGTTGGCAAATAGTGAGCGTGATTGAAGATCACTGATGAAGAGATCAGCGCATCAAACCCTAGTTCTGTTCACACGAAAGGTCACGCTAACAATCTTATGTGTCAAACTCTTGACATTTCCTTCTTATGTTATGTTGATCAGTTGTCTGTTGATCTTTTATTGGTATCCCACCCAGAGACACATGTGTCCAGAACAAAATGTCTTCTTTGTTAAGGTATAAATAGTGATCGGCGGCACTGATTTAACTGATGAATTTAAAGAAAACAGCCAACTAATTTTTGGAAGCTTTCATCATACTCTGTTAGAATTCATAATTTGGACTTCATAGACCACCAATAACTGGTAAGTTGTGCATAAGCCCCGACTGGCCATAGAGATCTCTTGATGTGATTCTCTTGGTAGTCTTCTCTAGGTAGACTTAACACACTTGTTTTATGAAATTAAGGCATCGCCTTTGGGCAACCCCCTCTTTGCTATCTGCATGTTAGGCAAGCAGATAGACAACAAAGCTATAAACAAACATACTGTATTGAAAATATCAAAAAACTTCCATATTTCATGATAATTTTCTTCATCGAAAAATATTACAGTTGACAATAGAAATGACAGTTGACAATAGAAATTAAGCTGTCATTAATCAAAAACAACATTTTTTTTTTCACACATTTTGCCAAAATGTCTCCAAGTTTGGGCAGGGTGGTTAGAAGAACTTCTCCATCCAGAAAAGCAAACAGGAAGTCACAAAAGTTGTTCCATTTTGTGAAAATGGCAGAAAAATATGCAGGTACACCCACACATCATCTTATAGAGATGTTTTTTCCTCCATAGGCCCTTCAAGAGCTGCAGGGTAAAATGATCACAACAACACAACAGCTGAAGGTTTCTGATGCACAGATAGAGACCCTCAAGAGAAGTATACAGCACTCAACACTTGTAGAGAAGGAGCTGTCTCGGTTACCGGAAAATACAAGAGTTTATGAAGGTGTTGGAAGAATGTAAGCTCTTTATAATGGTTCATCATTTTTAGGCAGTAGTGGTCTAGCTAGGAAGGGGAAACGGATAAATTATTTAAGGATAATTTTCCTAATTATCCGTAAAAAAACATACTTTGTGACCCCTCATTTGAATCCTCCCACCGAGACGGTTCAAATGAGGGGTCACAATATATGTTTTAATTGAAAATAAGAAAAATTATCTTTGAATTATCACTGTTACCCCTTTTTATCTAGAGCTCTGAAACTTACAGGAAATTTTCTAGAAAATAGATGTCAGATTGTGACAGAAATGTGTAGACACTGATCAGACTTTTCCTTCAACAGACAGCTCCTGAAGTAGCAGTCTGATCAATTTAAATTCAGTAAGTGATTTTAAGGGGGTAGGGAAAGTAATTCAACTAAGTGTTTGGGTATGGGGGAGGTAATATGTATCTGAGTTTTCCCACAATTATTCTAAGAAATGTGGAAACTTGTAGCTGACCGCCACCCAAAGCCTGAAAGATAAGGTTAGACACAAACTTTGACATTATTCAGACAGTAAAAAGTGGCTTTCATCCATCAATTAAAATCCACAGCTTATTTAGAGACACTAGCATAATTTCCACAGGTGCCAAAAATACCCCCCTTCTGGATTTGCATGGGTTTTAAAAAGACTAAGCTTTGCTCATATACAGGTTATGAGCTAAATAGAGGGTCTTACATGAGTGCTCATGTATTATTGAATTTATTAAACGAGTTGGGGAAATAGATAAGATGCGAGGCTCCGCCGAGCATCTTATCGTTTTCTCCAACGAGTTTAATAAATTCAATATTAAATACAGGAGCACGAATGCAAGATTCTATTTATCATATGACACTAAAATCGCATTTTATTAGCAAATTTTGCACTAAAACGTCACTATTTCGCCATTAGAAAACGCGACGTTTTATGGACGTCAATGCATAACGTTACGACGTAATTTGCATATTTAATACACTAGTGGATTATCGTTTTTAATGCATGGCTTTATTACACTCTCAGATGCGACGTCATATAAAGAAATGTACATGTTTGATCTTGTGTATTTCAATTATGTGTATTTCAGGTTTATGTTGTCACCTATCCCAAATATAAAGAGTACTCTAGATATGAAAGTCAAGGCTGCTGATGCTAAAATTAAAACTATAGAGGTAGGTTGAACTTAATACATGTTGTTTTGGTTTCTCTTGCTGGACATACGAATATGTTGATTGTCAGAACTTAGCTCTGTCAATCAAAGGGCATTATTGTGTCACATGTCCAACATAAGAACCCAAAGAATGTGTGCTGAGCTCCTAATAACACTGAATAAGGCCAGTTGTGATGATGAATTAGTTTCGGTTTTTCTTATTTCTAGATAAAGACATATTGTGGTCTTCATCAGAACCACCTCAGTGCGCCAGTTCTAATGGGATGGGTTGATGACTTGTTTATGGCTCTTTTATTAATAGTATTTCAGTCATATTAAGGTGATTGAAGGGTGATAATTAAAAATTGAGTGCAATGGAGCTCTCTTTAGGGTCAGTAAGAATTCCACCTCCAGTGAGACTAAAGCCTTGTTTGTGAGCTTAGTTCTAATTACATGTAAAAACACACCATTTATGTTATGCAGAATTAACAGAAGTTAACCAGTGCTCCAGATAAGAAGGGGTAACAGGGATAATTAAAGGATACCAGTAATTTTCCAAATTTCTCCACAAAAACATATGTTGTGACCCCTCATTAAAACCGTCTCACTGAGACAGTTCTGATGAGGGGTCACAACATACATTTTCATTGAGAAAAACAAAAATTATCTTTGAATTATCCTCAGAAACGCCTTTTATCTGGAGCTCTGGTTAACTTGGAATCATCTCCAGATACTCCCTTATCTTGGGACACAGAGCCCTGTAAGGTACTAGAGCTATCAGATGTCACATTGGCTCTGTGTCAGTGTGTCACATATCACGCTGCAGGGCTGGTAATTTTCAGTTCATATGGTCAATGGTTAGATGTTTGAGTCTGTGAAACCACTCTTTTTTGTGTTAGTTTGTGTTAGTTTACAAACTGAGCAGATTTTGAGCAGGCAACAACAAACTTGAAGCCATAAATGAGCCACGTCATGTGACTTCCAACAATGTGGAATTTCGTCATGTGATATTCAGTTTATCCTTCTCATTTATACAGGTTAATCAGAGACCTCACTTTCTGGCCCTATGGCTGGGTTCCCTTCCATAAATGGCTGATGTGACAAGTGAAGGCTCTGATCAGACTGGACGTGCAGTCTGATCTAAGCCTTTGCTTGTCACCAATGCCACATTGTTGGAAATCACATGATGTGGCTAAATTATACCTGAGGCAGAGGACCCAGATCAGCCTGTGCACCGTACTTGTTTCTCACAATCTGTAGATTGTTCATACAAACAACTAGCACTCTGATAAAGTACAGATATGACGGATGGATTAACTTGTGGTTTTAGGCTAAATTACTGCCCTTGCAACAGTGTGTAAGTCAGATTGAGCTTGAGAAAGGGTGATAATGAAAGGCTTTGTGCAATTAAACACTCTTTACGTTATGAAAGAAAGTTGGGGGGGGGGGGGGGGGGGGGTGCAGGTCGAAGGGGGATGCTGGGTAATTTTCAGTGCTGGGGCATCATACTAATTTGAATAATAGTAGGGCATTGGCCTGCTGTGCTTGCAGTAGGTACAGGTGGGGGATTCAACATTGTTTAGATAGTTTTTCTCTCACACATCATATCTCTTTTCTTCCTCCCTCTCTCTGGGAGACGGCTCGGTATAGACTGAAATACTGTCTCGGAGAGCGGTTAAACCCAGAACAGTCAACCAACTACCTCCTGCTGATTCCAACCTGAAATTGTTATTTGTTTATTACAGGGTAATAAAGCTTATTTAGAAAGAAGTATGAAGGAAAGTGAAGACAGTTTAAGAGACCTTATCCAATCAAAACAGCAAGGAAGAGGATAGCCATGCTTCCAGTTCTTAAATATATACTTTTAACTTTATTATTGTTCACCGACCTCCAGATACATGTGAGCTGCATCATGACAAAACCAACAAAGTGGCATGTATGCCCAGCGAAGACTCAGATCAGGTTGGGCATCTGCCAAGTCTGATCCGACCCAGTCTTCGCTGTTCGCACACAGGTAGCTTAGATCCTTAGCTACCCCTTAAGCACACAACAAAGAGTCTGATCAGACTGGGTGGATGCCCAGGCTGATCTGAGTCTTTGCTGGGTGCACATCTACTTTGTTGGTTTTGTTTTGTCACAGCTCTTGTGTCTATGGTATTTTCCTAGTAAAATAAAAACTTATTTCCAAATTATCATCACAGTTCATCTTTCTCTAGAGCTCTGATTGTCAAGATGTGTTAGTTACCCTAATGTGCTTACATGTTGGGACACCTAAACACCTTTAATTTTCCCTTTGGAACAAATGGAAAATTAATATTTTCAGGTGTCCCAAATATTAAAAACATTAAGATATGTAGATAATGAATTTTTATGTGGGAAGAAGACAGAATGCACTGTTTAATAGTATTGATACTATTGATGGATAGACCCAAGCAAGATGGTCTTTCTGCTTGCTTTCATAGGAGTCCGAAGTGTTTTTACTTTACAATAATCAGTCAGAGTTGCCCTTGCAGTACACATCACCATATGTGAGCTGCTGAACAAAAAGGATGTAACTTTAAAGTGTATGGGCATTCAGAGGGAGGTATAACTAGTGACATCTTGTTTGCTTTCCTGGGATGGAAGTTTTCAGTATTGCTGTGTGAGATTTGCTACTTAATGTCATGCCTTCTATCTAAATGGGAGACAACTCTTAAAGGAAAGAATTGCCTCCCTTTGAAGCAAATTATTGAATATTCTCTAGAAATAAACATTAAGTCACTGAAACTGTACTCCTCTGTGAAAATGATAGAAAAAACAAGGAGATGCATCCTTAGAACCATTGTCAGGAAACATGAATTTCGCATTTTTTGCATTCACCTTTTGTATATTTGACTAAAGAATAATGCTTGATTCTGGAATATTGAGCAACTTTGTATTTTGTTTATAGTATTATTCCAGATAGAATTTACAAGAAATAATGATAATAAAAAGATTAAAGAAAAAAGAATGTCAGAAGTTGTATTACTCTTTCAGTTGTCAGTGCTGGAAACTCACAATAATAATGTGGTTGCCCAAAAGCCAAACAGGCCTTAGTTTCAGTGGCCCAAATAATACAGTTCCTAAAGATCCCATTCATTTAGTATTTCCAGAAAGATAAGTTTGGGTGGCAATAAAGGTCGTATTTTGGAGATTTCTGGTCGCCTGAGACAAACATTAGGAGCATTTGGCCACCGGGCCACTGGCTGTTTCCAGCACTGGTTGTTTTTCCACATCATTATAGGCACAGGAATATTGAAAGTTTTGAGACAAGTTTTCATATTTGTCTATAAAACATATATCAGAACCACCTCACTCAAAAGGCACAGAGGAGTTGATGATTTCTATTATTGTAAATGGCTACACTTTTAGGGGAAAGAGGAAACAATTCTGCCTTTTTTAGGGCACCTTTGTGAAGGCAAAGGAGAGATTATGCTATACCCCGGGCGTCAGCGTCCTCGTCGGCGTCCGTGATCAGGTTAACCATTGTTAATAATTGTAAATGTTTGACTCAATAAGAATTCTGTATCATACAAATTACAGCAGCTACTAGAGTCATCATACTTGGTACATATATACATCTATATGACTGCATCAGCTGCATCACATAATTGTGTGTCCTTGACCTATAGGTTAGGGTTGACTGACTTTGCTGTTGGCACAGTTTTTAAGGCAAAATTTTCAGTTTTGATGATACCTTTGAGACAAGAGAGTTTTCAAAAAGCATATTCCTGTAATTGCAGCTGCTGCAAATTATCCATGCTGACCCTTTATTCATGGTCTAGTGATTTTACTTTATATTTCCAACACTGTTTGATTGATTAACTTCATATCTGGTATAGTGGATCAGTCTGACTTTTCAAATAACCTAATATTATTTACAGATCACTGTGACTAACATTTCATGGTTGGGTAATTTTGACTAATATTTTGAGCACTCTTTAGTGGATTTCCATCGTACATGGGATAATGATTCAGTCTGGCTCTGCAAATGACTTCATACTCTTTGTAGGTCACTGTGACCTATATCTCAGGGATCACTGATTTGGCCTTATATCTCCAACACTATTTAACAGATTGACATTGTACTTTGCAACATAGATTAGTCTGACACTTTGAAGGATCTCATAGTATTTGAGGTCACTCTGACATACATATAATGGTTCAGTGATTTGGCTTCATATTTTGAGCACTATTTAGTAGATAGTCATCATATACCTGGGATAATGGTTCAGTCTGACATTGCAGATAACCTCATATATTTGTAGGCTTGTTTACTGAGAGAATCAGGCACCCATGAGGTGTGCTTTGTTGTCTTCTGACAAATCTCTGTTGTTTTTTTGCCTTCCTGAATAGAGGTCAGCTCTTAATGGAAAACATTGCTCCTGTAGGAGTAGACCCCTTTTTGGAAAGGCTTATGCCATCCAGGAATACAAACAGAAAGTCACAAAGGTTGTTCCCCTCCGTAAGAATGGCAGAAAACATGGAAGTTTAACCATAGACCTTAGGCTTAAATACTTGTAGTTTGTTAATTTTGCAATAACCCTGTACATAGTTGGGTGGTTCAGATGATGGCTGAATGAATGACTTGCGATTTTACGTCCTTTTTAACAGTATTTCAGTCATATCAGGACGATGGGCGAGTGATAATGAACGGTTGTGTGCAATGAAACATGGTTTACAATTCAAAAGATTCTTCCCTACAGTGGGGCTCAAACCTGGGACTGTGGTTCAGATGAGGGGCTGTGACATGTGTTACTGCCGAGATAACAAATCGTCCTACAGTTGTCATCAATCACTCTTCTTTAGTATATACACCTATTATTGATATTATGCCCTTTGAATAGTATGTTATCTGGCTGTCTAATACAGAAAGCCAGATCAACAGAATTTTGTGTGACATTGCCATTGGGCTAAATATATGTCACAAAGGAGCTTTTGGCCTGTAGATTGTTGCCGTATAGAACATGTTTGTGAACCTTCACAGAAATCATGGAAATAAGGTAAGCTCATTGTTACAATCAAAACAAGTCTTATGAGGTTACATTGTATAAGGATATACAATGTAACCTCATAAGACTTGGTGTGGAAAAAAAGAACAGGAAAAAACAAACAGGCAAAATGAATTTGCAGTTTCAATCAAAAAGTCCACAATTTTATAGACCCTAGTACATATGTCCTTATTTCAAACAGTATTACATATGGGCCTTCGTGGCCTAATGCCTTTAAGAGCTGAATAAAAGTAGGACTGTCACAGTTGTGGTTTGAGCTTGGCTCGGGTCACATGTTCTGCAGTTGTTTTTTTTGCCCACCTTTGACCAATGGTCAACTTGATCATGATGAAATACATCTCAATGCGAAGAAAACAGACTTACTGTAAACTTTGCCTGGCCGCGCAGCACAGTCAGTAGCGCCTCTGACTTATAAGCCAGAGGTCTCAGGTTCGATACACGGTCTGGCCACTTACATTTCTCCTTCCGCTGATTCAAGAAGGGCATTTGTCAGTTACTGGGGAAAGTAAGTGCACTTAGTACTAGTTAACCGCTTAGGAGGTCTAAGCCTGCCCAGGAATAGTGTGGTTAGGTTAACTGACCGTCCCGACATGACCATAGCTGTTTACCATGGACGTTAACAACAACACAATAACAACTGTACACTTTAGCATTCAGTTTCTCCAGTCTTTCTGCTGTGGAAACGCAAGGCAGGTGTGAAAATAGCTTTTATGTTCCACCTAAAATTTCTGTTAGTCCTTTTACATAATACTGTCAACTCTCGATATCTCAAAGTCACAGTTCACCTCAAGCTACTTATATCTCAAAGTAAATTTTCTGGTCCCAGAAAATTTACTTTGAGATATTAGTAGTTTGAGATAAATGGAGTTGAAATGTAAATAAAACTAAAATTGTGCCCAAACAATATTCTTTGATATAAGGGTATTTTGAAATACCAGTATTCGAGATATCGACAGTTGACTGTATTTCAAAAGAGGCTTTTTTGAGCCACAACATGCAAAAAGGATGCTATATCTGCAAACAGTAAAGGTTCAAATCAGTCTGTGCATCATGTAGTCTCGTTAGAACTATTGCTATTCGCACACACCGTGTACATACCCTTAGGCAAAATCAGCCAAGACGTTGCCAGACTCTAGTCATTCATCGTCTTGTTGAGTCTCCGATGTTCTCAAGATACGTTAAGCCACCATTTTGTATGAGACAGCTTATAAAACTCAAAAACGCTCAACCCATCTGACTGCACATGCGAACAGTGAAGACATCTATTAGCCCGCGGTTAGCACAGTCAGATCTTGCATAAATAATCAATGAATGTATGAAGTGGCGACTGATAAGCTTGCAAAATGCGCAGACTGAGTTGAGTTATGGCTAAAGTTTTTTTACGCGCAATGCCGATTGAAGCAAGGTAGGCTATTCGAAATGAAAAATATTGGTCATTTTTTGATGTAGTTATTTCCCTTAGACCACTATAAAGACTCTGTACCTCTCACTGAATTGATATGCGTATCTAAGAAATGCTTGAAAACAACGACCATGGCAATGGACCTATTTTAGCACAGTATTAAAACTAGATAGAGTTATTCGCAAATCTGGTCGGACTGAGAGGTCTAACAAACTGTTGGGTCCGTAGGAATGATAACTTTGAAATTGAATTAAGAAGTATTCGAAAAGAACTGAGTTGCCTGTGTTGAATACCAGACCAGTGTTGTATGTATATTGTATGTCAATTAGGGTCGAGTCTGGTAGCTTCGGACAGCGGGTAAATTCTGACATACCATTGCAAACAGTGAAACTCCAGATCGGACGGCTCATAATGAGCCGTTTCATCAGGATTTGCACTGTTTGCCCAGTTAATTTTGTTTAAATTCCAAACAAGTGACATATAAAAGAAACAATGTCACTGTCCGCATTCACCCGCTGTCCGAATTTACCAGACTTTACCCTATCGACACTCTACAAGATCTGCTTCAACGAGAAGGAATATACTATGCACAAACAAAGCAGCTTTTAGCCCACCAGGCGCACAAACTCAACGATTACGTATCAACGTTGGTGCCTCGTCATAATTTCGAAACGTTTTGACGTCGTGTACTACATGCTACACGCTAGGTTTATGCAACGTCATTGGCTTACATACGAATTGCTAATCAACGAGGATTGCTACATTAACACAGTATCCGAACGCAATGTACCATCTCTTCCGGTTTTCATAGCGTTAAATTCGCTTATAACCAGTAGTCGGAACTCATTATGTTTTGAGATTTTATCCGGAATCTGCTGCGTCATTTATAGTTTTTCAGCTTTGAAAATGTAAAGAGGTAAGTTTGATATAATTTGCTCTTCGGTTTTATACTTTATTGCCCTGTACAATGAAAACCTCCTGGCCGTCACAGAAATTTTATTCCGAACAGCTAATTTAACACGAGTTTGTGTCGTGCAAAACCTAGCCATCATCCCAATATCAAAACTAACAAACTGTAGATTGATAACGCTTTCCGTTTAGTTTAAAGATTTTATAAAACATGTAAGAAAAGGCGCAAAATGGTTTTAGAATCATGCCAAGGGCGATTTGAATACTGTACCAATTACTACCCACCCATACACGACATTGCACAGGACAATAAAGTAAAAGACCTAAGAGCAAATTATATTAAACTTACCTCTTTACATTTTCAAAGCTGAATAACTATAAATGACGCAGCAGATTCCGGATAAAATCTCAAAACATAATGATTTCCGACTACTGGTAATAAGCGAATGTTTGTACTCTCGATACACGCTATGAAAACCGGAAGAGATGGTACAGTGCGTTCGGATACTGTGATTAACATGCGCTACTTCATCTGTACCTTTTACTCTAAATTTGATGTGTTATTTCTTCTGTACCTTTTACTCTCAATTTGATGTGCTATTTCTTCAGCACCTTTTACTCTAAATTTGATGTGTTATTTCTTCTGCACCTTTTACTCTAAATTTGATGAATAAAATATTGTTTAAACCGATATTCACTATATTTTTCACTGTTGACAGCATCGTCCACAGGTGAGCCTTGTCAAATCGAGAAGGCGGTCTTTCTGTCTTATATGGGCAGCAGAGTTCCAGATAAGAAGGGGTAACAGGGATAAATCAGAGGTATTTTTTCTTATTTCTTAATGAAAACATACACAGTGACCCCTCATTAGAACCGTCTTGGCAAGACAGTTCTAATGAGGGGTCACAAAGTATGTTTTTACGGAAAAATAAGGCAAATTATCCTATTATTATCCCTGTGACCCCTTCTTATCTGGAGCTCCGGATAGGTTAATTCGTTTTGAAAACCTTAAGTCAAGGCTCTTGGTGAATGATCAACAGCACTAAAGAATAGAATTAGAACAGTTTATTGTAAAACACTTCATATTTATGGTCTCAAAATTTCGCGGGCTTATGATAATGACGTTTTGGCGCAGATTAATTTTGGCATATGGCTGCAGTGACAAAAATATGAGGTTAATTTGTGACACATTTTATTACATTTCTATTAAAAGCGCCTCACAGAGGCGATTCTAAAGGTATATCACAATAAGCATGGATTTTAATGGAAAATATCTCAAATACTCATCAGGTACTACTCGTTATCTGAACCACTGTAAAACTATATGTACATTTATTTAAAATCAAATAGTGGCGAACCTATAGTTTGGCTTTCTTGTCTAAAACGCCAATATCGTCAAAATTAAGTTACTACTAAATATGTTGTTTAACAGTACACCGAAAAATCGTATGGGGGGCTAATGCTAGTCTAAGATCAAGATCGTAGACAACTTGCACTAAGTATTTTTAGCTCCCCTGAGCCAGGGGCTCCGGGGAGGCATATAGGATGGTATCCTCATCCGTCCGTCTGTCCATCAGACTACTGTTAACATTTGCGTTAAGGTTGGCTTCGTTAGGTGGTGATACTGGCCGTGGGTATTTTTAATACAAAGTTTAATTTTTGCTGATACAGACAATCCGCGTCTGAGAACAAATAATTGTGATTGGATGAAAGGGTACTTTTCGGCATGCACGAACAGGGAAGACTCAGGTCAGCTGCGCATCCGCGCAGTGTGACCAGAGTCCTCCCCATATTTCTACAGGGTATATACAAAAACTATATACCCTGTTGTGCATAAAACTCAAAAGACTCAATTTGCGCAGCTTCGCGGGTTGCTTGTCCGCAAAGGACTTACGGTCGCTTTTCACGCGACACCACCCGAATTTTGAAGAGAAAAAAAGGAATTTCATATTTGAGCCGCGTCACGATAGAAGTAAAAAGTGGCATGTGCGCCAAGCGAAGACTCAGATTAACCGGGGCGGCCGCCCAGTCTGATCAGATTCATCGCTGTCCGCATTGAGCTAGCTTAGACGATTAGCTACTCTCAAAGCTTACCGAAGAGTCTGATCAGACTGGGCGGATGCCCAGGCTGATCTGAGTCTTCGCTGGGCGCACATGCCACTTTGTCGGGTTAGTCGTGTTGCGGCCCATTTGGGTTCATGTCAGGTCTCTCAGAACAAGTGGGTTCGTTTGAGGTGAGCTAAGATTTTGTTTCTTTCCTCTTCCTCTCCGTTCGTACTTCTTAAGCCAGTTAACAGGGTAAAACGTCTTGATTCTGTTTGTGTTGAAATAGAAGACCGCTGATGCCTCAAGTGGGATTAGTGAATTTCTTTAATCTTTCTCTGTATCCACAAACTCTTGGTGAAGTCAAGCAGGTCATGACCATCAAAAATGGTCTCAGAGCACGGTACTCCAAAGCTGACCCAGTTTAAATTCTGGGTTTAAAACCTACTTTTAAATGACCCCTATCAACTAGCAGCGGACGAGACATTTGGGCATGTGTGGCGGACCAGCAAAGAATCAGATCAGCCAGTGCCGTAAAACTTGTATGTAGTGGGACAGATAGGTCTGAGCAATAAGTGCCGACCCAAAGGGACAGTCTGATACGGTTCGTCACTGTTTGCTATCTTTTGTGCCTGCTGTTTTGTAAAACGAAACTTTTCCATTTTAAGACAATTATTTTAAGTGTCTCAATTTTTACAATTTTGACGGCAACATCACAATCTGCTCAAAACCTAGGAGCCCCGGTAATTGAGTGGGTTTAGCGCTGGCCTGCAACTCAAGCGGTCCCGCGTTCGATTCCCGGTGGCGAATATCTTATCAATCGCAAACGGGGTTCCACTGCACATAGCCTTTCATTGTCACCCTCCCATTGTCTTGATATGACCGAATTACCGTTGAAAAGGACGTAAAATCGCAACTCATTCATCCATCTATGACCAAAGCCTCATCTACTGAGCAGTTGAAAGTTTCTGGTTCCCCATCGAACAAAGCCATATGAACAACAGCGGCACAATGAATGGGGACCCACGCCTGTGCATGGTAATTTTACCATTTTTGTCGCACCTGCTTTAGCAAGGTGCGATATAGGCGTCCGGTTTTCCGTCCGTCCGTTCACATTTACGTCGACCCTAAATTTTAAGTCCATTCAAATGACTTTTTCTCTGAAACCACTGCACCCATGGTTCTCAAATTTCACATGCTGCATGACCAGACTGCAGGGCTTCTGAATGACAAAATTCAGCTTGGTCCAGAATCCAAGATGGCCGCTGTTACTAAAAACAGCATAATCAATAAAATCACTTTCTTCTCCAGAACCACTTGGTCTATTTGGCTGAAATTTTATATGGAGCATTAATGGGACCTTGGTATTAAAAATTATCAAAATGAAAAAAATCTGTAGCGGAATTAGGTCACAGTGACCTGCTTTCTGTTTACGAGTCCGAGTTTTTGCAAAAACACCACCTGAACATATTTAGGTCAGCTTTAGTCAGAATGGTCGTTAAATGGAGTTTTTTAAATTTAAGCGAATTGAGACCATCCAAGATGGCCGCCAGCTTCTGTTACTAAAAATAGAACAATATGAAAATGACAATATCTCAAGAGGCCCTGAATGGAATTGGACTAAATGTGTATCAAAATGATCTTTGCATGAAGCTGTTTCATGATTTTTTCAAATTGACCGTCCAAGATGGCAACCATCCACCGTTACTAAAAATAGCGAAAAACATGAAAACAATAATATCTCGTAAACTACTGAATGGATTTTGACCAAAATGTTTCAAAATGACACTTTTATCAAGTTCTTAAAGTGAAGGTGCAAATCAGGTGCGACATAGCGTTCCGCGGAATTCTTGTAATCGAGTAGTTGCCAACTAAAATGAAACAATTCAGTTTTAACACTTTGCTAGGTGAAACACAAGGATGTTTTATTCGTATAAAGTTAGCTATAATCACGGTCATTTACAATGATAAACTGGTCAGAAGCTTGCAGCGATACCTCAGTTCATGATTTTATGCCATAGACAGAGAATTGAGGCCCTTAACTTTTTATTTGTCAGGATAAATTAGAACATGAAAGTCAAGACTTGCACCGATTTATCTTCTATCAGAATTCATTAAATTCAGTTTTATTTATCTTTATAAAGAGAAAGATGAGAAATTGTATATTTTGATTTTCAGTCCCTGTTATTCCAGCTAATGTCAGCTAACCGTTATTATCCTCAATGTTAGGACCTCTAAACAATTTACCGTAATAACCTTATACACATTAATACGTATATAATAACCCTAAATTTTTTGACTGCCCAGCGATCTGGCAGAATGACAGACCGTACAGAGCCTGATCAAACTGCTCCTTTAAAGAAGCAGTCTGATCAAGGTCTACATGTCCCAAAATCTGGGATCATTATGACATTCTTTGATTGAAAATCTAGTAATCATGCTAGGATTAAGTTGTAAATTGTTGATTTTACACCAAATCTTTCACTTTAGGGGGCGTAGGATACTGTGACAAGAAAAAACATTTTTGTACTGTTTGTATATTGTTTCGAAGAAAATATTTTCAGATGAAAAAAAAATGTACTACTAGATTTATTCTAGTGATTGTAGAACGGTGTTTCTG
This sequence comes from Ctena decussata, assembly GCA_963989385.1. Taxonomy (NCBI): domain Eukaryota; kingdom Metazoa; phylum Mollusca; class Bivalvia; order Lucinida; family Lucinidae; genus Ctena; species Ctena decussata. The sequence continues at coordinate 56,468,973 of OZ022500.1, read as the reverse complement.
TTATTTTCTGGGCCTGATGATACCTTCGTAAATGTTAGGACCTTTTTGTGAAGTCTTATCAGAGTGAATTATATTCTTGTTTAAAAACACGATGTCAGTTATTTCGTACATGGAGAATACTTCATTTGCATATGACTGGTGTGACGAAGAAATGAAATGTAGAGAAGCTGATGGATTTGAATATGAAGAATTTAATTTATACTCAAAAGACGAGGCGACGCAGAATTCAAATACTGTAACTTGGGATTTGTTTGAATCTGTCAAGACATGTGAACGAAGGTACCAAGCCAATTTTAGAAGTCACGCCGGAGTTTGGAGTTGTAACTCTGGCTCTCTTACTTCTGTTACGAAGAACAATCTTCCAACAAAGTCTTTGTATGAAGAGCATTGCAAGGATGAGGTGACTAAGAAACAAAAAGGTTCCGCTTCCAAAAGTCCTTGCATTGTACCTGGCATTATTCGGGTTGGGGCTACGGTAAGAGAGCGGACTAGGATGCACGTGCTTAATGATGCATTTGACGAGTTACGGAAAGTAATTCCAAAATCAAACCTTAGCGAGCAGCAAAAACTGTCGAAAATAGCGACGCTGAGACAAGCCATACAGTATATTGACGCTCTGGTGAGGACCCTGGAGAGTTCTGGAGTGGAAATTAAGAAAATACATGGATATTGTGCTGGGGACATGCGTGGGAAGAGAAGATCGTGCAGAAAAAGGGTGTTTTGATTTGATCTAGAGAACGTTTCCATGGAATTATTTGACGAGGTTACCAAAATCCTGAAATTAATACTGCCAGAACCCGTTAAGAGATACTGGTTATTATATTGAGTGACCCGCGTCTACAGAGATTAACAATAAACAATGATGACATGTTACAGTCAACTCTCGATATTTCGAACATTGATATCTCTTATATCAAAGAATATAGTTTGAAGACATTGCCTTTTTTGCTTACATTTCAACGCCTTTTAACTCAAAATACTGGTAGCTCAAAGTAATTTTTCTGAGACCAGAAAATTTACTTTGAGATATTAGTAGTTTGGCATGATCTTCGACTCTGAGATATCGAGAGCTGTCTGTAATTATGCCTTAGTTATTTCAGTAATTAAACTGTTATATCGTACCGGTACATATAAATTTTGTTTAAGAATACTGATTGTTAAAGTTAGCTTGCCTGTCTGATACCTTTATATATCCCTCCATCATTGGAGTCCAGAGTCTGATATGGTTAGAAGTTGTTGGTTGGTTGGTTAGTTGGTTGGTTGGTTGATTGATTGTTTTGGGTTTAACGGCTCTTTGAAACGACTATTTCAGTCTAAATCCAGCCGTCTCCCAGAGAGAGGGAGAAACAAAAAGGATTTGATAGGCGAGGGAAAAATATATATATATAAAAAAAACACCCGCACTGACCTACTGCAAGCACAGTAGGCCCTTGTCCTACCATAATTCAAATTAGTAGGACACGGCATAGAAAGAAAAGGCTTTTTTTCGCGTCGCAGACGCGTATAATTTCGATATTGTTCCACATTTCACAAGATGTCATTGGTCAAATAACACGTATGTCAAAATTTAGCCAATAATATCAAAGGTCAATGAATATTATAGCTTCGTTTTTTCCCGTCGCATGCACTGTGAATACTAGCACTCTGTCATATATACTGAACGTCAAAAGAAACGCATACAATGTATACACCCAATTTATTTGAAAGCATAGGTATATGCTCTTATTTAGACATTTTAAGTTACTTTGTTTATGATATTCCGACAGAATGAGCACACGTACCCATCGATATTCCATAAACTTTAGAGACCAGAACGCTTGCTTTTGTGATGGGGTTAAACTTAAAGTCACCACACTTTCAGAAGCTCAATTTTAAATTCCATATAATGCTCAGCTAATTATTTCCTCCAGACATAATGTCCGCGGCAAGGGTAAGAAACAGCGAAAAATCAAAGCAGTCGAGCCTTGCGTTTTAGAGAAACAATCAGGTGAAAGTTGGCAGCAGAAACAGTAATACTGGCTTACCATTGGATTTGCATAGACCTCTTGACACCCTGTATTTCTTGACAAGAACAGAAACCACTCATACGAAGAGTTTAAATGAATTAACAAGAGTTAAATTGAAAGGTTTGCAAAGAAATTTTCGTAGCTCTGCAGAACCTTTGATGTTATTGGACTTCCCATTTTGCTATTTGTTTAATTGCAAGGGAGATAATTTGACAAGTGTTCAACTTCAAACTGCTAACATGTTCCTGAGAAGAATACCATGGTAATAAAACCGACGCTTTTTTCATAACCACACATCAGAGTCGTGTTTTGGAAACAATTTGTTATACCGCCAAAGGAAGGACAACTCTTACAACAACTTTGAATGTTTCACGATAAATTGAGATAACTCTTTAATCCAAGTTTCATTTTGCAAGAAGATACGTTTATATTGTTGGCAGACGTCAGTAGTGTTTTCTACTGTATATCACTGGGTGGTTGCTTAGTCCCGGTGGGCGATGATTTTTTCTGACAATCGTCAACGATTTTTTCTGACAACGGTCCCGGATTTTTTCCAAATCGTCAATGATTTTTTCTCCGTGACGTCATAGCAGAAAACTGGTGCGACAAAATGGTGAGTTTAGTCTATTAAAACATTTATTTACAAATCCTATGCTTATTCTTGGTAGAGATTAGGCAAATTAGATAAAATACACATGTTTAACGTGGTCAACAGATAAAAGAAACCTGGAGATTTTCGTTTAGGGTACATGTTGAAGAACTGTCCTCTATGTCTATGTCTGCGAAGTTTACCATAGGGTAACGTTAGTTTTAATCATAAATCGGTGTTGGGAAAATGTCTCATTATTTTTTGACACTTTACAATAATATAAATAGGTCTGTAAGCCCATTTTCATTTTTCATAGGTCCCGGATTTTTTCCTACAAGTCCCGGATTTTCTCCTACAATAGATTTAAAGCGCCTGATTTTTTCTGACAACGCAAACCACAAAATGAGTAGTTATTATGATACGTTATTGCGCATATATTGAACAGCAAGATAAAAAAATGCTTCAAACTTAATTTTGGTGTTTAAATGGATGACAAAATATTTGTCGGTCAATAAAAGACCAGCCTTTCCATTGTATGCACTATGTAGCCCATTCTGCTGCTTCAAATTTGGTTGTAAATTTGAGTGCCGCCACGGTCAGGCTATTTTTCTCTTATGAGGCATAGTAAAGGAGGGGTGTCTATAAGGCTGTTTTCATGGCCACTACCGATTTTCTTTAAACTTTGTAAACTCCGACTACTATGTGTTGGCTGTAATGTCATGCAATATTTAATCATTTGGTGTAGGTTTCTTTGGTGTGTACAAGATGAAAGTGGGTGGGGTAATTCTGACCCGAAGAGGGTTCTGTTACGAAAATGCTAATATTTTTATAGATACTTAGAACTGGAAGTCTACCATTTCATGACTCCTTGTGCAATGCCAAATATAACAAATGATTATAATACTTTTGTGAAAGTTCTGCATGCAGTGCGTTTATACTCACTTGGGTGACATACCTAAATTTTAGCCTTTTTTATTCTCCAACTTGTAGAAAATTTTCGGCATAATTTTGGAACAACAATCTAATATACTGTATAACTGCGAAATATCGTTGGAATAGCTTAGAGTGTAAAAAGCTGTTGTGGTTTTGCGTAAAGTTGGAGAATAAAAAAGGCTAAAATTTAGGTATGTCATACAAGTGAGTATAAACGCACTGCATGCAGAACTTTCACAAAAGTATTATAATCATTTGTTATATCTGGCATTGCATAAGGAGTCATGAAATGGTAGACTCCCAGTTCTGAGTAGCAATAAAAATATTAGCATTTTTGTAACAGAACCCTCTTCGGGTCAGAATTACCCCACCCACTTTCATCTTGCACACACCAAAGAAACCTTCACCAAATGATTTAATATTGCATGACATTACAGCAAACACATAGTAGTCTGAGTGTACAAAGTTTAAAGAAAATCGGTAGTGGCCATGAAAACAGCCTTATAGACACCCCTCCTTTACATTGTTTCTCCAGAATTGTGCGTGCATGCATGCGTGTGTACGTGTGTATGTGTGTGATTCCAAAGCATCAATATTTCCTTTTGTACTATCTTTGGTGTACAGTGCTTGCCTGTTCCTTACAATCCTCACCATAGCATAGTGTATGTGAGGCTTGACAATGCACAGGTCCAGCCGGTTCTACGCTTGAGGGACTGAATATTTTTACATACCACACATCAACACCAGAACAGAAATGTTTAAACCAAAATGTTCTGAGAAGTCAATCCTTTGAAAGCAAGGGATACATAAAAGGAATAAATGAAAATAACATATTCGGTTCAATTGCAGCCGCCGGGCCGCGTAGAGCAATCGGTAGGGCACCTGACTCATAAGTCAGAAGTCCTGGGTTCGAAACCCGGTCTGGCCACATACTTTCGTTTCTCCTTCCGCTGATTCAAGAAGGGCAGTTGTCAGTTACTGGCGAAAGTATGTGCACTTGGTACTTGTTAACCGCTTAGGAGGTCTAAGCCTGCCCAGGAATAGTGTGGTTAGGTTAACTGACCGTCCCGACATGACCATAGCTGTTTACCGTGGACTTTAAGCATCAAATCAATCAAACAATCAATCAATCAAGTCAATTGCAGCCATGTCCCTAGCAGGAGCTAATCTCTTTTAAAATTTGTCGAAATGACATCAATGATTCCAAAGGACCAGAAATTATATAATCTGCACAATGACCGGGCACGGTGAGACATTTAACGGCCGTTACACGCCTTCTAACGCCTGTTTCAGTAACGTTTCTATTTTATTTGAGAAAATCTGAAGTTTTTGTTTTAAGAATTTCAGTATGTAATGCCACTGAAAAATTGATGGAGCGTAGTAAACACTGTTTGCCATACTCCCATACAAATGATACTAGCTATTGTGGAATTACAACCTCTTGGCAGAATGACATTTAGATGACGTCACTCTGGCATGATTTTGAACTCCTAGTAACTATGGTTACAGATATATGACGTTATTGTTATAAACTGTTTGCCATGTTCCATCAATTTTTCAATGACATTGCATACTGAAATTATTTCAACAGACTTCAGATTTTCTCAGAGAAATAATTATTCTCAAGTTACCGGTATTCAGTTCCGTGTTATACATGTAATGTGCAACACCAGCCATGTCCCTAGCAGCGGCTCGGCACTGTTTTCAGAATGACTCAAAATGAAATAAATGTTTCCAGAATGACCAGAAATTATATAATCTGCCCTATGGTGAAGTTTTGGCGAGACGTTTTTCGGCCGCCACACAGCACTTATTGCCATGCAGCAGTAAGCTGACTCATACAACTACAGTTTCTGTGATGAATATTTATCAGGAGCGTAGCCAGACCTAATACTAGGCTAAAAGAAGTATACATGCACCTCCATAAGAGATCCCTCTTCTATTGAAAATGTGCCCCCTTCCACCATTTTTACAAAGTGGAACAGCTTCTGTGACTTCCTCTTCAACTGTTCCCAGGATGGGACTCCTTTCTTGGAGGGGTCTGCTCATGAACGAGAGAATTTGCTCCTACAGGAGCGGTTTCTTTCCTTGAGGAGTTGTCTCTTCAATTTGTCTCTGGATGGGAGTCCTTTCTTAGATGGCTCAGCTCAGACAGAGGAATTTGCTTCTAGAGGAGCAAATTCTTTTCTTTGAGAGTTGTCTCTCATTTAAAAGGGAGGCGAAAATGCAGAGGTGCTTCTCTCAAAAGTATACCCATTTAGCCATGTGCCTCCTACCACCATTTTTACAAAAGAAAACAACTTTTGTGACTTTCTCATCAAGTTTTCCCTGGATGGGAATCCATTTTTAGAAGGATCTGCTCTTAAACGAAGGAGTTTGCTTCTAGAGCAGCAAATTCTTTCCTTTGTGAGTTGTCCCTTTGAGTTTTCCTTGGACAGAAGTCCTTTTTTTATGGAGGGTCTGTTCTCATAGGGAAGAATTTGCTCCTGGAGGAGCAGATTCTCTCTTTTGGGAATAGTCCCTCATAGAATTGGGAGGCAAAACTCAGAGGTGCTTCGCTCGAAAGTATATCTTTTACTTAAAGAGGGAAAAATGTTGAAGCCTGTCCCTCCAGGCCTCATTCTAGCTACGCCTCTGCTTATAACAACCTAATGTGACATATGTTGGATTCCATAGCTATGGTGGTTCTGATAGGTGCCAATATAGAAGTGGTATGCATGGCAGCCTCATCTTCGGATGGGGCTGTGGGGTACATGTGAAATTATGAAGGCTGGCAGGGTGCTCGGTGGTTTGGCGCCAAGTTGTAAACAGAAACTGTGAGCAAGATGGTGTCAGTCTATCGGTGGCTGCGGCCTACTATTTTGAGGTGGTGTGCAATTGGCACATTGGGTGGGGTGACTCTAGGGGGTACTTGCAGTATGCCCTGGATTGCTTCATTTCTTTGTGTTTGGTGGGCACTACATAAATGGGGCATGCACCAGTCTACCTGCTATGGGTCTCTATGATGATACCACTGCACTGACTTGTCTAGGCAGTGAATGATCTTCATCTTGGGCAATTGCTAATGGAGTTATATATCATATCACTGAGACTACTTTAGGGCTAGTATGTGTTTATCCTAATTGTATCATGTATATGGTACTTGTATCATCTGTTAGGAGATATGCTTTATTATTTTGTATCTTTTACTTTGCTCATATTCTGTCATTTGGAATTATTTCCTTGATTTGTTTGGTTGCTCATTCTGTACCAAAATGTGTGCTCCTAGCAGGGCCGAAAATTCGTAATAAAGAGCTTGTATCTTGTATTGCACTATGATGGAGTACGGGGGAACTTTTAATAGTCGCACGGCACCTCCAGCTTCATGTGAAGTTAAATAAGATTTGAAATGTTAGATTTGTTTAGAAAAATGGAATACTTCGAAAAAAAAAATAGCAGACTCGGTGTAATCTGCACTTGAAGAGAAGATTCAAGTATGAAAAAAATGACTTCTTTTGTAATGTCTTTTACGTATTCCTTGCTTCTGAAGGGTTCATAGTTCCGATTTTTTCATCATTTGCAGGATAAAGGCAAAAACAGTAAATGCAAATACGGTCTCAAGTCATTTCCTGATGCCACTACGACCCTTCGACATTGTGTTGAAAAACATCCAAACGAAAAACTTTGTCTTCTGTGGCCGCTTCGTAATGCAGAAGGGAACCTAATAAAATATATACCAAGAGTATTTGATGTGTTAGGCAGTTCGTTAAAATGTGACATACAAAATATTCAGTTTGCAAACAAGGTGTCAATACTCACAAGAACAATCACACAAAGTCCTGTCCAAAAAATTCGAAGAATTAACACACCTACAAAATCTGTTCATAAACAATTATTCACTGAGCACGACAATGAAATACATACATGTAGTGAAGCAGTGATTTCTGATTTCCCTTTTTGCTGCCTTTTATATTTACCCACAATACGGGGCTAACACCAATTTCCCACGCCTGTGCTGTCAACAGAGCCAGTCAGTTTCTATACATGCTAAAGTGGTTGTCGACCGAGACAGTCGACAGATGTATCATTCGGTCGACAACCACCTCATTATAGTATACATGTGTCATCTACCATAACTGGTACTGCTTACTACCTCCTTCTCTGTCGCGAGCCACTTCCTTTGGCTCTTCAAATGGCGTCTTTGTACGGTTCGGTCGACAGCACAGGTAAGCAAATTGGTATTACCCCCGTGTATGCTCGAAAAGTAATCAACTGTATAAATGTGCGCAAACAAAATTTTACCTGGAAATTACCTGCAAATCGAACAAGATGGTGGAAACACGTGGGTGGGAGTAGATCTCCTGACTTTGATTTTGCGTAGTTTATGACGTCACATCAGAGATCTCGTGACGTCCAAGGTCACAGTGAAGTCAGACTATCTAATGCTGGCATTTCAGTCCATGTAGTTTATTCAAACAGCAATAAGGTTATATAATGGCCGTATTTAAGGATGTAGGGCCTACTTAATCAATGAATTTGCTAATAGGGCCTCCACTCCAAACTTTTTATGATATTATTGGCACTCTTTGGTTTTGCTTTTGTTAGACACTTCCACACCATCCTCTAGGGACAAACAGCGTTTACACCCGATATCATACCACTAAACACGCTGAGCAACAGCAGTTCAGGTAACTCAGTAGGTTAAGCGCTGGCCTGCTGATCTAGCGGTCCCTGGTTCGATACCTGCTAAAGGCGGAAGTCTATACATCGTAAACGGGATTCCACTGCACATAGCTTTTCATTATCCCCCTACCGTCGTCTTTATCTGACTGAAATACTTTTGAACAGGAGTCATCCATCCATCAACGCTTAGCAACACCACACTGAAGCGAAATGGCAGAGAGAAGGTTAATTCTCTGACGCCAGCAATATCAACTTGGAAAAATCAGATCACTGTAATTATAAGGCACTGTAATTATTAAGCATAAAAGATAACAAAAATCCTCTCTTTCTGTCGTGTATTGAATTTTTTCACTCATGAACACCTGCAGTGATAGTTTTCCTTGAGGCATACCACGGCATACATGTCAGCAATGCTTCTGATGTTCAATCGGCGAAATAAAATTAGATCACACACTAAAAATATCTAATTGCTGAGTCTATAATCCGAGTTTTGGGCCTCTGAAATGCAATATATGTGGTAGGAAAAAATCCGGGACACTGTAGGAAAAAATCCGGGACATTAAATTCGTTGTAGGAGCAAATCCTTGACATTTGCTGTAATTTTCGTCCGTGGTTTGCAGGGGTTATTTCACAGAAAAAAATGTGACAAACGACTAAATGCGCTCATAAAATGCTTCGGAAAACAGCCTGTTTGCAAAAGATCAGGAGAAAATATTGAAAATAAGTTTGTTCACTTACCCTTTTGCTTCGTCACGCTTATGAGACACTAATTGTCAGAAAAAATCGTTGACGATTGTCAGAAAAAATCATCGCTCACCGGGACTAAGCAACCACCCAGTGTATATGATTTAAAGCCATAACTCAGTTGACAGGAGAAAACTGAACCTAAACTTGTAGGCGTTTCTTTTGGCGTTCAGTATATTAATTCAAAATGTTTCTCTTGTTGGTAATTTAACAATAGAAAACAGACGCAGATATTCAAAACTTTCTTTTTCTTTTTTTTTCGACGTAGATCTACTTTTGATTTCTACTTTTGGTTTAATACACACAAAGAGCAGTTTCGGTTTGTCAACTCGAGTAACTAGAGTTTCTGACTGACCGCACGAGTAACCGCAATACGCATGCGCAAATGTTCGCGTTTACTCGACTACCGTAACCCCCACCTAACCGCGGGTGGCCTAGAATAAAGATTGCGGAAAGTGAACTTCCGCTGTAATAGAAGCCATTTTACTTTGTTTTTTCTTCACAATGACACCCCAATAATTTGACCCTTTTTACGTTTTCCTGTTTAATATAGAGAACGGGATAAGAATGTTCCCTATACTTTTGATTATGATCATTTTGTTCGTGTTTTTGCCATATTCAGCAGGGTTTACAGGGGGTCAGTAACGACTTCAGAATAGTAATTTTGCATTACAATTTAAAAATTCTTGTGAGTCTTGACTCTTGTAAATATAAGCCACCTGAGTTTTAAAAGAAAATTGTGAGAATAGGACTCTGAACTTAAAGGTAAAAAAATCAATGGTCGTCGCCATGTTGTTCTTTACTCGAAGTGTTCGCAACTGCAGTACTCGAGTACCTTTGTGCGCATGCGCCAAAGTTCGACCCGAGTAGCACGAGTTGGCAACTCGAAAATGCTCAAAGTTGGTAACTATTTTAAAATCAGGTCAATTTCAAAATTGACCGCAGTCCATTTTTGAATTCCAAATTGGACAGCCCAATTTTGAGATAGGTCATTGTCGCTACCCAGTGTCAAAATTACAGTTGCGGGTGCCTACCGACATAGCTCACGTGAGTCTTATTCAGGACAGTTATTGTCAACTCTTCAACTAGAGACATATTACAAAACACACTTCCATTTAATCTGCGACGATTATCTTTTTTTTTTAATTTTTCTTGTTTACATTAATAATATTGCCAAGATATTTTCTTACATCTTGAACTAAAATCAGCCTGACTTTAACCCTATATGTACACATGCACACTGACTAAAACAAATTAAAAGATAAGAAAGTCAAATTATACTGGTTTTAATTACGACAGTAATATTTTATCCCTTTTTAGACCACAATAAAAATTATCACATACATCCACCAGAAGTCCCTAAAACTAGAAATGAGCACATCCCAACAGTTAGGGTTCACTGGTCAAAAAAGGGTTAAATAAATGGCTTGCTTGAAATATTATCAAATTAGTCTGTGCATGGCTGATCAGAGTCTTCCCTTTTTAGCTCGCCTGAACGAAAGTTCAGGAAGAGTTATTGCATACTGATTCATTATGCTTGGCATAGATTTAGTTTACACTTGAACTGATGTTAGACACTTTTTTGAGTTTATATAAAACGCTATATACTCACCCCGCTGGATGACCTTGAAGTCAAGGTCATTGATTTATAATTTTGACTTAAAGATTTAGGTTAAAGTTTTATATTTATGTAGTTTCACAGCCAAGATGGACTCAGTTGATACTAATTCTTGGACTGATGTTAGATAATGTTTAGGGTTCTGATACATCCTGCCCCCACCCCCCTTATCTTTTTATTTTAATTTTATTTTAACACTCATTTCTGAGATAGCCTTTGTTTATGAATGTGTTGTCATTATGGACATGCTTGCCTGAAATTTTATGCACAGCAGTCCACACCACCATGGTAACTGTGCAATAGGCAAGCACCGATTCAGGCGAGCTATGCTCTTGTTACTACAAAAATTTACCAGTGCCCAGGGATTGCTAATCTTTTCCGAGTTTACATATCTTTTCGACCTTAAAGGGGGTTCAATTCTCCCATCGTCCTGCATATGACTGAAATAATGTTTAAAAGGACGTAACCATGTTGAAGGGTCGATCAATGCTGATCAGCCCATTCTGAAGAGTCTTGCGTGTATACATCTAGAAAGACCGGGAAGTGCCACGGTTGGTTTTACCAGGGTCTATATCTCTCTCAAAATAGTAAATGAGCCGCGACACGACAAAACCAACAATTTGGTTGTGCGCCCAGCGCAGACTCACATCAGCCTGGGCATCCGCCCAGTCTGATCAGAGTCTTCGCTGTCCGCATGGAGGTACCTTAGCCCTTTTGCTACCCTCTGAGCGACAAGGAAAGAGTCAGAGCCAACTGGATGGATGCTCAGGCTCATCTGAGTCTGCACTGGGCGCACAACCACACTGTTGGTTTTCTCGTGTCGCGGCTCAAATGAATACATGTATGTGGAAAAAATACACGCAGAAAAATTGCAGTATTTTGTTGAATTATCAGGAGTACCAAATACGGGATGATTTTGCAAAAAGTGATTTTATGGCTACATATTCTTTTTAGTGTTCCAGTAGAACACAGGAAAAATGTACCAGATAATAAAAACAACAGAAAATGCATCCAGCAGTTTCCGACTGTGTTATTATAATCCAACAATCTTTAAGAGAAAGAGGTTTGCGTTCAGAATCATTAAGCTTTGAAAGCAGGGTCCAGACACGTAATCTATTGATTCCAGCTCAAATGGTGGCTTTCATATTAAAATACATGTAGCGGCAACTTGGAATTTTTAGATTATAAATGTTGATTTTAAGATTATAAATTACATGGTGGCAGTTGACCTTACTTGGAACATGTCGCCTGTTTGTCATTAAAAATAAATCACCTGTCAATGATTGATAAGGAGTATTACGTCTAAACCCAGCCATTGTTTAAGTTTATCTATTAGTCAATAAATTCCTATTTTTCTGCTGTAGCGACAGGCCACATTAGGTCGTTTAAAAGACATCATATTGAGATGCTATAAATCAAGTGACGCTCCACATTCAGATTTCTACATTGTTTGTTTTTAAAGTACAGTCCGCTGACCACGAACGCGCTAAATTTTGCACAGCGCATGCCAAGCCACGTGCCAGGGTCGCGTGTAGTTATACATACCCGATTCCGCTTCTATGAAAGTAAAAAGAGACATTTGTTCTGGAGATTGTAAACTGATCTGTATTTTAACGATTTTAAATTGTTGAGACAAACAGAGCGGCAAGACAAGTGGCTAATTACGCCTCGTTACATCCACGTTATTGCCTTTGAACTACGCTTTCTTCTTCGATTTTATTACGCGTAATCTTTTGATTTTGAAATCTTATGGTCCACGACCTTCATTATTTTGAATAAGCTAGTCTCCTATTAAACTAAAAGATGTCTTTATTTAAACGTTTAGCTCGTCTGTTTGTTTGAATGTCTATAACTTTGTGTTTTAAATGAAATAAGAAAGAGTCTTAGTAGGTCGTTACCCCAGGTTCTTGTCACACAATCGGTGAGTTTTAGACAATGATCCGATATGCTGGCAGATAGTTTTCTTTTCTTTTTTTCGGCGGTTGTCGGGTATCAGTTGACATATTTCGTCATAAACATCGCCGGTTCTGCTAACAATATATCCTGAAACCGTAGATTTTTATACATGTAAACACAAGATTTGACAAAATGTAATCTGCACATGAGTGACTTCACACTTCCAATTTTGTTAAGATTTTTATACTTCATTCTTGATACTTCATAGTTCATGTTTCACACACTTAAGAGTTAAAATTCAGAACTTCTTCGGTCATGCTTAACACTTCGTACTTCATACTTCCTAAACCACTCCTGCTCTTCATATTTTACTCTTCAAATTTCACACTCTATACGTCATTCTTGAAACTTCATGCTTTATGCTGTACCTCTCACAGCTCTTGTACTATAATTTATATGAAGTTGAATTGTGAAGTTGAAGTGACAAGTATGAAATCTGAAGTGCGAAATGTGAAAGGTAAAGTCAGAAAAAATGTGAACCAAGGGCTGCATTGTTTCTGTAGCTCTTATGATTACATAGTTCTGAGTAAAAATCTGTGCATTCTGCATTGAATCTCTTGTTCCTCTATAAGACATTTCCCCAGACTTGTCCTGGATATTTGTGCGTTTAGTCTGTTTCGTTTTGGCAAGTTTCGATCTCCTCACACTGAATATATATCCAGTCATCATTTGCTTTCTTACCTCTTTTTAGCTTCTCTGCTTTCTTTTGTTCCTTCTGCTTTATACCGTCTTTTCATCACAAAAACATGACAAAAGCATCTCTGGTACCCCATGGCTTTTATCTGCGGCGGTCCTTGCCAAGTACCTCACTGGCTGTCAGTTGCTGCTGTATTGTAGGTGGTAGTCATGGTATCCATGTGCATGTCATCATCACTCAGGCCAATGAGTGGCGCTAATTGCTTGAAATGGTGATTGTCACATCCGAAGTTCCTTAGATTCTCAAATTCAAACCTCATTCTTTGATGGGTTGGTGTTCTGGCTTTCTTAAAACAACTAGTCCAGGAAGAGTAATTTTTATTTATGTACTTAAATAAGGAGGGGCCAGATGCGCTTCCTGCGAACAGAGAGAGAGAGAGAGAGTAATTAAACAAGAACAGATTAAAGAATAAAACAAAAACACCTTGTTAGTCTTATCCGACTTAGAAGCTACTGTTTTACAACTGACGGGTCGTATTTTGGTAAAAAAAATCTTCGCTTTTGGGGGCTTTTAAACAATCTGAAAAACAACGTATGCTACCAGTGTAGCCATGCGCACAAAGTGAAGAGCCGCGTATGTGACAGAACGGGCTCTTTAGCAGTGTAATTAGCGGTCATTAGCAAAATGTAATTAGCAGATGAAAAGTAAAGCGGGTATTCTGCGTTTCTTAAATGCAGTTGGCGCCCGGTGCAGATCTTGGAGATGTAGTTTAATAGCTGCCACTGGTTTGATGTTATGACTATGCATTGGGACTCTGCGAGGTGAATGGGTTTTTCTTTGCATCTATACCATTTTCATGTTTAGCTACATATGAGAGTTATTGCACTTACTTCGGCTTCGGAGTCCCACTTTGCGTTAAAATTATTATTTTTGTGTGATGGGCTAGATGCAGACGAACCAGCTCTCCTGTGCGCGGGCAAGTTCTCGATGACGGACTTTAAGAGTAAACCCCATTTTGAAAGGGCATTTTCGTCCAGGGAAATCAACAGAAAGTCTCAAAAATTTTCCCTTTGTAAGAATGGCGAAAAATCATGGAAGTGTACCTATTTGAGCCGCGACGCGAGAAAACCAACAAAGTGGTTGTGCGCCCAACGCAGACTCAGATCAGCCTGGGCATCCGCCCAGTCTGACCAGACTCTTCGCAAAGCGCTTAAAGGGTATCTGAGGGTCTAAGCTACCTTCATGCGGACAGCGAAGACTCTGATCAGACTGGGCGGATGCCCAGGCTGATCTGAGTCTGCGCTGGCCGGACAAACACTTTGTTGGTTTTCTCGCGTCGCGGCTCATTTATCTTAACCGGGAATTTAACTCATTTGGATATAATGATAGGGCCCAGGCCCCTTTGGTCCACTTGCTTATCCCAAAACGTTGAATGAAACCTATGGCAAAATGGGAAACAAGTTAGACCCTAGACAATGTAAAAACTTTTCGTAGATTTTACGGTAGAGTACCTGGCAACCAACTGCCAGTCAATATGGGCGTCTACCTGTAGAACATATTTTAAAATCTTGATATGGTAGATGTTAACTGACCGCACTCGAAAATACCTTTATAGTGTTGAAGGGCTATATGACCAAAACAGTATCTGTCTTTTTCTACCCTACTCTGCGTGATGATTCCGCCAATGTTTACGGGCGCCCGTAAAATAACGGGAAAAAGGACTGACAGCTGGTTGCCAGTTATTCTACCGTAGAATCTACGGCATTTTTAACAGTGTACATACTACTCCTAAGAAGCAGTCTGATCAGGCCCCGAGGATAAAAAAATCATGCTCAACTTAGCTGTGCATGGAAATCGAAACTCGTACTAAAACGATTATATGCAAATTGCAGAGATTTTGATATTTGACAGTATTTTCATTTCACAGATTTTTTCATATTTTAGTTCCCCAAACAAACCATGTTGAGTATTTTGAGTATTATTTTATAGTAAATTTTGAGAACAACCTCATTTGAGCATGAAATTAGTTTTATAATCGTGCGGCCTGGCTTTCGCTGTTTCCTCATGCACTTCTGTCAAGTAAACCTAAAGATTTCATGAACACATTTATATCATTTTGCAGGCTCGAACTCTGATTCCTGCGGTAAACGAGATTTTGCAATATGGTCCGTGTCGACAGAGCAAAAATAAAACTGTCTTAAGGAGTATGCGTTGTGCGTATGCCAATTCTGCCCGCCTCACACACACAAGCTAGTGAGCACGTGCGCACTTAAACTTTACAAATTTAGGCCATTTTAATTAGCACTTTGAAATGCAAACTGCGACCAGATTCTGCGTTATGGGTTAATAGATTACAATGTAAAAAACGTAGATTTTACGGTAGAATAACTGGCAACCAGCTGCCAGTCCATTTCCCGTGAATTTTACGGACGCCTGTAATTATTTGCAGGACTCACCACGCAGTGTAGGGTAGAATGTGATAGGTACTGTTTTGATCATACAGCCCTTCAACACTTTAAATGTCTTTCCTAGTGCGGTCAGTTAACATAACCCTACCATATCGTGATTTCTACAAATGTTCTACTGGCAGACGTCCGTAAAAATAACAGGAAATGGACTGGCGGCTGGTTGCCAGGTATTCTACCGTAAAATCTACGGAAAGTTTTTTACAGTGTAAGGTTACAATGCTCTCTCTCTCTCTCTCTCTCTCTCTCTCTAAACGCAATCACTAAGTCAACTAGAAAATTGTGTCTGCAAGACACTAATGATGCCCCCGTGCAGCGCCTGTCACATGACGTGTATATCCTACAAAGAATCCATTGAAAACATACCCTACTATGTAAAAATTGCCCAAAATGACTAAGTTAAAAAGGCTGTGATTCTGTCAAAATTAATTCTAGTTCTATCAAAATGCCTCATGCATATCTTCAAATATGTAGACAAGGTTTGAAAAAGATCCACTTAAAACTGTGGAGCAAGCTGATAACAGAAACTCCATACTCTACAATGCAAAAATTTCCCTAGAATGACTAAGTTAGAAAGGCCGATATTCTGTCAAAATTGATTTTAGGTCCAACAAAAACCCACATGCACATCTTCAATACATTCACAGCATGTATGTAAGGTTTAAAAAAGATCCATTGAAAACTGTGAGAGGAGTTGATTACACAAACTCCATACCCTAGAATGCAAAAATTTGTCTAAAATGACTAAGTTCTAAAGGCCGTAATTCTGTCAAAATTTATTCTAGGTCCAACAAAAACCCACATGCGCATCTTCAATACATTCACAGCATGTATGCAAGGTTTAAAAAATATCCATTGAAAACTGTGAGAGGAGTTGATTACACAAACTCTATACCATAGAATGCAAAAATTTGCATAAAATGACTAAGTTCAAAAGACCGTAATTTTGTCAAAATTTATTCTAGGTCCAACAAAAACCCACATGCACATTTTCAATATGTCCACAACATGTACGCAAAGTTTGAAAAAGAGCCATTGAAAATTGTGGGAGTAGTTGATTACACAAACTCTATACCCTACTATACAAAAATTTGCCTAAAATGGCTAAGTTCAAAAGGCCGTAAATCTGTCAAAATTAATTTTAGCCCCATCAAAAATCCACATGCACATCTTCAATATGTCCACAACATGTATGCAAAGCTTGAAAAAGTTCCATTGAAAACTGTGGGAGGAGTTGATTACACAACTCTATACTATAAAGCGTGACGAACAGACAGACGGACGGACATACAGACGGACAGACAGACAGGGGCAAATCTTAAAGCCCCCTGACTATCAGGGGGGCATAAAAATATGTTAGCTTAATAGTGATTTACACTATTTTTTCAAATTTAATGAAGTAATTTTAGGGCAATCGATCGGTTATTTTTAGTAAATTTACTGGGCTAATTCTTGTGGGCGCTTCTAGCTTAAGTATGCAAGCTCCACTGCCGTTGGTAAAGATTTGTTTTCAGAGTGTTTTAGCCATTAAAATTGGCATCTGACGTGGAATTTTACCCGAGATAAAGCTAATTTTATGCAAGACTGTAATGAGCGATGCATCAAGTTTGTCGTTTCCGGTTGCGCACGCACCTTTGATCCTGGTTGGGCGCCTTCGGTCCAGGGAGCATTGTAACTGATTGAACTAACAGTTCTTAGCCCTTTGTTGAAATGAATGCATTCATTACAACACAACGTGTCCCCGGACATGTTTAAGAGGAGAAAAAGTGAATATTTACAAGGTCCCGGGTGTTTCATGTCCCAGTGAAACATCCTTTGACCGCCTAGGTAGATTAATCTAAAAGTGAGAATTTTATTGCAAATTTTTCTCTGATCAATTATAGTAAATGATTGATTTTCACACTAATGGGGAGACAATCTGTCAAACTGTCACTTTTCTCTGCCGTTTTCCATTAAATTGAATTCTGATCTATTTTGTACATGTTGATTACCGAATAATAAAGGCGATTATTGCTTCAGCAGAAGTCTTTTACCTGAGAAAAATGTGAAATAAAAACGTTTGAAGTCTAAATATTTGAGACTGGGCATAGCAACTTTGCATATGCGAAACAAGAATGCCAAACTCTACCAGCACTTAAGGTAGAACCGCTTTGGGCCTCGCCCTTTCACGTCAATGTTTGGAATCAATAATAGATGGTGTGGGGATGGTATTGATGGAGGGGTGCAGCGAACAGCTGAAGGTCCTGATTGGACTGTCCGTATGATGAATCCAATCTGGTCTCTCGCTGTTATCACATGTGATTTTACGTAGTCATTTTCTTTTTTATTCATTTTTTGGGCTGTAACATATAGTCATCAGACATCTGTCCCCTGCCCAAGGGTGTAGACATTTTCACTGTTTCATTTAGTAAAATAAGCAATATTGCGTGTAGTTAACGATGCATGCCCAACGATTGTGAAATTTTCTTGTACAGTACCCCAGTTGTTTAAAACGGCATGTTTACACTTCAAAATCTGAGAAATGCACTGCCGAATGTTCGGCATAATTTGATTGATTGATTGATTTGTTGCTTAACGTCCACGGTAAACAGCTATGGTCATGTCGGGACGGTCAGTTAACCTAACCACACTATTTCTGGGCAGGCTTAGACCTCCTAAGCGGTTAACCAGCACTAAGTGTACATACTTTCGCCAGTAGCTGACAACTGCCCTTCTTGAAATAGCGGAAGGAGAAACGAAAGTATGTGAGAAGACCGGGTATCGAACCCAGGACCTGGGTATAAATACCTGGGTAAACCCGAGCAATACTCAAGTACTCCCCGGGATACTCAAAGATATATGAGCCGCGACACGACAAAACCAACAATGTGGTTATGCGCCCAGCGCAGACTCAGATCAGCCTGGGCATCCGCCTAGTCCACTCAGACTTTTCGCTAAGCGCTTAAAGGGTAGCTAAGGGTCTAAGCTACCTCCATGCGGACAGCGAAGACTCTGATCAGACTGGGCGGATGCCCAGGCTGATCTGAGTCTGCGCTGGGCGCACAACCACATTGTTGGTTTTGTCGTGTCGCGGCTCATATATTATACATATCTTCGAGTAGCCTGAAGGATACTGGAGTATTGCTCGGGTTTACCCAGGTATTTATACCGAATGTGCTTGTAACTGTCTACATGACCCAAATAGTGAGCACAGGGTATATAATCGATTCCGCCAATTTTCGTTTCCTGCAGAGACTGTCCGTCATATTTGGCTTCCGCCGAGACTGTCCGCGTGATTCTGTTTCCTCCAGGAAGCAGAATCACGCGGACAGTCTCTGCAGTAAGTCATTTATCATGTACAGAAGTCTCGGCAGGAAGCAAGAGTTCGCGGACAGTCTCGGCGGAAGCCAAATATGATGTACAGTCTCTGCAGGAAGCGAAAATTAGCGGAATCGATTATACCCTGTGGTGAGAGGGCATACGAAATAAATAAGACAGGTATGTGCGTCCGTAAAATATGAATGCATCCATATTGATATTACGCGTCATGTGTTTTTACACAACACTTTCTAGAAAATGACGATTCTAGCTTAAGATATAATAGAATGCAATGTCCTGGCTGATGAGGGGGAAAGGTAGTTATGCTATGGTTTGACCGCCCGTTCGGTAGATAACGCGCTAGCTGAAGCTAAACAATAATCCAGAGAGGTGTTAATTACGGGTATCTATTCAGGACTTTGTTTGACACGGGCGAATTGTAAACGGTGCACTTCCAGTTTGTTTGTTTTTTGGACGACGTACTATGTACTCCCGACCGATTCAGTATTGTGCGAAGTGGCTGTCGACCGAGATTTTGGTCATAAGCAATACCAAAAGCGGTAAATGATACATTTTTATGGCGATACTGCTGTCGTTAGTCGTGGTCAAAAATCACTCTTGCAATGTATGGCAACCAAATGGCTCGGTCGAAAGTGCAAGTAGGGAAATTGGTATTATTCCCATGTACTAATATATAATCTTGATTTGTTGCGGTCATGCGAGACAACGAGGCAACATTTCAAAATTCTTATGCAGCACTACAACTTCGTTATGCGTAGTAATTAAGTCTATGTCTTTTGGAAATTTTGATGAAGTAGAAGAGTTTTTGTCTTCCGCAAAACCACAGTCATTGAGTGTCGTATTTGGATTGCCTCGACACGCACACTTGGACATGAGGGACATGAAAATACATTAGGTGAGCGAATAAAAGGGGTTTTCAAGAGACTGCAATAACTCACTATTGAAGTTGGACTTAATTTGGTGTGACTGATCGGTCAGCCTTTTATGTGCAATTCTATTAAAATTGCACGTATAAAATGAGCATCGCTTAATCAAAATTGCCTTAACGCATATGCACATTTTCATATGCACATTTACACTCAAGAGAAATAGAAACGCTACTTTTTCCATGGAAAATACGTGGAATACTATTTAAAGATACAAAAAGCGCGGTGGCTCAGTGGTTAGTGCACTTGACTCTGAAGCCAGAGGTCGTGGGTTCGATCCTCACCCAAGGCGAATCTTCCTATGTCCGAACGTGTTTTTCTAGCATCAATTGCAGGGATGATGCTAACAAGTGTGCCGTCCTTCGGATCGGGACGTTAACTGGAGGTCCCTGTGCAGGAAGAGTCATCCCCTATGCAGGTTAAAGATCCCTACTATAGCTATATGGCTATACGTAGGCTTTCATTCTGCAACACTGGAGTGTACAAAAGTACACCGTCTGTGTCCCCTCCTGGGGTTAAGGCGTAAATGGAAGAAAGAAAAAAAGTATCAGAAAGATGCATTTGGTTCATAGGAGTCGAACAACCCATTGTGCAGAATGACACTCCATTTAAACGTAAGATTTTTTAAGATTACGTCTATATCATTTGACGTTAACGTTAGTTTTCCCATTTCTCAAATGAGCTGTTTCCTTTTTTCTTTTATTCACAAAATTTTAAAGCAAAAATGCTATGTGTGTAAATGAGTTGAAATAAAACATTGTTTAAACCAAAATGATTATCTTTGCCCATGAATTGATCTAGACTGCATCCGAAACCGACCCTGGAAAGCGAACTAGTCTGATTCATAAGCCTCTTTTTTTCTGAAATTGTACGCACTAACGGCGACGACGTCATGTTTAAATCGGAGCAGTATGTGACATCACATATCAGTAAAGCGGAGTGACATATCAGTAAAGCGGAGTGATATGCACAGCACAC
The DNA here is from genome assembly GCA_963989385.1 of Ctena decussata. NCBI lineage: Eukaryota > Metazoa > Mollusca > Bivalvia > Lucinida > Lucinidae > Ctena > Ctena decussata. Next base: position 56,448,141 of record OZ022500.1, on the reverse strand, counting down.
AGTCCCGATTTCGTTTGCTTTAAATTTCTTTTTATTGTTTTAGCGTTTTTATTTCACTCGGGTGTACAACGCTACGAAATTCTACCTGACCAACAATGGATCTCTACTACTCTGCAAACAAGGTTTCAATTTGCCATGATTAAATTGCGTAAGAGCTCTGATTAATATTCGAAGTCGATCAGTTTATCTATTCCTTATTTTTCTACTCCTAAAATAAGCCGATTCTTATAGAAAGTATTTTGGCAACTTTAATGCTGCCTTAGTTAAACGTTTCTAATTATAACAGAAACTTTTACAAAGGTTGATTTTGAGGGACTGAATTAAGCTGACCATGAAAACTAAAAAATGTCGATAAAACATGGTTTGGAATCAGGAGAAACCCAAATCTTTGGGCTGCAAGGCGCGAACAAAGAATTTCACGGTATGTGCGAACAGAAACAGCTCAACTCAGTTTGTGCAGTTGTACTAACTGATCAGAGAGTACGCCTTCCGCGACACGAGAAAGCCAACAAAGTGGTTGTGCACCAGCGCAGACTAAGATCAGCCCAGTCTGACCAGAGTCTTTGTTTTGCGCTAAACGGGTAGCTAAGGGTCTAAGCTAGCTCCATGCTAAGACTCTGATCAGACTGGGCGGATACCCAGGCTGATCTGAGTCTGCGCTGGGCGCACAAACACATTGTTGGTTTTCTCGTGGCGTGGCTCTTATAAATTCCTAAAGATTCCCCATGATTCTAAGACTGTTTAAACTTTGATCAGACAGTGCGGAGGTAAAGTCTGATCTGATTCTACCCTGTTAGCATATTCCGTGATGTACATTGCCACGCTAGGCCGCTAATTAATGTTGCCCACCTCTTGATCGGACTCCATAAAACTCGCCACTTTTCTAGCTTTTGTTGGAGTAATACAGGGTTGTATAATTATGCCCCAACTCTTTATTATTTCCTAACATGGCTTTTCAACGTAATGTAACAAACCCAAACATCACTCTTCAGAGGCGGGGTCGAAGGTCAGACTGCTCGTCAACTTTCTACTGTTTGATAGTTAAATACTACTTTAAGTTCGATAATTTAAGAGCTACTGGAAAATTAATTAAAAATGGGTGACGTTAAGTGAAAATCAGTCTCTTGACGAATATAAACTAAATTAGTGAGTTCGATTTTCTTTCTTTTCTTAAGAGGTTAAAGGTCGTTAATCGTTTGGTTAGAGGTTATTTTTATAGGACTCCAGACCCATTCAGAGGCCACGCTTAAATGATGTATGGGGACCGGCGGGTGCATATCGGGTTGCTTTCACTGAACATCTCGCAAGGTAATCTATGCAAAAGACGGTTGTACGTGTAAATATGGTCACGTTTTTGATTGATTCATTCATTGGCTTGATGCTTAACGTCCACGGTAAACAGCTATGGTCATGTCGGTACGGTCAGTTAACCTAACCACACTATTCCTGGGCAGGCTTAGACCTCCTAAGCGGTTAACCAGTACTAAGTGCACATACTTTCGCCAGTAACTGACAACTGCCCTGCTCGAATCAGCGGAAAGAAAAACGAAAGTATGTGGCCAGACCATGTTTCGAACCAAGGACCTCTGACTTATGAGTCAGGTGCCCTACCGATTGCGCTACGCGGCCCGGCGTTCACGTTTTTGACGGAGACATTGAGACAGCCATTTTACAATGAAATGCCAAAATTTGACTTTTAAGCTAGATGTATCATAAAATCAGTAAGTATTTGGGGCAGGTACGATATACCCAAGCCAACTCTATACACCGTAAAAAAAAAGTGTTTAGTATGGTGGCTGGTTTGTGCCATTTCGTCTTTTCGTCTTTTCGCCGCGAAAAGACGCCACGCGAAAAGACGAAAAGACGAAAAGACGCCATGCGAAAAGACGAAAAGACGAAAAAACGCCAGGCGAAAAGACGAAAAGACGAAACCCGCCACGCGAAAAGACGAAATTGCAGCGCGAAAAGACGAAAAAACGCCATGCGAAAAGACGCCATTTGAAACTCTTAAATTGTCGTCTTTTCGCGTGGCGTTTTTTCGTCTTTTCGTCTTTTCGCCTGGCGTCTTTTCATCTTTTCGTCTTTTCGCGTGGCGTTATTTCGTCTTTTCGTCTTTTCGCGTGGCGTTATTTCGTCTTTTCGTCTTTTCGCATGGCGTCTTTTCGTCTTTTCGTCTTTTCGCATCACGTGTTTTGCATTAAGATATATCAATATATCCTATTCTAAATGCAGTTAATACTCTGAATACTTAGACAGGTGTTTCTTTTTTAAACTGTGTAGACCCCGATCAGAATGCAATCTGTAAAGAAGTGTACTAATCACGGTTTGCAGCTTTTGCCGCTAAACTCTTCTTTTAAAAACATTACCAAAAGTATGAGGAAAGAAGTCATTATGGTATTTCTACTGAACGGACAGAAAAGAAAATGAGCCGTCCTAATGTTTTGGAGTAAAACACTCCAAACAAATTTCATCCTATCTTAATTTTGATCTTAAACTGCCTAAAAGATTAACCACTTGTTGACCATGTAATCATTATCAAACTATGGAATACAAACATTGAAACATTGTTGTACTTCGCTGTATGAAAAAATAATGATACGGTATTTCCCCTAATTTGACATACATTTAACTGCAGCTAACCCAAAATTTGAACAAGTTTATAGTTTTCTAAAGACGTGCCAATCGCAGACAGAGCAGAGCCTGATTAGACTTCTCTTTGGCTTATGTGTCCCAATATTTAAGAATATTATGGTATCATTTAGCTGCAGCTCAAGCTATAACACTTTCTTATAGGAAGTATTTTTAATCTGAATGCACCTCTGTGAGAGATCCATTTTAAATTGAAAATGTGCCTCCTTCCGCCTTTTTTACAAAGGGGCACAACTACTGTTACTTCCTCTTCAAGTCTTCTTTAAACGGCAGGGATGGATTTTGCTACCTCAAATAGGGCAGCTGAAGACAGGACTAGGTGGAAAAGGAGTGTTTTAGAGTCATCTGTGGTGCCCCAACGACCGCACAAGATTATGGGATAGGCTAGACTAGACCAGCGGTTGCAGTCAGTTCGACCGCACCCCCCCCCCACCCCTCCACACACACACACACACCCTCGCCTCAGTGGTCCTTCAGATGTGACTCTAAACCGCGTGGTTCTGTCTTCATATGACCTTAGCATTGGTGGGACGTTTTGCCCAGTTCTCTCGATCTCTCAGTTTGAACAATAATATTGTAACACAGTTTACTAAAAAATACATTACAAGCAAATAGTAGATTAGGTGCTAGCATTAAGTAATAAATTTGGACCATGTTACCATTATGATCCTAAATCCTAGGACATATGTGTCCTGGGAAAAGAGTGGTCTGGTCAGGCTCTGCATTGGTAACCATTCTGCGTATGTTATGATACAGCTCGAGATATGAAAATCTACTTGTTCAAACTTAATAAAAAAAAAAAAACGGTTATTTTTACGTAGGATGCATGGAGACACAGGTTTCAACATATTTGCATCTGTGCTTAAGGTGAACGGGACCACTCTCAGGGGAAGCAATTTTGCATTTTTGCATCCTTTCTTAAGGAGGGTCAGCTCTTGAAAGTAGAATTTGGTCCTCTAGGAGCAAATTCTTTCCTTTAAAAGTAGACCTATTAAAGAATCTTTTTTTTCTGTTTGCTTCACTTCCCTATCTTGGAAAGCAAATAGAATGTCACAAAAGTTGACCCCCTTTGTAAATATAATGTTCAATATTAGAGAGATCTTTCTTGGAGGTGTATACATTCAGCTATACAGTCAAACCTGCTTATATGGTTACCTCTATTAAGGGATCACCTGTCTTGAGCAGCCACCTTGGTCCTTTGACCCAAAATACAGTGTAAATGAAATGTATTATGGGGTCATCTGTCTTAAGTAGCCACTTTTTGTCCTTCCCTTGGGTGACCCCTTAAGACAGGTTTGACTGTATTTCTAAAAAATGCTTGCTACAACAACATAATAGGTCTGCCTATGCTCCTGAATGAGTAAATTTGCGTCTGCTAATTTTTAAGTCAACATGGCCCAGATTATTTTAATCAATAACTGTAATTATTGCCGACCCCATACTAATACTTCACTTTTAACAACTTTTATTTTTCTGTCGGATAAAATAAATCCATCCTAATTTTCATAATACTGCTGCTAGATACTGATTATCTTGATTAAATCTGTGTTTGATCTCAGTCAACAAGGCACAAATTTGTTATTCAATCTAAACGGTACCATAGTGACCCAAAATGTTGCCGACCCCACGTTAATTTTATAGTCTATCCTTACAATTTTTAGCTGTCAAAAAGATATATAAAAAAGCATTTCAGTGGCAAATTCTGTGATCAGACTGCTTCTGTAGCTGCGTTTGCAGTAGTCTGATATGAGTCTATATTGGTTACTCAGACAAATCTGTCTTAGTATTAGGAATCAATACAGTTATCAATGAAAGGGTATTTGTGTGTCGTTATTTCGTCTTTTCGTCTTTTCACCTGGCGTCTTTTCGTCTTTTCGCATGGCGTTATTTCGTCTTTTCGCGTGGCGTTATTTCGTCTTTTCGTCTTTTCGCATGGCGTCTTTTCGTTTTTTCGGCGCGAAAAGACGAAAAGACGCCATGCGAAAAGACGAAATAACGCCACGCGAAAAGACGAAAAGACGAAATAACGCCACGCGAAAAGACGAAAAGACGAAATAACGCCATGCGAAAAGACGAAATAACGCCATGCGAAAAGACGAAAAGACGAAAAGACGCCACGCGAAAAGACGAAAAGACGAAAAGACGCCACGCGAAAAGACGACATTTTAAGAGTTTCAAATGGCGTCCTTTCGCATGGCGTTTTTTCGTCTTTTCGCGCTGCAATTTCGTCTTTTCGCGTGGCGGGTTTCGTCTTTTCGTCTTTTCGCCTGGCGTTATTTCGTCTTTTCGTCTTTTCGCCTGGCGTTTTTTCGTCTTTTCGTCTTTTCGCATGGCGTCTTCTCGTCTTTTCGTCTTTTCGCGTGGCGTCTTTTCGCGGCGAAAAGACGAAAAGACGAAATGGCACAAACCAGCCACCATAGTTTAGAATCAATGCAAAAAATGCAGTCCGATTTTTATGTGTTTAAATCGTAACATGTTCAATTTGCAACATGTTTAGGTTTATGGTTATATTTACCTTTTATTTTGAAAAATTCCTCTGTCAACATTTTCGTCTCTTTTTTTTCGTTCTTCAACGGAGAGAAGAGAGAATGGATTCATCCGAAACGCGTAACAGAATAAAACATGTTTAGCAGACTTTGTCCGGGAAAATAATAGAAAAGGCGTACATGTTTAGCTATATGACATATTCCTAAACATGTTTACACCTAAACATGTAACCACTTGTGTTTTATAGCTAAGCGCTATTTTTACAGTGTAGACGCAAACCATACTATTTGTACTGCCATTCAGCCGATGTATGCCATGGTGGACTTGTCCATAATTAAAGGTGGAAGAAGATGGATGGTGATAGCCCCATTAAGTTAATTTGAATTTTAGAATAATTAAAACTTGATCATAGATTATTACCATTTCCTACTGCTGATAGTAACGTAAATGACGTAAATGCATATGTGCCGTTTAACTGCCATTTATCCCAGTACAACTGTTATACGTGTGCATATGACATTCTGCCAGTTTGTAACTGGGATCTGTTAACATTTTAAAAACATTTTAATAAATGGTTGAATGACGCATGTGTCATGCAATACATGTCGCCGTGTAAACCCACCTGTTCTTCCGTTTATCTATACTCAGAACAAAAAGAAACATGACAGTTCATGACTCGTTTTTATGTCCCCCCACCAAAGGTGAGGGGGACATATTGTTTTCAGTGCGGATCCCGGGCGTCGGCGTGACAGTTTCTTGCGTGCGCAATATCTCTTGAACCAATGGATGGAATTTCACCAAACTTACATGGATACATTAGTAGGACCAGTTTAAGAGCTGATTAGATTTTGGTGACCTTGACATCATTTTCAAGGTCACTGGAGGACTTAGATGACAATTTCATATACCCACTTTGCGTGCGCGATATCTCTTGAAACAATTGATGGAATTTCACCAAACTTGCATGGATACGTTATTAGGACAAGTTTTAAGAGCTGATTAGATTTTGGTGACCTTGACCTTGTTTTCAAGGTCACTGGAGGACTTAGATGACAATTTCATGTACCCATGTTATCCCCTGAACCAATGGATGAAATTTCACCAAACTTGCATGGATACATTATTGGGACCAGTTTAAGAGCTGATTAGATTTTGGTGACCTTGACCTCATTTTCAAGGTCAACGGAGGACTTAGATGACAATTTCATGCACCCAGTTTATCTCCTGAACCAATGGATGGAATTTCATCAAACTTGCATGGATATATTATTGGGACAAGTTTAAGAGCTAATTAGATTTTAGTGACCTTGACCAGTACCTGTTGACAGTATCTTTTCCTTTTTAAAAGATACTAACCTTTTTAACAAAATATAAACCTTTTCTACATTTTTACCATGTATTACTTCCATGTTAATAATGCAAAGTTATTTTTATAAAGTGCCGTACCTTTCAGTTCTGTTTATATTTTAAGTAAGATGCAACCTCCATGACGCAAATGACCCTGTGGGTTGACGCGTCGTAAAATTTTAAATCATCATCATCATCATCATCATCAGTGACCTTGACCTCACTGGAGGACTTAGATGAGAATTTCTTGTACCCACTATATCTCCTAGACCAATGGATAGAATTTCACCAAACTTAGATGGATACATAATTGGGACATGTTTAAAAATTGATTACATTTTGATGACCTTGACCTCATTTTCAAGGTCACTGGAGGACTTAGATGACAATTTCCTGTTACCACAATATCTCATGAGCCAATGGATGGAATTTCACCAAACTTGCTGGGATACATTACTGGGACTAGCTTTAGAGCTGATCAGATTCTGATGAACTTGGCCTCATTTTCAAGGTCACTGGAGGACATTGATGGCAATTTCTTGTACCCATTATATCTCATGAACCAATAGATGGAATTTCACCAAACACTTGCATGGATACATCACCGGGACTAGCTTAAGAGCTGATTAGATTTTGGTGCCCTTGACCTCATTTCAAGGTCACTGGAGGACTAAGATGGCAATTTCATGTACCCATAATATCTCATGAGCCAATAGATGGAATTTCACCAAACTTGCATGGATACATCACTGGGACTAGAGCAAGAGCTGATCAGATTCTGATGACCTTGACCTCAGTTTCAATGTCACAGGAGGACTAAAATATGTGAAAATTTCACTGAAGTTGATATATCTCATTAGCCTTTGGCTTGATTTCCACTTTACTTTCATAGATATACTTTTGGGACAATCTCAAGAGTTTACTATGTTTTGATTACCTTGACCCCATTTTCAAGGTCAAAAGCTAACTTAATGATGCTTTTTTCTATTAAAACTTACATGTAGTTATATCTTGATCCAATTGACAAATATTTAGCAGACTTGCATGAATATATTGTTGTGACAGGTTTAAGACATGTTTAGTAATTGGTGACCTTGACCCATTTTTCAAGGACATAGTCAGATATGTAGGATATCTTTAGAACCAAACTTGCCTAGCTATTTTACTTGTACAGGCTATATATTCATTATAGGGGATGAGAAATGGGCTGGTGGAGGGACATCAGTTTTTTTTTTTGTTTTTTTTTTTTTTTGTTTCTTTTGGAAACCTGAGATTCAAAGTAAAATTTTGTGATTTGAAAGTGGTCAGATATTCTTTTCGCTCGATTAAGAAAACTGTACAATTATATTTAAAAAAAAACAGTGCAGTAACGTTATTACAGCTGAAAACTTTTAATACGGCGTTTATTTCAACAACGTTATTGTCGTCTGACTCTGTCGCCGCGTTAAATAAACGCTGGGCAGGTCAAGGATCTGTGTTTTGTGTTTGGGGTGTTTACTTGCAAAGATTCCATGTCTCTGGCAACGGTTCCGAGACTAAAGGTTGTCTAGCATCTACATGCGAACGCCCAACTATCAGGGCGTCCAGCTTCCTGGGCTAAAGCCAGGGACCGAGTGCAAAAAGCGGACGTTAGCGTAAGCCCGACGTACGTACGTCGTAAAAATGTCACAGAATTTTAATCGGTGTGCACAACCGAGGCGTGTCGTAAACTTAGTCGTAACTCACGTCTGCTCTAGATAGTAGACGTAACACTGGCGCATCGTATTCTTTTAAAGTTATTCCGTTAGTGCTGCATATAGATATGGTCGGAATGTTACGCTGGATAGATGATATGCAATATAGAAGGCTTTTAAATAGGGAGAGGATAATCAGAGACAGACTCTATCCTTTGGAAAACTATAATGACATCGAGCTATATGAACCGCCAAAGGTCGCTGGAACTGATTGATGAGCTGCGACCAGACTTACAACTTTAATGTTTATTATTACTATTATTATTATTATTATCATTATTATTATTCGTTTATCATGTAATTGTCCTTATACATGGCCAACATTCAGTATTTAATTTAAAGTTTTTTCCTGATAGGCCATTTTCATTGGCATCTAAAAGTACATTTGCGATACAAAAAGTGGTGTAATGAACATTTAAACTAGCGTAAAATATATCGAGAAAATCATTCATGAAACCCAAGTGCTTATCGTTTTTGAGACCACTACGCTGGACGTGCTCCAGTCGCAACTACGCCTGACGTTCGCTTGCTTCGTGCACTTGGATTATCATACAGTCGTATGATGGACTTAGTTGCGCCGACGTTCGTAACCTACGCCGGCGTAGTTTACGCCTCCTTTGTGCACTCGGCCCCAGATGAGACCCAACATTCCGAGGAATTCTTGTATGTTCCAGCAGCAAATGAGTGTCAAATAGTGCATATCCTGAGCTGACGGCTTCTTAAAGGAATATCCGTATTTTTATATGACGCTTTTCACGAAATATTGATAGCCAGGCTTCCAACGACTGAAATTATGTAGTAAGGAAACCCTCATTAGCAAATGTCATTAGCAAAATTTAATTAAAGCAGTCTAAGTAAAGCGGGTATTTCGTGCTTCTTAAATGTAGTTGGCGCCCTATGGTGGCTGGTTTGTGCCATTTCGTCTTTTCGTCTTTTCGCCGCGAAAAGACGCCACGCGAAAAGACGAAAAGACGAAAAGACGCCATGCGAAAAGACGAAAAGACGAAAAAACGCCAGGCGAAAAGACGAAATAACGCCATGCGAAAAGACGAAAAGACGAAACCCGCCACGCGAAAAGACGAAATTTCAGCGCGAAAAGACGAAAAAACGCCATGCGAAAAGACGCCATTTGAAACTCTTAATTTGTCGTCTTTTCGCGTGGCGTCTTTTCGTCTTTTCGTCTTTTCGCCTGGCGTCTTTTCGTCTTTTCGTCTTTTCGCATGGCGTTATTTCGTCTTTTCGCATGGCGTTATTTCGTCTTTTCGTCTTTTCGCTTGGCGTTATTTCGTCTTTTCGTCTTTTCGCGTGGCGTTATTTCGTCTTTTCGTCTTTTCGCGTGGCGTTATTTCGTCTTTTCGTCTTTTCGCATGGCGTCTTTTCGTCTTTTCGCATCACGTGTTTTGCATTAAGATGTATCAATAAATCCTATTCTAAATGCAGTTAATACTTTGAAAACTTAGACAGGTGTTTCTTTTTTAAACTGTGTAGACCCTGATCAGAATGCAGTCTATAAAGAAGTGTACTAATCACGGTTTGCAGTTTTTGCCGCTAAACTGTTCTTTTAAAAACATTACCAAAAATATGAGGAAAGAGGTCATTATGGTATTTCTACTGAACGGGCAGAAAAGAAAATGAGCCGTCCTAATGTTTTGGAGTAAAATACTCCAAACAAGTTTCAACATATCTTAATTTTGATCTTAAACGGCCTAAAAGATTAACCACTTGTTGACCATGTAATCTCTCTCAAACTATGGAAGACGAAGGTGTCTATACAAACATTGAAACATTGTTCACTTCGCTGTAAGTGTTATGATATGAAAATATAATGATACAGTATGTTCCCTAATTTGACATACATTTACCCGCAGCTAACCCAAAATTTTAACAAGTTTATAGTTTTCTAAAGACGTGCCAATCGCAGACAGAGCAGAGCCTGATTAGACTTCTCTTTGGCTTTCGCATATGTGTCCCAATATATAAGAATTTTATATTGAAAATGTGCCCCCTTCCGCCATTTTTACAAAGGGGCACAACTACCGTTACTTCCTCTACAAGTCTTCTTTAAACGACAGGGATGGATTTTGCTAGCTCAACTAGGGCAGCTGAAGACAGGACTAGGTGGAAAAGGAGTGTTGTAGAGTCATCTGTGGTGCCCCAACGACCTCACAGGATTATGGGATAGGCTAGACTAGACTAGCGGTTGCAGTCAGTTCGACCCCCCGCCCCCTCTACACACACACACACACACACACACACACACACACACACACACACACACACTCTCTCGCCTCAGTGGTCCTTCAGATGTGACTCTAAACCGCGAGGTCATGTCCTCATATGACCTTAGCATTGGTGGGACGTTTTACCCAATTCTCTCGATCTCTCAGTTTGAACAATAATATTGTAACACAGTTTACTCAGAAAATACATTAAGTAGTAGATTAGGTGCTAGCATTAAGTAATAAATTTGGACCATGTTACCATTATGATCCTAAATTCTAGGACATATGTGTCCTAGGAAAACAGTGGGCTGGTCAGGCTCTGCATTGGTAACCATTCTGCGTATGTTATGATACAGCTCGAGATATTAAAATCTACTTGTTCAAATTTAAAAAGAAGAAAAGGAAAGAAAAACGGTTATTTTTAAGTAGGATGCAAGGAGACACAGGCTTCAACATATTTGTATCTGTGCTTAAGGTGAACGAGACCACTCTCAATGGGAAGCAATTTTGCATTTTTGACTCCTTTCTTAAGGAGGGCCAGCTCTTGAAAGTAGAATTTGGTCCTCTAGGAGCAAATTCTTTCCTTGAAGAGTAGACCTATTTAAGAATCTAACTTTCTGTTTGCTTCACTTTCCTATCTCGGGAAGCAAAGAGAATGTCACAAAAGTTGTTCCTCTTTGTAAATATGACAGAAGGGGACAAAATGTTCAATATTAGAGAGATCTTTCTTGGAGGTGTATACATTCAGCTATTGATTGATTGATTGATTTATTGCTTAATGTCCGCAGTAAACATCTATGGTCATGTCGGGACCTCCTAAGCGATTAACCAGTACTAAGTGCACATACTTTCGCCAGTAACTGACAACTGCCCTTCTTGAATCAGCGGAAGGAGAAACGAAAGTATGTGGCCAGACCAGGTATCGAACCCAGAACGAACCCAGAACCTCTGACATATGAGTCAGGTGCCCTACCGATTGCGCTACGCGGCCCGGCATACATTCAGCTATACATTCAAACCTGCTTATGGTCAGCTATCAGTCAAACCTGCTTATGTGGTCACCTCTATTAAGGGATCACCTCGCTTAAGCAGCCACCTTTTCTTGGTCCTTTGAACCAAAATACAGTGCAAATGAAATGTATTAAGGGGTCAACTGTCTTAAGTAGCCACTTTTGTCCTTCCCTTGGGTGACCCCTTAAGACAGGTTTGACGGTATTTCTCAAAAATGCTTGCGACAACAATGTACTAGGTCTGCCTATGGTCCTCAATGCGCAAATTTGCGTCTGCTAATTTTTAAGTCAACATGGCCCCGATTTTTTAATCAATAACTGTAATTATTGCCGACCCCATACTAATACTTATAGCTATCCTTTTCACTTTTAGCAAGTTTTATTTTTCTGTCGGATAAAATAGAGTTTCAGTGGCAAATCCCTTCTAATTTTCATAAGACTGCTGCTTGACTTGACTGATTATCTTGATAATATCTGTGTTTGATCTCAGTCAACAAGGCACAAATTTATTATTCAATTTAAACGGTACCATACTGACCGAAAATGTTGCCGACCCCAGTGCACGTTAATTTTATAGTCTATCCTTACAATTTTTAGCTGTCAAAAAGATATATTTTATATATTAAAAAAAGCATTTCAGTGGCATATTCTGTGATCAGACTGCTTCTGTAGCTGCGTTTGCAGTAGTCTGATATGAGTCTATATTGGTTACTCAGACAAACTGTCTTAGTATTAGGAATCAATACAGGAATCAATACAGTTATCAATAGAAGGGTATTTGTGTGTCGTTTTTTCGTCTTTTCGTCTTTTCGTCTTTTCGCCTGGCGTCTTTTCGTCTTTTCGTCTTTTCGCATGGCGTTATTTCGTCTTTTCGCGTGGCGTTATTTCGTCTTTTCGTCTTTTCGCATTTCGTTATTTCGTCTTTTCGCGCCGAAAAGACGAAAAGACGCCATGCGAAAAGACGAAAAGACGAAATAACGCCACGCGAAAAGACGAAAAAACGAAATAACGCCACGCGAAAAGACGAAAAGACGAAAAGACGCCATGCGAAAAGACGAAAAGACGAAATAACGCCATGCGAAAAGACGAAATAACGCCATGCGAAAAGACGAAAAGACGAAAAGACGCCAGGCGAAAAGACGAAAAGACGCCACGCGAAAAGACGACAAATTAAGAGTTTCAAATGGCGTCTTTTCGCATGGCGTTTTTTCGTCTTTTCGCGCTGAAAGTTCGTCTTTTCGCGTGGCGGGTTTCGTCTTTTCGTCTTTTCGCATGGCGTTATTTCGTCTTTTCGTCTTTTCGCATGGCGTTTTTTCGTCTTTTCGTCTTTTCGCATGGCGTCTTTTCGTCTTTTCGTCTTTTCGCCTGGCGTCTTTTCCCGGCGACAAGATGAAAAGACGAAATGGCACAAACCAGCCACCATAGGCGCCCAAGTGCAGATCTTAACATTGTAACTTGATAGCCATCTCTGGTTTGTTACCGTAATAACTATATGCATTGGAAAACCGTAAGGTGAATGGGTAGACTTACAACTCCGCCATTTTAAGTTTGCCTGCCTTCCGAATTGGGGTCAAGGTCAACGCTTAAGGAAAGAATTTGCTCCTCCAGGAGCTACTAATTCTGTCTTTTAAGAGTAGACCCCGTTTTGGAAGGCAACGTCGTCCAAAGGAGCAAGCAGAAAGTCAATAAAGTCGTCCCCTTTTATAAAGATGGCGGGAACACATGGAGGTGTCCCCATATACCTTAATGGTTTAAATTGTGTGACAAATTCGGTTGTATTGTTCTGCAGATTTGAACAAAGCTTTTGGCGAGAAACTGGACCTCTCAGCATGAGACTAATTGTCAGAAAATTGGTCTGAATCTGGGGTCTGAATGCATAGGTGGAGTAAGCTTGCATGCGTACATGCGCAGTCTGTTTAATGCATGCGTCATTCCGCCAAACAGATTTGGATATTTGGGAATTATTAAGCCATACCAGTTGCAATATAAAACCATATAATACATTGCAGAATCGACATAATTGTGAAGCAAAAGAAGATATGGCGGCACCAATGAATTTGTCTACTGTTTTGCACGGGAATCATCTGAGTAATGATATAGCGGCTAAGTAAGCAAAGCAGCGGCACAAGTTGTTTGACGTGTAAACTTGTACACCGTATACCGCGTTCAACCGAATATCAAACAATAAAAGCTTCTTGTTTTTTTTACTTGATTGGTATCTTTATTTCCTCCAGGAAACATGACTGCTAGTTACATGTAATGTACTCATTGGAATCGTTAAAGATGTAGTTAAGCTCCCGGGCAACCCATCCAACCTACCCTGTGATTCCAACATCTTTTTCACGTCAAGATCGAAAATTACAACCTGTCAGCGCCTACCTGACCAAGTTTATTTAATTTGTAGTAATTTATTATTCGAAATAATTTAATAAGATTTCTTTGAAACAAGTTATATGACTTGAACAAAGGCCAAGTTCGGGTCAGATACAGAAATGGGGTAGGGTTGAGAGGAGAACGGCGTGCTGCCACAATTGCGCTGTACCCTTGATTGACCCGCGGACTGATTGTTGAAAGGACTTAGATCATGTTGACCGGTAGATCCTCAGAATAAGTTTGCCATCAGAAAGACGGATTATGCTTAAAGCTCTAAGTATTGGGAAAGATATGACTGAGCAAACAGTGCACACCTTGATCAGACTGCTCCTAGAGGAGCAGTCTGATCAGGGTGTACAATGTTTGCAATTTAGCAAAAGTCTTATCATCTCCTGATATAGCAAACAAACTTTTCTAAATTGAAAGTCCTTTTAAAGAAATTAAACTTCGGGTCAATGTCCCAAAACATAAGAGTGATTTCGGTAATTTTGGTTATTTTCTGTCCAGTTTGACCCTTGTCCTCTCATTGACCGGTCCGAAATGATGGCTGCATTGTCCAGCTTCGGCCATTTCAGTTCCTAATGAAAACCAAGTGACCAATGCCCATTTCTTGTCTGACCACCACTCTGTGGCTATTGTGTTAAGGTCATGTGTCATTAGGATAAAGGAAGGCTACTTTAGTTTGAATGCAGAAACTGTTTTCAGTGTGACTAATTTGGCCATAATTTACAGAAAATGAAACGCTGCAATTTGAACATGGGGCACTTTAACTGTCAGTATTTGTTATGTGTGAAAACAGAGGCACATTACGAGAATATTTTTGTTCGTATAGTTGTAAGGTTTGGAAGTTATACCACCGTTACCAGAAAAGGCCAACTTTAGCATATGAATAAGGTCTACACTGATAAGGATGGTATAAAATAGTTATACCATGGTTTGTGGGCCAGTACGGGAGATAATTCACTCGCTAAAGCTCGTGGATTATCTCCTCGTACAGGCGGACAAACCATCACTAAAGCTCGTGGATTATCTTCTCGTACAGGCGGACAAACCATGGTATAACTATTACGAGTACAAACCTGTCTTGTGGGGTCACCCAAGGGAAGGACAGAATTGGCTGCTTCAGACAGATGACCCCTTAATACAGGTTCACTTGCACTGTATTTTTGATTTAAGGGATCCATAAAAGATGGCTGGTTAAGACAGGTGATCCTTAAATAGATGACTACATAAGCAGGTTTGCATTGGAAAAGAAACAGACAGACTCGGTGCCAGAAGGTGCATGCTATGGATTCCGTTCTCTTGGGTCTCCTGGGGAACATCGTTATGAGAGATGGGCGAAAAAATAGTAAGCACATAACCAACTGGTTCGGCTTAGAATGCCATAGCTATACATTGAAAATGTTTGGTCTCTCGTCTAAGTGTTAACTTCACTAAGACAGAAATAACGCTTCCACCCTAACCTAAATAATACTGTTTTGGAAAAAGATGTGTGCTATACACAAGTGTTTGCAATGTATTTATTTCAACTATTTTCGCGGTAGCATTTATAAGTGCGTGAACTTAAAACATAGAATTAAATGACTGGATAATAATTATAGGTTTGAGAAAGTCACACTTTTCCATTGTAAGAATTTCAGGAAGCATCTCACTTATAATTCGGGAGGAGCATGGCATACATTATGCCATGCTCCTCTCGAATAATATATGAGATGACGTCATAGATCTGTTACTATAGCAGCTATTACCAACTGTGCTAAGTATCTTGACAGACTGACGTCTTGATGACGTCACTTAGACATCCATATGAACTCTAATTTGCTACGGCAACAGAAATATGACGTCATTGGTTCCGGAGCATGGCAAACAGTGTATGCCATGCTCCGCCAATTTTTCAATGACAATACAAAATGAAATTCTTTCAATAGAAACTTCAGTTTTTCTCAAACAAATAATTATTCTCAAGTGATTTCATTCCGTTTTTTAAATACCCGCGAATATTTTGTTGATATGAACTAATAATTACATTGATTCGGGCGACGCCAATGACGTCATAATATACATGGTTCTCCAAAATTTGATTGGACATCGGCGAAGTCATGACGTCATTCCCGCTGTTAGCAGAAAACTACATGTAAATGTTTATAGCGCTTATGTAGGATTTTTCATCAAGATTTTGATTGAAACGAATGTAATCAGGCCTACATGTATAAGCAATGAACTTAATTGTTCCGATGTTTATCGAAGTGTAAACTACATTGAGTTGCGTGCAAAGTTTACATGAGGTTTATTCACTTTGCACGCGACCCAATGTAGTTTACACTTCTATAAACCTCAGAAAAAATGGAATTCATTCCTTAAACATCAAACGTAAAAAATTCCCAAACTTTAGTGGCTGTATCTAAAACTGCAAATCCGCGATTGTTTGTCTCCGAAAATAAAAAAAAAATTACAGTACTTGAATATGTGAGAAGGCAACTAAAAACATATGCATCCAAATCTGCAAAACAAACAAACACCTGCAAGATGGACACAAGTAAAAAGCTTGTAAAAGGAGGCTTATTGCAAAGACCTCTTTAAGACACTTTTCAATACAAAACAAATAAAGAACCGGGCACGCGCGCATGTCCAGCGCAGAGCATCCGATTGTGTCCATTTCAAATTACTATTTGAAAAGATAATGATGATGTGCATCTCCCTTTATGATTTAAATGAGGTCCCCCGGATAAATGGGGCTGCTGCAGATGTACAGGTATTCAATTTCTGCATCCATTCATCTTGTCATCCTGTCCAGATTAAGGGGCCAAGGGGCCTTAGCCATTAGGTAAAAATAGGAAAAGTCATATATGGTCTCTATATATACCAGAACTTTGGTTAGAACTATGGCAAATACAGGATTTTTTTTCTATTAAAATATCAAAGATTTGGCTTCAAAAGAAGCCAAATCTGTGATCTTTTTATAGAAAAAAGACCTTTCTCAGACTCAAAAATTAAGTCAAGTCCTCTTAATCGTGATAAAAGGCGCCTTGTTTTTCGACATGGCTTCAGATTAATGTGCAGCTGTACACGAGGGCACGCGTGCCACGCCAGTCCAGGGAACCGGATCCGGCTCCCACGCCCACATTCATTGCACCTATTGTGCAATATGCAGAGGTCGCTGTTGTCCGGCCTTGGTCCGTCTACAATATCGAACTGGTTTTGGGGCTAAAATAGTAAAAAAAAATTTCCAGGGGCTATTGGTATTTTGCGGGAACGGAAAACAGACTTTTTACGGAATAAAACGCAACGTTATTTTTTAAGATTGACAAAGGAGGTTATCATTGCACTTAATTCCGTAAAATAATATGCAAATTTAGCGACCAATTTTATTATAATAATCAATAATTATTAGTTTGAGAAATCAGAGGGTGGGTCTGTGCTGGGGAGGTGGAGGCTAGTAGCCGTTCCGTTCCGCAAAATACCAATAGCCCGAGGCAAACACACACACGCACACTCACACACACACACAAAGAAAAGCTTCTGGCCCAAAAAATAAGCAAGTCTTCAGCTGTGATGACTAGGCCTAATAATGATAATAATAATAAATGTGGAATCAGTTTTTGCACCAAACCCTTTATGTCATTTTACGCAAAAATACGCTTCAGAAATTGAACAGGCATACATGTATGGACGCTTTAAGGGGCATATTGCCTCGCTTTACACTCCTCCATCTTTGAATATTGGGAAGTCCATTATTTACAAAATAGATGAATGAATGCATTTTCAGATGAAATAACAGCCAGTTTCATTCTCGATCCCTTCTAAGTGGCGGTCAACTTTTAAAGAATCAATTCGCTCTCATAGGAGTAAATTCTTTCTTTTAACAATAAATCCCATTTTGGAGAAGCTATGTCATTCAGGGAGGCAAACAGGAAGTCACAAACAGGCTTCTCTAAAATGTAAAGATGGCGGAAAACATGGAGGTATACCCATTTATCAATAAAAAAGACAGAAACGAAACTAAGAGGACTCATCATAAGCTGTCACATTTGTACATGTATCACCGCTGACAGTAAAGATGGAGGGCACAAAAATGTCTTTTACAAAACAGGAAATATTACAGTGACATTAGTTTTGAAAAACATATATACACATAGTTTCTAGATATCAGATTCATTGCTATGGTATACGTAGTTATCTTTGTCAGTGGTTTTACTATGCTTTTCATGCGATGGTTTTTCCAGTCACAAGAGGATCATATATTTCTTGATATAAATTCAATGTTATTCCAAATGTTCCAGGTTTGCTCTCGTTCATCATCGCTCATTGTTCAACAGTCAATCTGAAAGCAATCTTGGTTTAGTTCAATGATAAAAATATCGAGACAGATTGACACTGAATGTTGCAAATGGTCTGCAATCTCAAAGTGATAGTTCATGTTGGAACTGGTCTGCAGTCAGTGTTGCGCCAGGTTTTCACTCATTTTTGATCAATGTCTGTAGTCGTACATCAAGATTCAGTGGTGATTTAGACCTTTCTTGAATATCATTTAAAATAATTTCAGGGTCCAGAATTACAATTGTTCCTTAAAGGTAAGGCCACTTGTGGGATGAACTCAACTGATTTTCGAAAATATACATGAACAGTGCTATTTTTCACAACGGTGGCCAGTCCTGTGCCCAGGTTAGAGATAGAAATTTTATGTGAGTCAAAGTCAACATTTTAGAATTTAAGCTGGGGTTACATACATCATGGCAGAACAGCGTCATTGGAAGCCGTGTATAACTTGACCGTTGACAAGGAAGTAAAGCAAATACTAATGTCTTAAGAAGCCGACTGCGTTAATTTTCTCTCTCTCTCTCTCTCTCTCTCTCTCTCTCTCTCTCTCTCTCTCTCTCTCAGGTTTTCTAGATTTCAGGCTTTTTCAATATAAAAATACGGAAAAAGCTACTGTTGTTGGTTTGTTGTTATGTTGATTATTTTGCTAGGAGTAGTTCAGAAAAGACGTTGAGGCAAGCTACGCTGTCCTACAACAACTCTCGTCAGTGATGGGAATGAACCGTTAAAATTAGTGTCAAAGCAAGTTACAACCATTATTTTTACCGAATGACGATTGTGTACATATCCACGAGTAATGCACCTTCGAGATGCCACCTATCACCCCCGGTGATCCCTCTGCATGATAAATTATCTAAGCCAAGTTTCAACAAAACCGGTCTCAATCCACAAACTTTCTGCGCAGGCCCATACTGACCATGAACATGGCGGCCCGACCAGACTAGCTGCGACTCTCTTTAAACAAATCTATAAGATCAATTCATTGTTTTACGAACTGTGACTGCCCATGACCAGACCGCGCATATCTGCGCGATCTGGTCAGGGGCTGGCACAGTTCGTGTATGGTTTAAGAGAGGTTTGATTACTAAGCGGTAAATTTATAACATGTCCAGTTGATAAATTCGTTGGCAGTCGGTCAATGTAACACAACTCCGGACCACACCGGTAACAATTACTTCTTGTAAAGCAAATGCATGTAATTTTTACCTGTTACAATGGGTTCTCGGACATTTGACCTGTTTTCTCTTGTGCAACAATGCCCGCCCACTGTTTAGCAACGCTACGTGTCAACTGCACATGAGAAATTCTAGAATATGCATTACCTTATTAACCTTAACTAATAAGACACTGCCATAATTTCTGGATAATAATTTACTTGTCTTGCTTATGGAATAGGTTCCTAAGCTGTTGGCTATTAGTGCAAAGCCTGACCACCCAGCCCTTTTGGAGGCTTAAGGGAAAAATTATAAATGAGAAACTCAAAGAATTGCGTGTGTGCGGGGGGAGGGGGGGGGGTGGTGAAATTGTAAAATTCCTTTTGTCAGTTTATGCAGCACACCTTAGGTTGAAAACAAAAATTGAGCCACGGCACGACAAAACAAACAAAGTGTGCGCCCATCAAAGACTCAGATCAGCCTGGGCATCCGTCCAGTCTCATCAGAATCTTGAATCTTTGCTTTTGCTTACAGGATATCTAAAGGTCACGGACAGCAAAGACTCTGATCAGACTGGGCGGATGCCCAGGCTGATCTGAGTCTTAGCTGGGCGCACAAATTAAAAATACAGAAACCTTGCAGGAATGGATGGACGGATGGATGGATGGATGGATTGTGGTTTTACATCCTTTTCAACAGTATTTCGATCATATCAAGACGATGGGAGGGTGGTAATGAAAGGCTGTATGCAATGGAATCCCATTTACGATTGAAAAGATTTCCGCCTCCGGGAATCGAACTCGGGATCGCTAGAACCCACTGAATACCGCGGCTCTAAATGACAAGAATTCCGCGGAATGCTATGTCGCACCTGCATTGCACTTCCACAGTTACTGTAGCAGAGGTCATGGCCCGCTGATTGATGTTCCATGCAATATTTCAACCAAATATACCAAGTGGTTCTGAAATAGAAGCTGATTTTGTTGTTTTTGCCATTTTAGTAAAGGCAGCCATCTTGGATTCTCGACCTGGCTGAATTTTACCTGTATATGAAATTTGAAAACTATGGCTGCAATGGTTTTGGAGAAATTAATTGAACAGACTTTAAAAGTAAATGTGAATGTTTTTGTTGCAATGGCAAACATCTTGGATTCTCGACCTGGCTGAATTTGCTCTTTCTGAAGCATTGCAGTCTGGTCATGCTCCATATAAAATTTAAGAACCATGGGTGCAGTGGTTTTGGAGAAAATTAATTAAATATAGACCTTAACGCCAGGTTTAACGTAAATGTGAGCGCTTTTTTGTTGCAATGGCGGCCATCTTGGATTCTTGACCTGGCTGAATTTTACCAATCTGAAGTCTAGCAGTCTGGTCATGCTCCATGTGGAATTTGAGAACCATGGGTGCAGTGATTTGGAGAAAATAGAATTTAACGCCAGTGTTAACGTAAAAATTATGAGAACGGAATTTGTTGCAATGGCGGCCATCTTGGATTCTCGACCTGGCTGATTTTTATCATTCTGAGGTCTTGCAGTCTGGTCATGCTCCATGTAAAATTTAAGAACAATGGGTACAGTGGTTTTTAATTTAATAGAATTTAACCCCAGGGTTAACGTAAAATCAATGTGAACGGAAATTTGTTGCAATGGCGGCCATCTTGGATTCTCAACCTGGCTGATTTTTATCATTCTGAGGTCTTGCAGTCTGGTCATGCTCCATATGAAATTTGAGAACCATGGGTGCAGTGGTTTTGGAGAAATTAATATTTAACGCCAGGGTTGAGGTAAATGTGAACGGACTGGCGGACGGAATGACGGACGGAAAACCGGACGCCTATATCGCACCTTGCTAAAGCAGGTGCGACAAAAACGACAACGTAACAAAACAGAACAGACCTAAGGTGGAAAGCAAAGACAGGCAAACAATCAAGTATCCAGCAGAATCTGCAACTCAACTTAAAGTGAATGGGTACACAGTCATTCAGGGGACGTAATTCCTTTATGTTCAAGTTTGCCTCCCTTGTCGATGGGTGTCAACATTGTACAAAAAATTAAGAAAACATCATGAGGCAAATGCTCCAAATGCGATCCGCTTATGCATAGCTCAGCTAGGCAATCGTAGTTTGCATTTTTCATTCATCCAGGTCCTTTTATTGCCTAAGGGACGGGATGGGGGTGCATTCATATTCTCAGACCAGACTGCACATATACTAGTGTATGTAGGCCTGTCTGAGCACAGGCACCTTGAAAACATCTTTAGACAGGGTTCTACACGACACGTGTTTACATGTCAATTAACATCATAATTTACAAAAGTATCCAGAAGTATTGTCAGTGACGTTTTGCCACCCAGAGTTAGGTCATAAAGATGTCACAGAATAGGATGGTTAAAGCTAATTTCCACCAACTGTACAGCAACAATTTTCGCAAATTATATAAATTATCGTATCATATATCAACTAACTGTACACTGTACAGTTAGTTGATAAAAGATACTTTAATTCATTTTATCAAATAACTAAAAGAAAGTTGCAAACTCTTGATCTCGGATATCAAGAATATTGTTGTGATGCATTGAAATTTTTGTTCAGCAAAAAAGAAATATGTTAAAGCAGCTGACCGATACAAGGGCCCGGGCCCAAGATGGGTGGGGACAGGAAGTCAGCACCCTTTTATCGTAAATTTGTGAAGCCTTATCATTTATATATCCAATACATAGTAGGTGCGCCTTCTGCTCAGGAACTGCAATGTTTCTCTTAAAGGCGATTTCTCCAAAAGCCCCAGCAAAAGAAAAAGAAATGGAAGTTTCTGGTCATCAGTTGCTCAATACGGGCTCAGCTAAGTCGAGACACGCAAAAAATACTTCTCGCATATGCGAACAGCAAAGTCGCTGACCACTCTGTGCATTCGCACAGTCTGATCAGAGCCCTTGCTTTTCACATACTATGAATGGACCATAAGGAATCTACAAGCACAAAATAAAGGCTATAGTTAGACTGCACAGGTTCGTAGGTTAATCTGAGTCTTCGAATTTCACAGATTCCTCAAGCCTGAAATGTTCCATTAAAAATTTGCTCATCAAAAATTATGTCCATATTTGACCGAAAAACGGAACAGATTGGTTTTACAGCACTGTTATGCGGCCAGAAGATAAGATAAAATAGCAAACAGTGTAGGTCCTGATCAGACTGCTCCCGTGTACGACCAAGGAGAAGTCTGATGCCGGTGGGCCTGCACTGTTTTGCACAGACCATTCTGTCCCAATACTTAAAATTCTAACGGTAATCTTGTACCATAACCCCATAATATCTTGACTCCTGGGTTGGCATTACATGAAAAGTGTGAAATAAAAAAGGGAAAAAATAAAAGAAACTCACAAGTAGGGACACGTGCAGAATTAGTGTATCGGCTATAATTATAACGCCAGCATTGTACTTGGGATTCTTCTTTTGAAGCTTGGGCTAAAGTGTAAAATGCGGGTCATTGGCAGTCGATTTTTCTCTAAGACCTAACCAAGTTGTTCAAGTGTTTCTGATTTTCTGCTAGTAATTCGCCATAAATCTATCCCGTCATGAGGGCTGGATTCTTTTAATTAGGCAAAGCAGATGCACTGTCCACAAATGATCGATTTTGATTTTTGATACTTTAGAAATGGAGAGGTAGAGGGAGGGAGAGAGAGAGAGAGATGTAGACAAGCGTGGAAACCTGCATTCATGCCTTCAGCCTGTTTATGTCAGCGTGCTATTTTCTCCCATTTCCCCATGATTACGGAGAGAGACACAGACACAGAGAGTGACAGAAAGACGGGGGGAGAGAGAGAAAGAGACAGAGATTTTCCCATAATTACGGAGAGAGAGAGAGAGAGATTTTCAGGTCATTGTATCAGTAAAAACCCAGATAAATCCGCAGTTCATTGAGACTACCATACTTATAAACCAAACAAAAAAAGAAACGCACACAGTAATATTTTGGTATTTTCTTGGGAATAACAATTTATTTAAAACAATAATTCGTACAGTGTTATAGGTAGACAATCGGACAGTTCAGCCCGAAAAATTTCATTTAATTGTGTCAATTCAGTACTTTGTGACGCGTCTCTGAACAAGGCAGGGGCCAGTTTTCAATGTCACAGTCTTCATTAAGAGGCCATTGTCAGCGATTTCATTAATGCGTATTTTTATGCATATGGAAGGTACAAATACTCATCTACGCCATGATGAATTCAAGCAAGATTTGATCAGAAATACGGATTTTTAGACATTTTCTAATCATGCTATAAAAGGTAAATTAAATGGGAAACTCTTACTATGTGCGTTTCTTTTTTCTTTTTTTTTTTTTTTTTTTTTTTGTTTGGTATATAACGAACAGCTAGTAAACAGATGAAACAGCAAACATGCGCAGGCTTATCTGATATTCGCTCTTTGAACAGTGGTAAAACACATAAAGGAGAGGGACGGGCTCCATCTTTCATACGCTGTGCCCAAGATACGGTAGGCTTCTAACACTTACTGCTCCTAAGCCCGCAAGGCCAAAGTAAACATAGCACAGCCCTTTGCTGGCGTGTGACCTGAACAGCACACGTGCAGCAAATTTTTATGTAAATATTGTCAGAAACTGTTTGTTGCTCCTTTTAAGATTTTCCGCGAGATCAAAGAGAAATAAAAATATTTTCGAAAATACTGGATTTTCTTTTTTATTACAATTTCCGTCCTAAACTATGCAGCTTGCATCGGAAATATATTATGGATCGCGTCAGGAGACAAGGTGTGTGGATAAACAGCGACGGAATAGATCCACACAGGCTAATCAGAACCATCGCTGTTTGCATAAATAACCTATCGGTCATTAGGAATCTAGATAGTGAAATCAATTTGTGCAAATGAGCAGGCTGACCTTACTCAGTAGGTTGTTTTGGACAGACGGCATGTTTTCTCGTGACGGAAAGTATCATTGACGGAGGATTAAAATTTATTAAAATATTCGTTTTCTGTTACCACAACTTCGCAGTGTTGATTTAGTACCCTCTGCCATATGTAAATATTCTTATTACAGATCAAACTTGTTTAATATCAAATTCAAATTTTATGCCCCAAACGTTTCACTTATTTTTGTTATTTTGGGCCTTTATTGTCAGATTCAAAATTTACACCCGAATGGGCATATTATTATTATCATAATTATTATTATTGTTGTTGCTGCTGCTGCTGCTGCTGTTAGGAAAGAAAAAACTTTCATGACCCCACCGCACACAGTTTAATGTGTTTTTTCATTCTGCAATCGATATAAATGAGAAAAAAACATGGTTTACATAATATACATAGCAGCCTGAGTTTTGCGGACAGCGCCTCATAATTGCTCTCTCTCTCTCTCTCCAGGTTATTGAGATTACCTGATTACGTTGTGCATACTGAACCTGCTAAATCTCGGAAGATCAAAAGAAAATTCACTATTCTCAGTATAACAATATTGCGGTTTAATATGACTAGCCAACGATTAAATGTCTACAAATCGATATTATAGTCAAAATATTAACTTCAGTAATTTGCTGATTTTAACACTCTTAAGTTTATTATAGCCACTGAAGAAATTAGCGGGATGGTAATAATTTTTAACTTGTGTCGGCATAACACCTTTAACTTTTAAGATTGTTGTGATCTACCGATATGAAAAAATTATATTGGGTTATTTCGAGGTGTTAAAATATGGTATTGAAATAACTGGCGTAATATTTAATTTTGCTGGCTGCCGAACATGGTTATCATCTTGTATCAGTTTGTTCTTCATTAAACTAACTTTGCTGTTTGTCTTTTTATTCTATTACAGTCTATATTTTATGTGTTTTTATTCGTTTTAAATCGTTTAATTTTTGCATGGCTAGGTGCCGTGGGTTCCGATACTAGCTTCGCCCAGTTGTCGCCGCTTGATTTTCTTCTTCTTTATTTCTTTTTGAAATTTAATAATGACGAAGATGTTTTCACAAATCAGTGGATAAATAGTATCTCATCGTATCTTTTGCGGTTGCAGATAAGTTGTGCCCCTGGAGACGGAAACTTTGCAATGTCATAATATTTCTACAACTTTTTCTTGAATACATCACACTCGAAAACGCTTGTGCAATCGACGAACGCGGATCAAAACCGTTAAAAACAGCGTTTTCGATTGAAGAATTGGCGACAATTTGCAATCAAAAACGCGGTTTCTAACGTGTTTTTGATCCGCGTTAATCAATTGTTAAGAGCGTTTTCGATTGCCGCGTACCCGGTGTGATACATGCGGTTGTCTTTCTTTTTTAAGGTATATGGGCAAACCTTCATGTTTTGTTGTTGTTGTTTTTTTGTCTGTTTTTTTTTTTTTCACCATTTTTACTAAGGAGAGCAACTGTCTTGACTTGCTATTTGTTCCCCTCGAGGACGTTGCCCTTCCAAAGGGGGTCTACTCTAAAATGTAAAATGTACTTGCCAACCAACTCTTTCAATAAATTTAGTTGTTGGTTTTTTTTTTCTTCTTCTTCTTAACTATTTTAAGAAACTCTGTTTTGTTCCGTTTTGACTGTTATGAGCATATAACCGCCTATATGCAATGAACTCTTTAGAAGCGGCGGTAGTGTAGAAGATAACATGCTGGGACCGCAAGATCAAACCCCCGCTTCTCCGGTCTTTCGGATGAGACTTTAAACCAAGCCTCCCATCTCCGTATGAATTAGTTGTTGGTGGGACCCGCTGTGGTGGGACCACAGTTCACTCACTAACAATGAACTCTCAACGGAACCTAAAGACCGCCAACGAATGAGTTGCACATGTTTCTTTTGCTATTCTTGTGCTTATTCGGGCAGTCGGACTGACTGGATTTTTGGTAACCGAACCCCACACGGACTGCGTATGCGCAGATTTAGACTTTGCACGTGCCTTAACATATATTTTCTCACGATCCGAAAATTGTAAGAGGCAACGGTGATGCCATGTCATTCTTTCAATCATACCCCTCTCATTTACGTGTAGTTTGTTTGCGCTTTTCTTAATTTGACATCGGCGTTAACTTCAACGGCTGCTGTGCGTATTGTGTCATTTCGACAACTTTACAAAACTAGATATCACCTATCTGTATCTGAGTGGCACGGGCGCACAAGTCAAAAACATCTTTTTTGGCCCATTCATGAGTAATGGCACTTGATACTATGTGCAAACAGCAAATACAGATCAGCTTGCGCATACACGCAAGCTGATCCGTTTTCTGTTCGCAATATAAATTCCATTGGATCCATAGATTGTTTATGCAAACAGGGAAGACTCTGCTCAGATCATGTAATGCTCAGGCTGACCTTGGTCTTCGTTTCTCGCGCATGCGTTCAGAGATGTTTTCTCGTGACCTTTGAATTTTGTGTCCTATTGATCAAGAAGTATTTTATTGAATTTACACTAAAGATTATCAGACATTTAATACGACATACCCCGCGGGTAGGGCAGATACCGTACCACAAAAACACAGAGCACGTGCTAGCAACACTCGAACTAGACGAGATCTCGTACCCCGGGGAGATCTTGTCAGCCAATCAAATTATTCTATCAGTTCAATCGCCAACTGTGCAAAGATTAGGACTGGTAAAGTCTTTGTTATGTTTCTGCTCATCCGATTTCATCACAAGAAACGAAAAACGAACCAGTATCAGAAAGATGGTCATAATTTTCCTAAATACTGGAACATGCTTCACGGTTACATTTAAAGTATTTGCTCTCATCGCCATCTTTTTCCGCCAGGGCTTTCGAAGGGAAAAAATTTCCAGAAGGCACATAAGGTTGAATCAACCTTGAATCAACCTTGATTCAACGTCGTGACGTTGAAGTAAGGTTGAATCAACCGTGAATCTTGATTCAACCTTGTGTGTCCAGTGGGTTGTGACTTCCGCGCAGACCCTGATCAGTCTTCCGCCTTGTCTGTTAGACCAAAGCAAAAATTCCTTCAATCCCATGTAGTACATTGCCCAAATAACGCTCAGTTCTAAAATTGCGTTTACAATAGGCATGCTGTGGCCGCACATAAGCACTTCAGCCCCGGATCCAGAGGGAGGGGGGTTGAGGTTTCAGCTGCGCCACCTGTGCCTGGTTAGATTAAAATTTATGTTGTGACATTTTCTTAGAATCGCCTCGGCGAGGCGATTCTAATGAGATATCACAACAAATATTTCAAGGCAAAAATGACATAATCAAAAATTATTATCAAAATTATCCCTTATCATGCCATATATTTTCAAGCCCCATATCCCCCACCCACCCCACCCGCCACACACATACATCTCGGTACCTACAAGACCTGCCAGTTTTCCAGAGCCCCACCAGCATGTGGTGGTCTGAATCCGGGTCTGCACTTCTAAAACATCAAAAGTCTTTTCAAAGATAGACAAAATTCGAACCAAGATATTACGAACTGTAACAATTAAAAGTGGCGAAAGTACAACTGGAACGTATTGACGAGGCCAATATGAACTCGGGTTTAACCTTGCTCATATGAAAGCAAAATGATACCATAATGTCAACTATCATTTGTCTGAAAAACGTGAATCAAAGGCATTTCCAGCAAACTTACTTAATAGCATAGTGTTGAATATTTACTTTTTGGAGGACACTGATATAATGCACTTTTGCCCGCGACGCAGCTCATATTTGGCATTCACATAAACCAACTGAATTAATCCATGTAATGTTATAGCATAAAATGTATTCGGTTTATGTAATTTTAAGCGAAATGGCGATGTTAGCATCTCCCTGATAATTCAGTATTTCTTGTTTTACTTTGTCAAGCCTTGTATCAATGATCTTTACAAACTGATGGTTTGCGATAATGACCTTTGACACGTGTGTTCCCCGTTACAGATTCAGTGGTCAATTACGTTTCTTTCCGCTACACCACACCGCGTTTTCCTATCTGTTCCTCCGGGACTTAATTGGGCGTTGTTTCAGTTGCGTATTCGATATAGAAAAATGTAAAATAAAGCATTTAAAATTATGTTAAAATGTTAAAAACGACTCTTTTGCATACTTGCCCGTGGACAGCACGTGTGTGCCTTGTATTAAACGTTTTATTGCAGAGCGTCACACGTGATCCCAACTGGTCATAAAGTTTATGATCTGTTGCAGCAACACGGACATGCGCTACAAAACAATACTGGACGACACTTCTAATGAAATATATAGCCTCCAGAGTACCAATAAAAAGCCAATACCATTTTCAGCATCCAGAGGCCTGTACTGACAGAAATAGACAATTGGGGGACAATAGGAAATTAAGAACGAGGATAGATATGAAATAAGAAACCAAAATCGCCAGTCCGAAATAGCCGGAACCTTCGCTTCGAAAAGAAAGAAAGGTCTTGCCAAACTCAACCCATCTCCGTACAGGCAGACGGATTTTTGATTGATTCGTTTCTTTACGTCCACGGTAAACAACTATGGTCAGTTAATCTAACCACACTATTCTTGACCAGGCTTAGAAGCGGTTAACCAGTACTAAATGCACATACTTTCGCCAGTAACTGACAACTGTCCTTCTTGAATCAGCGGAAGGAGAAACGAAAGTATGTGGCCAGACCGGGTATCAAAACCCATGACCTCTGACTTATGAGTCAGGTGCCGTACCGATTGCGCTACGCGGCCCACAGGCGGACGGAAGATGCACTATCTATCATTCTTGATCATTTCCAAGTTCAGCGTTGCTACGATTACCCTGTGAAGAATGCATATAATGTGAAATATTAACACAGATATTATCTGTTTTATCAGTTTTAAATTTGTAGTGATTTGTTATTTATTATAAGTTAATAATCATCGATCAGTCTGTACAAACAGTTACATTCTTTACAAACCGTTTGTTTTTACGTGACGTCATCACGTAAAAACAAAAGTTTTGTAAGGAATGGGCGAGGTGAAAGGTCAACACCTGAGCGCGGGCTTTGTCCTTCATTTTCCTTATCTGAGATTCTGAGCAGATAAAAAAAGGAAAACAGTTTTAGGCGATTTGCTGTCAATTTCGAATTCGGTAAAGCGTGGTGATAGGAGAGGATGTTAATGGTGTAATATCCCATAACTTTTTCAAATGAAGTGACAGTTACTTTGATACGGATTTTAATTTTTGAAATATTTCGTGTCAATTTAAATTTGATTCACGTATCACCAGTTTGCTGTAATTTACCTGTAAAGTTACTCCCATCAATCACAAAGTGTCACTGTCAGCGTGAAAACGACGTGTGAAGAAATTAACAAGATAAGATTCGGCTACCGGTGATACTTCATATCAAAATAATCTACAGATTAACTTATTACTATCCCTATTTGATATATGAGAAAAATGATTAAAAATGCACAAAATATAAAAAAAAATCTCAAGATTAAGTTGTTACTATCCCTCATTGATATATGAGAAAAATGATAACAGTTTGCATAAAATGATATATGGTGATTTTTTTCCATTATCCAATGTATAATATCTAGTCGGAATCTGAGACAACGCCATACTCAAACGATATAAAGCATAACAAAAATCTTTTCGTAGCGCAAGGAATAATGGTTAGGACCAGCTATGCAACACAATTGTGCGACTTATCTATGATAAACACACCGCTACAACATACATGGACTATCTACAAAGGAACCCGGTAGCTGAGTTAAGCGCCGGGCTGCTAAGCTACACTGTAAAAATCCGTAGATTTTACGGTAGAATAACTGGCAACCAGCTGCCAGTCCATTTCCCGTTATCTTTACGGGCGTATGCCGGTAGACCATTTCTGAAAATCACGATATGATAGGGTTATGTAAACGGGCCACATTCGAAAATACTTTTATCGCGTTGAAGGGTGTATGACAAAAGCCCATTCTACTCTACTCTGCGTGATGATTCCTGCAAATATTTACAGGCATCCGTAAAATGACGGGAAGGTTGCCACTTATTTTACCGTAAAATCTACGGAATCTACAGTGCAATGGTCCGGGTTCGAATACCGCCGGAGGCAGAATTCTTTTCATCATTTGTTGTGTTATTGTTTTACGTTCACGGTAAACAGCTATGGTGATGTCGGGACGATCAGTTAACCAATATTAGTAGGCTTCGACCTCCTAAGCGGTTAACCAGTACTATCTGCCCTTACTTTCGCCAGTAGCTGACAACTGCCCTTCTTGAGTCAGCGGAAGGGGAAACAAAAGTAAGTAGCCGGACCGGGAATCGAACCCGGGACCTCTGGCTCTTAAGTCAGACTGTGCTACGCGGATCTTTTCAATCGTAACTTTGGCTCCCTCAGCTCGATATGACTGAAACACTGTTTAAAGTGCCGTAAAACTGCAAGTCGTTCCCCAATCTTTCTGAAGCGTGATCTTATTTTCGACTGGGTTTTAACCCCCCCCCCCCCAAACCCCGCCTTTGAGACAGTATTTCGGTCTACGTCGAAATGTCTCCAAAAGGGAGGGAGGAAAATTTTTCCAAACAGCCCCATCCTGCACCTACTGCAGCTACGGCAGGCCATTACCATATTCTCTCATCTAATTAATACCAGTAAAACAGCCTAGTTTTTATTAGTGTCGACAGTTTCACGGCATCCGACTGCTACTGGTTATAAATTACCATAAGGCTTTGTCGAACACGTTTGAAGAACGAAAACACTATATCCGGCACCTACTGCAGTACCGCAGGCCTGTGCACACAGGCCTGCTGTATTTGCAGTAGGTGCCGGATTGGGCCCTTCTTCTTCAAATAGAGTTCGCAGGCGCAACTGGAGACGCCCTACTGGTGTCGGTTTGAGGTAGTGCTAGGGTCTGCTGTACGTGCAATATACGCGGAAAGAATGATTTTTGGTCTGGTGCCCGTCAGAGATGGCTCCTTGTCAGCACCGTATCTCCCGAAGGGATCGATTGATCCTAAATGTACATGTAATTCCAAGATATGGGAAAAACCGATTAGGTTTTGGTGACCTTGACCCAATTAGGGATGATCGGGTCGGGCGATCGTGATGGGTAACTTTTAGTGCCAGGGCGTCCTACTAATTTGGATAATTGTAGAGCAATGGCCTTCTGTCCTGGCAGTAAGTGCGTGTGTGTGTTGTTTGGATGCTTTTAGGGGGGGGGGGGGGGGGGGGGGGGGTTCGCCCATCAAACTTTTTTTCTTTCTCCCTCCCTATGGGAAGCGGCTCAGTATAGACTGAAATACTGTCTCAAAGGGTCGATAAACGGCCCAAAGCAACCAATCAACCCTATTTGAAGGTCACGGGTGGTCTTAAAAATTTTCTTAAAGAAAGTATCATTGTTTTTTCTATCTTCTTTTCTTTTTCTCCCTTTTAACCCTTTAGCTCTACGATTCCATGTGGAACCGTAAAGGGTAAAATGGAGAAATATCCACACACCTCCAGTGACCTTGAAATTGGTGACAAGCGAGAGTCAGAGGATCTTTGCAAGCCAAGGATACTAAGTCTACTTTGTTCTTTCTCAAGCCAAGGGCAGGTTACTTAGTACACTTTGTTCCTTTGCAAGCCAAGGGTACTAAGTCCACTTTGCTCCTTACGTACGTAAGGAACATAATGGACTTAGTAACCTTGGCTTGCGAAGATATAGCCAGAGAATTGTCGTGAGATTTGCGGCAGCAGGGCTGGGCTCGTGCGGCTGATATACGATCCATACCAGTCTAATGGGGAGGAGGAGCCCTGGTAGCTTAGTGCGTTAAGCATTGGGCTGTTACATGTAAGTTGTTTTAATCCCACTGGAAGTGGAAGTGGAATTAACTGTGAACAAGGTTCCCTTGCACACATTCTTTCATTTTCACACTGCCATCGGCTTGATTTGACTGAAATACTTTTAAAAAGGGTCGTTAAAACAAAACAAAGGTACAACTTTTTTTCTCTTCACAGATAGTTTCAGCCACCTTGGATGTATTTGTTTCCCTTCTGACCCCGTTGGGTTAGGGTGTAATTTCGGAGACAGAAGAAATGCCCTAAATGTGAGTGGGTCCACGTCTCTGTTTCTGCGCAATTTCCATAAAGGGGAACCACATTCGTACTTCCTGTTTGCTTCCCTGGAAGGAGAAACCCTTCCTCATGGAGGTATGCTCTTGAAGGGATTTTCTTGTTAGAGTAGAGGATGGAGGCGAGCTTAGAAATGACAGAGTTGCTTCCCCTCAAAGTATACCCATTCGCCTTGAAGAACTTCATCTACCAGGAAAACAAAGACTATTTTGCTAAAATAATCACCCTTGTAAAAATGGCTCTCAAACACGAAGTGCATCCATATTCCCTTGATATGGAATCTAAAGGAGTTCTGTCGATATTAAGACACCTGAATAGCATTGCTATATAACTGTTAGCAAACCGTGCAGTCCCTGATCAACTGCTCAGCGGAGCGTTGAGCAGTCTGAGCAGGGTCTACATTGTTTGTTCAACTACTACTGTCCGAATATTTGAGCCGCGACACGAAAAACCAACAAATTGGCGTGTGCGCCCAGCAAAGACTCAGATCAGCCTGGACATGCGCCCAGTCTGATTAGAGTCTTCGCTGTCGGTATGGAGGTAGCTTAGACCCTTAACTACACTTTAAGCGCACAGCGAAGACTCTGGTCAGACTGGGCGAATGCCCAGGCTGATCTGAGTCTTCACTGGGCGCACATGCCACTTTGTTGGTTTTGTCGTGTCGCGGCTTATTTGGGATAAGTACCGTACAAATAATACGAAGAAGAGAAAGACAATGCAGGTTTTCATATTTTATATTTTATATATAGTTCAGTTCTGTTTTCTATTTACATATAATACATGTAATTTAACTATAAACAATTTACATTAATTTGCATAAATATGAGAAAGGCACTGACTGCTATGAGTGGAACACATTTTAAGTAGATATTTTGATGTGAATGAGATATTTTTCTTGTTCTTCCATAAGCATGTTTTGTGCCCCTCAGTTGAAACCTCATCGTGGATGCACTTTAAACGAGGGGGCACAAAGCCATTTCTTATGTAGAATGAATAGAAATGGTATCAGAATTCTCTTTAGAAATCTGTCCTCCCAAAACAAAGGAGCTTGAGTATAATACTATTACAGTAAAGTGAGACGCAAAAGAATCCTCCCCACACCCCGTCCCCACACTACCGTATGCTTTCATCCTCTAGCTGTTGAATAGTGAGCAGTTGTATAAAGTATTATCAATATCAAAAGACATGCAAATAAAACGATCTAACAATCCAATCTTAAAGCATTTTTCTTAAATATACCACACTTTTCTTTAAGCCGAGCAATTTAAACCCCATCAATTTGAAGATAAAATGCAAATAAAGCGATTATGTTATCTACGACACATAAAAAGATGGAAAGTAAATTTTCAGTTACAGTAACGAAAGTAAAATTATGAAGTTATTATAAGCCCATCAAAGTCAGTGAACTTTTAATGCTCTCTGATCTGTATCACTAGTCAATAAAAAAAAATAACACGAGACATGAGAAAAAGGTGGCCTAGAACTTTCTGAGCGACCAGAAAAGACGCTGATCAGACTGCGCATTCGCGCAGCCTGATCAGAGTCTTTGCTGTTCGCACCAATAATCCAAACAATATAGCAAACTGCCAATATTCTGATCGGTCTGCACTAGACGAAAACCAGGGTTGATCTGTTTCTTATTCTTTTCGTTGTACGCAAAGCTATAAGACACTTTGTCTCGCAGTAAGACAACGTTGTATTTTCCAAACTGAACGTTTTCAATTGATGCTTCCCTCTTTTTCTCCCTTTTGTCGTACTTCTCAAAGTGCAGAAAAAATATTGCTGAAAAACTAATTATCCAGTGAATTCTGATATGTGCATGCACAAATCAGCATTCACCGGATACGTCAATTTTTGCGCAAATCAGAATTCACTGGATTATTCGATTTTGTTTTCAGTCTTTAGAATGAATTTGTTTCAAAGGTTATAAAAAGAAAATAAATCTTTTGAGGTCGAAATTTAAAGTAAATCCAGAAAAAA
Organism: Ctena decussata; assembly: GCA_963989385.1. Lineage (NCBI taxonomy): Eukaryota > Metazoa > Mollusca > Bivalvia > Lucinida > Lucinidae > Ctena > Ctena decussata. Next base: position 56,413,876 of record OZ022500.1, on the reverse strand, counting down.
ATGCTTACATGATTGTTCTGTGTGAAGTACGCTATAGGAGAATTGGACATATTATCAAATGGCATTTTCCCTGTATCCTTACCGAAACGAAATATAAGAATACAGGGAGATGACGTATTTTGTAGATACTCTTACCGAAACGAAATGCAAGAGTACAGAAAAAAATATTTTGTAAAATTTGAAAACAGTTAAGACCCAGATGAGACTGTTCATTGTGAGCAGTCTTATCAGGATCTGTGCTGTTTCCAATTTTGTTGGTTCTTTTTCAAACACCTTTTCCAACGAACGGACTTTCCGAAATTCAAATATGGAAAATCGGAGGGTGGAGGTATCGATATAAGTGGTAATATTATTACTACTTTGATGTCCCTTCGTCCGACACCTGTCGGACTGTCGGACGAACAGAGACTAAGGTAGCAATATTTCTACTAGGTCGATGCATGATATATTCACGGCGAAACAAAAAATATATTCAACAGCAACAGCAGTTCCCAGAAGGCACACATGATTGAATTGACGTTGAAACAACCTTGATTCAACGTTTTGATTCAACGTCAGGACGTTGAATCAAGGTTGAGTCAATGTTGATTCAAAGATGTGTGCTTAGTGGGTAATAACTGCAAAATGGAATAAGACTAACTAGCATCTACGATAGTCAATTATAACCCATCTGTGCAAGCCAAAGGTACTAAGTCCACACTGTTCCTTACGTGCGTAAGGAACAGAGTGGACTTAGTACCCTTGGCTTGCAAAAATGACTTAAACCTTCCTCAGTAGTGGCATCAGACAGATTCAAAGAAGACAAACTAATAACGAATAACAATTCTGTAAATAAATAATGAGACAGTAGTCATTATGGTCGTAAAACCTGGTGGAATTATTGAACAATACACAGATTAACTGCATCTTAATAACCAGTCCGCAAATAAATATAATTAAAGACGTCTTAGCGATTTCTTAGTCATGTTGAGTTATGATCCCGGTCCGATAATTCTAATCTTAATGAACCGCCCTCATAAAATATACACGACATTGCATGTTGATGGCCTGTCTCAATCTTGGAAATGAAAAATCACACAGATAACGGGTAATTAGTTATTTCTATAAAGGCAACTGGTGACTTTAATCTTTATACCCTTCTAAGTTTCCTTAATGAATTCTTCTGTCAATTTGAACAAGTCTACTGATCACTTGAGGGGGTATGCAGAAAGCCAGGAAACCCACTCAAAATGATAAATGGACTGTTCCATTTTCAACGACTGAAGAATAATCAGGGAAAAATTTCTGTGGCAAACAGTGTGGCGTAGATCTGGCTGCTCCTGCAGTCAGATCTAGGTCTACACTGTTTGCAAAAGCTGACTGCCCATCTTTAGCAGATTTAAAGTTAATCATGAAACAAGTTACTTCTCTAAATTTTTGCATAGTAAGTTTCCCTAGCACCACGAAAATAAGATTGGTATAAAAACTGTTTTATTTCTTTGGATGAAGTAAGTTTTGCATAGAGATTGTTTCGATGTATATTTTCCCTGACGTCTATTTATGGAATGTAATACAGTTGCTAGCACATTTTTTTCACATGAAAATCCAACACTTTTCACACATATTCATAAGAATAGCCTTCAGATGTATCTGAAAGTCCTGTAGGGCTCCATGAGTGTTCGAATGAGTTTTCACTCCAGTGATACTGAGGCACATGAATCAAGTTTGAAGTATGATGAACAGGAGTTGAAATAGTGGTTCCATGCGAATACGACACTTGAGAATTTGACACAAAGTTCTGTAATTGTCCAGCACGCGCTGAAGTCGTTGCCACTGGTAACCTCATAGACTGGTCCACAAACACATTGTTAGATACAGAAATACAAGACTGTGGAATATTTTCTATTTTCACAATATCTGGCGACAAACGTTGGTGCGCGAGATTCGGCGAGATCTGTTGATGGAGCACAGGAGACAATGGCTGACTGGAGATTGGAGAGTGATGCTGAGGAATCATATCCTGGATTTGCTGGTGTAGCTGCGAGCGCTGCTGTTGTTGTTGATGAATGTGTGTAAGCGTCTGGCAAGCTGAAGTAAGCTTCACTGTGGCTGGAAAATGGGATGGCTGCAGGTCAACTTCGCCGTTAATAGCTTCTCCTCGATCTAACAATTTGAGTGTCTCTGTCAGTGCGAAGATATAGTTATAAGCAAATCTCAGTGTCTCTATCTTAGTAAGTTTGTTTTCTTCACTAGAATTTGGCAGAATTTTCCTGAGCTGATCTAAGGCACCATTGAGATTATGCATTCTCGTTCTTTCTCTGTCATTAGCTTTCACTCTGCGTGTTTTCTTCATCTTTTGAACAAGTGCAGGGCTCTTATTCCTGGCCCGTGACTTACTATAACGTTTTTTCTTAGGCGTAGAATCAATATCCTGTGTAACACTAGTGGAATTTTCCTTTTCTTCAACTTTCACAGTTAATAAATTCTGGTTTACAATTTCAGTACGCTGAAACACATTGTTATTTTCAAAGTCTGAATCCAAATCTGACATGTCACAGTTAGTTGAAGTAGACATACACGAGAACTGATAATGTCCGGAGCCTGGGGTCCCTGGGGTTAGTTCCCCGCCACTTGTGCTCATAACACTGCTTATCGGACTAGCCACTATACTATCCATCTCCACTGGCATTGTTTGCAATACACAGATAATATTAACGCTCTCCTTCTTTAATATGGATTAAAATTTAAATGTGACTAAAATTGTGACGGGTGAGATTTTATACAAGGACCTTCCTATCCGAGGATGAAATGTCAATCCGAGTTGAGAATGACACAAAAGAGGGGCTATTAAGGTGGAATAAATTATCTTCCGATAACCAATCGGTCGCGTGGATGCGCAGTGGGTCGCGAGCGCACGCGACAGTTTTCCGATTGTCGCAGCTGATTGGCCAGCGGCTCGCGACACTGTTGCCACCTTAATTATCAAGTAGATTGAGCAGGTTTAGTCAGCCATTGTATAGTCGACTGGTAGGTTAGGCCAGAAAATTGCTACCATTACATCAAATCTCACCTTTTTTACTAAGATAAAATTGATACAATCAATAATAGGTCTATACAAATGGCACGGGCCGCGAATAAACCTGTTATTGCATTATTGCGAGACTTTTAGGTGTAAACCACTTGAGATGATGTGAACTTGGCGACTTAAAAAAAAAAAAAAAAAAAAAAAAAACTAAACACATAAACAAAAATAAAAGTTTTTGGGCACATGAAAATTATCGAAATATCTTTATTTCGTTTAAAGTCTGAAACAGTTACGGATTCAGCCCACTTTCCATTTGAACGTCGCCTGAAAATAGACAATAGGCCAGTGCATAAATTCGCCCGCATCCGTGCAAACTAATCCTATCCCTATAATTATCCAGCATTTGTAGATTGTTTTAAGCGAGCAAGATCACAGGAACTCCCATTGATAAGGGGGCAAATTTTAAATGAAAGTGTTACTTTTCTTGAACGGATACCCACTTACCCTTCAGTCTACATAGTCCTACCTGTGGTAAAAACACGTCTATGTACAAATCATTATGAAAAGCGAATCAATCTTTACATTTGCTGATGAAATGTGGGTTGAGTCATATAACCACCAAAAAAGTGAAAAAAATAGGGGAGGGGGGGGGGGCATGTTTCTGAAAGAGGTCAAATTGGTCCACAAAATACGATTTCCTTTCCTGGTTTCCCGTCGAGCGATGCAATATGAACAAAATTGGCCAATATCTGGGATCCCACACTTGTACATTGTATTTTTACCCTTTTTTTCAAGTTTATGATATCGAAAGTTGTCAACTTAAATGGCCCAGAACACTTTTAAAACCATTTTATGTAAAACTCAGGGTGTATATATTTGTTTGAAATTGGTTAATTACGGTCATTTTAATGATGAAACTGTAGTGCTCACGATAAAATTCTTTATGAATTTTTACCACAGATAGAGCGATGGGGCCTTTTATAGTATGTACAGAGAAAAGTGAAGCCTTCTTATTTTGCGCAGATATGCAGGCTGATCTGATACTTTGCCTTTTACACATACTATAAGTGGCCCTTTCTTACTATGCTGATGCTCAAATGACCGTGCATTCGACCACCGTGAAATATTAGGGTTGTCTTTATGATTATAAATGGGCCGCGACACGAGAAAACCAAAAAAGTGGCATATGCGCCCAGCGAAGACTTTGATCAGCCTGGGCGTCCGCCCAGTCTGATCAAAGTCTTCGCTTTGCGCTTACGGGGTAGCTAAGAGTCTAAGCTAGCTCCAGCGGACAGCAAAGACTCTGATCAGACTGAGGCTGATCAGAGTCTACGCTGGGCGCACATGCCACTTTGTTGGTTTTGTCGTGTCGCGGCTCAATTAATTACTGAAAAACTTTAAGGTGTATGCGTAAACTTCCATGTTTTTCGCCAGTTTAACAATGGGAACAACTTTTATAACTTCTTGTTGGCTTCTCGGGACGACAAAGACCTTTCAAAATGGTAAGGATAAGATTTCCCGAAGCCTTGTGGCCGCAGGAGCAGTGGGTTATAAGAACCCCACCGTATCTTGGACACAACATATGCAAGGCAGAGCCTATACCTCTAATTTCATCGCCTTTAACCTTCCCTGATTCGAAACAGGTACCCATTTACTGCTGTGATGACCGAAAGTTTGTTTTAGTCCAGATAGGATTCGAATCCGCGATTTTCGCCACCTGAGTCAACTCTCCAACCATCCTGCCACCGCCAAAATGGGGTCTACTTAACAGAATTTGCTGCAAGGTGAGTAAACTCTTTACTCGACGTCAACCCCAATGAAAAGAAAGGCAATTATCGAAATGGCAAGGCTGCATCTCCTGAAAATATACCCGTTCATTTCTTTCTTTTTTTTTAGGGCGTGGGGGGGGGGGCGTTTATACGTTTATGTACATGAATATTATGTTTGAAAAATTAACGTCCCGTTAACTAACGACGTCGTTAGTTTTGAACAACCGGGTCAAAATGCCGTTACATAATCCGGCTATGAGTTAAGTAATCCTTGAGATTAACAAACAGTGCACACCTGATCAGACTGCGCATACACTGATTTGGATCTACGCAGTGAGAGAGTATGATTTTGTCCACTAAATTGCTGTAAAAATTCTAAGTATTGGGACAGAGAGATCTGAGCAATCAGTACAGACACCTGTCAGACTCTACATACACAGGGTATAATCGATTCCGCTAATTTTTGCTTCCTGCAGAGACTTACATCATATTTGGCTTCCGCCAAGACTGTCCGCGATCTCTTGCTTCCTGCCGAGACTTCTGTACATGATAAATTGCTTCCAGCAGAGACTGTCCGCGTGATTCTGCTTCCTGCCGGCAGGAAGCAGAGTCACGCGGACAGTCTCGACAGGAAGCCGTTTTTCGAGGACAGTAGTCCCTGCAGGAAGCAAAAATTCGCGGACAGTCTCGGCGAAAGCCAAATATGATGTACAGTCTCTGCAGGAAGCGAAAATTAGCGGAATCGATTATACCCTTTGTAAATTGTAAATGCAATTCTATCCGCGTCCTTTTGGCGCATTACCGCATTGTAACAACTTACCAGATACAGCCCCGGATCCAGGGGATGGGCATTGGGGCTTCAGCCCCGCCATCTGGGCCTCTGTGTTATGTATAATATGTGAACCCCCAGATAATAAGGGTATCTTATGACAGCTTGAGATAGTTTATCCATTTGGGTAGATTAAAATATATGTAGTGATATCTCATTAGAATCGCCTCGGCGAGGCGATTCCAATGAGATATCACAACATATATTTCAAGGCAAAATAAAATATTTTAAAAATTCTCATCAAGTTGGTCCCTTCTTATGTCATATACTTTCAAGCCCCTCCCCCATCCCCGCTTCCTACACACTTGCATACATCTCAGCACCTCACAGCCCCACCAGTTATCCAGAGCCCCACCAGTTCATGGTAATCTGGATCCGGGCCTGGGATAACTGGTGGGGCTGGGAAGTGCCGAGAGGTATGTGTGGGTGGGTGGGGCGAGGCGGGGAGTGGGGCTTGAAAATTATATGGCATAATTAGGGATACATTTGATGAGAATTTTAATTATAATGTTGTTTTTGCCTTTACCTGTCACAACATGTATTTTAATCTTACCACATGGATAAATAACTCCAAACTGTGATCAGATTCTCATTATTATCTTGATGCCTTCATGTTATACATAGATGCCCAGAAGGCCTGGTATGAAGCCCAAAAGCCCACCCCTTGATCCGGGGTGGACTAACTGTTCCTTTGTTATGAAGTTACGGTTACCATTTTAGGTGTCCCAATTTTTAGAATATTTACGGCAGTATTGGACGCTAATAAAAACTCGTTTACAGACTCTGTCACCAAAACTTTCACCGCTGCGCAAATATTGCAACGAGGAACCTGCATTGGTACATATTTGGAACAGGTACCATAATCGAATGTTTTTCTTACAGTAATGGAGAAATTAACACCTGCGTGAATAACTGACCCAACCGATTTTGTGCTTTCTCCTACGTGAGCGCAATAACTGACACTAATAAAAATCCGTTTTCGAGAGCTGCCATCAAAACTCGCATTGTTGCGCTATCTCGGTGTGGCGCTGAAGTTTGGTGCTCACCCCAGAATCAGTCATCTGTGAATAGAACTGTCTCTACAATCAGTCTCCCAACGTTTTGATATATAGCCCGGTAATCCAAATATTTGTATTCGTGTTTTGTATTTGTACCTCATATTGCATGTTATTTACATGTACTGAGTGTATACAATAAACTTGTAAACTTGTCGGTCTAACAAGCAACGTCACCGACGCTGATATACATTAAAGTTTGTTTCAGCGTTGAATTCTTAAGGTGAATAGGTATACTTTGAAGGGAAGGTCTTCTGGCATTTTTTGCTTTCGCATCCCTTCTGAGTGTGGGTCAACTCTGGAAAAAAGGAAAAAAAGCATTTCGCCCCGCTAGAAGCTAGTAGATTGATTGATTGATTGATTATGATGGATGGATGGATGGATTTAGACTGACTAATCGATTTATCGATCGATCGATAAAATGGTGGTTTGAGCAATCGATTAATTGAATGATGAAATAAATAAATTGTAATAAATTTGGATTGCAACAACGTCTGTTTATGTATTTGTCTTCATACATTTTAAGTATTCGTTTAAAGCAAACAACATAAAAAATGTACATATTTTTTACTTTACAATACTTGTTAAAATGTACATATTTTTACTTTACAATACTTGTTAAAAATTACATATTTTTACTTTACAAAACTTGTTTAAATTTACATATTAATTTGCACTGCAAATAATGTACAAACATTATCGAAGTGTGATATCTCGGAGGGAAATTATTTTCTCATACTTAAGTGACTCCATACACTTACATTAAACCATTTGTCATACATACCGTTTAAATACTAAGTGTTGTGACAGACAGGTCTGAGCAAACTGTGCAAACCCAGATCAGGCTGCTCCTTTGAAGGAAAAAAGGGGAAAAAAAGAAGAAAAAAAGCATTTCGCCCCACTAGAAGCTAGTTGATTGACTGATTGATTGACTGATCGATCGATTATGATCGATCGATCGATCGATCGATCGATGGATGGATGGATTTAGACTTACAGATCGATTTATCGATCGATTGATTAGCTGGTGGATTGAGCAATCGATTGATTGAATGATAATTTAAAGAAATTGTAATGAATTGGGATTGCAACAACGTCTGGCTATGTATTTGTCTTTAGACATTTTAAGTACATTGTATTCTTTTAAAGCAAACAACATAAAAAATGTACATATCTTTTACTTTACAATACTTGTTAAAATGTACATATTTTTACTTTGCAATACTTGTTAAAAATTACATATTTTTACTTTACAAAACTTGTTTAAAATTACATATTAATTTGCACTGCAAATAATGTACAAACATTATCGAAGTGTGATATCTCGGAGGGAAATTATTTTCTCATACTTAAGTGACTCCATACACTTACATTAAACCATTTGTCATACATACCGTTTCAATACTAAGTGTTGTGACAGATAGGTCTGAGCAAACTGTGCAAACCCAGATCAGGCTGCTCCTTGAAAGGAGCAGTCTGATCAGGGCCTACACTGTTTGCCATTCCATCTGTATCTTTTTGATGCAGTATTAATACATTGTAAAACCAAACTGTTCCATTTTAGGACAGTTACGGTAATTATTTTAGGTGTTCCAATTTTAAGAAAGTTTTTACGGTACACTACCCGAGGTGAAATTTTTTAGATCAAAGATACAAGCTAATCTTGTCAGTCAAATTCAATTGTTGAAAACTTAACTGATGGGTAAGACTTTAACGAGCAGCTCGGCTGAGCCTCGGGCGCTGCAATTGGTAATCGAGCTCGCCGCAAATGTCACCTTGCGGTATACCTTTAATCTTGTTAATTTAATCAACGCTTTAACTGCTTGCCTTCTTAATTGCAATCAGGTTTAAACAGTTTGTTTAATTTCGAAATGCGCAACTATTTTGTAAACAGATGGAAATTGAAGCGTTCTTTATTAAAATAGCATCTTTAATTTGATAATTGAATTGTTTATTTATAAATTAAGATCAAACAAAATGGCATCTACATCTTATTTACATGTACCCATAATGGCGCTCGATATCGGGACAGAATTGCCTCAAAAACTTTGTGGAACAAGATCAGACTAAAGAAAAAAGAGCAGTTCGATCAGAATTCATGCCGTTTGCCATTATAGTTGCCATACCATAGTCCTATAAATGGACAAATCGTATAAACACAAATCATTATGAAAAGCGGTTCAACCTTCACGTTTGGATTTGGTGATAAAATTTGGGTTGATGTGCAAATATTTGCAGTAGGTGCGGGCGGGGGTTATTTCGGACATTTTTTCTCTCCCCTATCATACCTCTTTTCTTTCTCCCTCTCTCTGGGAGACGGCTCGATATAGACTGAAATACTGTCTCAAAGAGCTGTCAAAGTAAACCCACAACAAGCAATCCCAATACAAAATTCAATTATCTTTTCTAGTTCCCCGTTGAGCCATGATAAATACAGAAGAGAGACAGTGAATGGGACACCTCGTATTGTACATTGTATTTTTACCTTATTGTTCAAGTTTGTGATGTCAAAAGCAGATCATATTAATGACCGAAATCAAAGTTTTAAAACGTTTTCATGTCAAAGTGTCCATGCTCCTATCAGTGGTAAAAACGTTCAAACTCAAATCATTGTAATAGTGGTTTAATCTTCACGTTAGGTAATAAAATGTTGATTGATATGCATATACTGAGTCATTTAACTGGCAAAAAGAACGAAAAGAAAACAAATTTTTGAGAAATAGCAAATCGGAGCACAAAATACATTTTTTTCTGTTCTGGTTTTCCATCTAGCAATGCTATATTATAATAGTAGGTGGGATGGTGATTTGGGCTCCACGCTTGTACGTTGTATTTTTACCATTTTATTTAACTAATGAAATCGAAAGTAGGTCACTAAAATGACTAAAATAAGTTTTCAAACCCTTTTTATGTGAAACTCAAGAATGTTTTATTTGTTTAAAGCTGGCTAATCAGGGTCATTTTGCAATGACGATACTATTGTGAGAAGCTTGCAGCGATACCTCATGATATTTTTTTTTTTCATGCTGATAGGGCAATGGAGCCTTTAAAGTCTCCTTACTCCTATTAGTGGACGCAAATCATTACGAAAAGCGATTCAACATTCACGAATGGTGACAAAATGTGGGTTGATGTGCATATCTTATGTCAGATAACAAAAAGGAGAGAGAACGTAATTTTGAAAAATGTCAAATTGCTCAACAAAACCCAATCCTATTTCTGGTTTCCCGTCGAGCAAGGCAGTATGGACAAAGGCAGGATAATGAAGAGGGTTCCAGTATTGTACGTTGTATTTTTACCATTTTATTCAAGAGCATAAAATCGAAAGTATCTCATTTTAGTTGCCAACTTAAAAGACCCAAAAACTTTTTCAAACCCTTTTTACGTTAAACTCAAGGATGTTTTATTAGTTTAAAGCTGGCTAAGCTCGGTCATTTGCAATGACGAAACTTTGGCAGTGATTTTTTTTCACAATTTCGAAAATGGTACCGGTGCCCACGCAGTTGGAAAAAAAAATCACGTCGTATTCTCCTAAACAAGAGGGCCATGATGCCGTGAATTGCTCACCTGAGTAAAAAGGTTACTGGTCAAACTAGGATCATCATTTGAACAAACCTGATAGTTTAAACTATCAAAATATGAGAGGCACTGGTTAAAGCTAAAAATAATGACCTTGACCTCTGTTGCTAAAAATGTTCAAGTACTCATTTATTCGACTGTATTTATTAGCTTCCGGACCGAAATTTTTTAACAAGTTCCATGAACTCCTTTATTTAACCATTTTCCCATAGATCTATAAAAGCACCAGGAAGTAAATTTGATCTTGCCAAAAATTATCAACCTAGAGGCTCTCCGTGAAAGGTTACAATTTGCCTAGTGGATTTTGAGGAGATGTTTAAAATTGTCGAAATATGAGAGTTCTGGGTCAAAGGTCAAAGAATGACATTGACCTCTTGTACCCACTAATCCTCATGTACTCATTAACATGACTGTATACACCAGATTTTATGCCTAAATCTTTGAAATTTTCCAAGAAATCTTATGTTCTAGCATTTTCCCATATTTGACTATGCTGTTGAAAAGGTCAAGGTCAACCCAAGGTAGTCATTTGAACAATCTTGGTATAAACATATTTATTCATATTAATTCAACATACATACATACATGTACAATAGCAATACAATAATGAAGGGATCCAGAAAGAAGCCTGTTGACTTATATAAATCTGTCTCCCTATAAACATAAGTGTCAAACAGACGGTGAAAACATGAATACAAATTTTAACTATTATGCGGAAACAAATAGAAATGCCAAACCAAAAGAAAGGAGAAAAGGAAAATTGTAAATTACGTTATATGATAAGGAGGAAAGCTTGAAGTCAAGTTGAAAACATCTAATGCATACTACTAGTTTTATCAACAAATGAAAGATGTTGTGATAGTAAATCAACCAGAGAGAGAGAGAGAGAGAGAGAGAGAGAGAGAGAGAGAGAGAGAGAGAGAGAGAGATTAATTCTCAAGTTATAAATCTTTTACTATCCAATATAAACTAATGTACTGCAACAAAGATTTGACAGTTAGGGTGGAAGTCTAATTCGGCAACTCCAAATAGTAAACTATCGCTATTTGGTATACAGTAACGTCTTGAACAATCTTGACAGTACTTGAGTACCCGATGCTACATACCAAGTCTCAAGGCCATCGGTCATTGGTTCTGGAGAGGAAGATTTTAAGAAGTTTTTACCATATATGGGCGTGGCGGCCAGTTTGATCATCAAACCCAGACCATTTGAAGAAATTTTCATTCCCTCAACCCCTGGAGGCTCTATATAAAATTAGGTTACAATTGGCCCAGTGGCTTGTGGTGAGAAGTTTGAAACAGTCAAAATATGAGAATTCAGGGACAAAGGTCGAAGAATGACACTGACCTCTTGTACTCATAAATCTTCATTTACTCATTAAGATGACTGTATATACCAATTTTTAGGCCTAAATCTTCAAAAATTTCCATGAAATCTTATTTTCTAGATTTTTTCCATATTTGACCTTTGCGTAAAAAAGGTCAAGGTCAACCCATTGTCATTATTTGCACAACCTTGATAGTACTCATAGACTCAATGCTACATACCAAGTTTAAAGGCCATCGGTCAATTGATTCTGTAGAAAAAGATTTTTAAAAGATTTTTATCATATATGGGCGGGGTGGCCATATTGGTCATGTGACCAATAGCGTTTTAACAAATTTTCATTCCCTTAACCCCTGGAGGCCCTGTATGAAATTTGGTTACAATTGGCCCAGTGGCTTTTGAGGAGATTGTTTGAAATTGTCAAAATATGAGAGACCTAGGTCAAAGGTCAAAGAATGACCTTGACCTCTTGTACTCATAATTCTTCATGTACTTATTAAGATGACTGTATTGACCAATTTTTAGACCAGAATCTTCAACAGTTTCAAAGAAATCTTATGTTCTAACATTTTCCCATAGTTGACCTTGTACTAAAAAAGGCCAAGGTCAACGCAAGGTCATCATTTGAACAATCTTGATAGTACTTGAGTACCCAGTGCTACATACCAAGTTTCAAGGCCATCGGTCAATTGGTTTTGGAGAAGAAGATCTTTAAAGGGGTTTACCATATACGGCCATATTGGTCATTTGGTCATGTGACCAAGACCGGTTTAACAAAGTTTCATTCCCTAAACCCCAGTAAGTTCTATTTGAAATTGGTTACCACTGACTTAGTGGCTTTTGCGGAGATTTTTTGAAATTGCCAAACTATGACAAACCTAGATGGTCCCTAGAAAAATTCTTCCTGCAATTGGGAATTTTTCAATTTGCAGTTGGGAAAAAAAGATACTATTTTAAATTCGGACTGGTGCTTTTTTGGGGCACCACTTATACAGAGAAAAATCACTATGGTGAAACGCTTGCGGTATTTTGGAAAGGGTTTCGTTGTCCAGTGAAGCAAACAGCAATTCACAATAGTTGTTCCCCTTAATAAACATAACGAAAAAAATGTGGAGGGTTCCCATATACAAAAAGGCCCTGCTACTCTATCAGTGGTATGTATTCATGAATTATTTCATTGTGAGGTAATGTGTGAATGGCCGTGATTAAACATCCTTGACTTTAAAGACCCAAATGCTCTATCGGCATGAAATGAGCCGCGACACGACAAAACCGACAAAGTGGCATGTGCGCCCATCGAAGACTCAGATGCCCAGGCTGATCTGGGTCTCGCTGGGTGCACATGCCACTTTGTTGGTTTTGTCGTGCCGCGGCTCTCATACTTTTTACCGTGAGGTATCGAGGTCTACTTAAAACGAAGTAGGGTATAGAGGCTCGTGGTTGAGTCGTGAGAGGTGCACACCTATGGTGTAGGAGATTGCAAGTTCGAATCGCCATTGGGCCAACCAGCAACTGAAAAACTCTCTTTGTCAACCTGGCAGTACATGGGTACCTTTTCGAATCAGTGAAGGATGTATATTCGACCATCGGCACAACACTACTTTGTACGGCCCAAGTCTCCACTACGACACACAAAGTTTCAAGGTCATTGGCCTTTTGGTTCTGGAGAAGATTTTTAAAATGTTTTTACAATATATGACATGGCGGCCATCTTGGTTATGTGACCAAGCCCATTTGAAAAAAAATAATAACTTTGGCTTCACTGACTCGGTGAAGGTCCATATTCAGCATTTTGCCATATAAAAGCAAAAGGTACAAAAGTTGTCCTTGCCATGAATTAGGTCAAGGTCAATGCACGGCCATCATTTGTACAAACTATGATGGACCTGAGTTTCCAATGCTACATACCAGGTCACAAGACCATTTGGCCTTTCGTTCTGGAAAAAAGGGGTTTTTACCATATATGGGCGTTGTGGCCGTCTTAGTCATATGACAAAGATTATCAGAACAAATTAGCGTTTCCCTGACCAAGGGAGGCTCCATATGAAATATGGCCCCAGTGGCTTTAGAGAAGAAGATGTTTGAAAATAATGATGGGCGACAGAATCTCAGTGACATTGAACGAAGGTCAAAGAATGACCTTAACCATTACCAACATATTGTCTTCATTTGCTTATTTAGTTGATCACATATACCAAATATTATACCTTAGACATAAAAAGTGTCCGAGAAATTCACTGTTTAAGCATTTTCCATATAAAAGCATAAGGTACAAAATTTGACCTTCCATAAATTAGGCTAAGGTCAATGCATGGTCATAATAGTAGTAGATTTCAATTCTCGTATCGACGTGATCCCTGCACCTCAGCGGAACGAATCCATAGCCGCAGTAACAGGGCGCCGAGCGTACGTCCTTGTCCTCGTCGAATGTCGTTGGTAGCCGCGACCATAGGGAGACTCTTTCTGGAAGCACACATCAAGGTATTCCTCAGCAACAACGACCCTTGTTAGGGCCACACCGTCTATACATCTTAGCCGCCACGTGACTGGGTTGCCACGTGGCGTTGCCGCTCCTTCACCGCGTCGAGGTGTGTATAGTCCAAGTTCCGAAGGAGCATGGTCATAATCAATGCATGTTTATCATTTATACAAACTATAATTAGAGTTTTGAAGGGGTTTTACCATATATGGGCGTGGCGGTCGTCCTGGTCATGTGACTCAGACCCCGCGACAAACTTTGATTTACCTATCACACTGAGACTTCATATGAAATTTGGCTTCAGTCAGCCCAGTGGTTTCAGAGAGAAGCTTTGAAAATGTTGACGACGGATGCCTGGCTGTACTATAAGTTCACCTGTGACCCTCAAGGCTCAGGTGAGCTAAAAGCGGCCCAAATTGACTTAGTTCAAAAGGCTGTTATTCCGTTAAAATTATTTTATCTTCATCAAACGCTCATTATATCCCCCAACATATGTACATAGTTAAAAAACAATCCATTGAAAATTTAGGGAAAAGTTGATTACGCAATGCCTATGCATTGAAACGCAAAATGCTGCCCAAAATGACTAAGTTCAAAGGCCGTATTTTTGTCAAACTTAATTTCACCTCCATCAACTAATCATTCGCACATCTTCTTTATGTTCACAATATGTGTACAAAGTTTCAAAAAAAAAATCCACTGCAAAATTGTTTAAGGAGCTGATTACGCATACTCTATGTCCAAAAGTGTTACTAACAGACAGCAAAACAGACTGACAGAGCAAAACTTAATTCCCAACCCCTGTACTGTCGTCACGGGGGCATAAAAATATTCACCTGTTGCATTTAGCTCAGTTTCTAAGTAACCACAAGGTCTAGAGTCTTCAAACTTGCTCCATGAATACATCTTGGGAAAATCTACTGAAAGAAGTGATGCATATCGAGTCATAACCAATATTTCACGGTTGATCGAAAATAGAAAAAAATATTCACTTGTTGCGTTTAGCTCAGTTTCTTAGTAACCGCAATGTTCAGAGTCTTCAAAGTTGTGCCAAAGTTACGTCTGGGAAATTTTTTACTAAAGGCAGTGATACATATCGGGCCATGAGCTGTAAGAGTATTTCATGGTCCAGTGAATTTTCGTTATATCTCGAAGACTAAATGATTTATGAAAATGACAGATTAGGATAATAAGTCAAAACGACTCGATGTTTGACCGGAAATTAAAAGAAGGTCACAATGACCTATATTATATGGTTCATTGATTTTTGTCTTTTATCTTGAAAACTGTTTGAGTAGGTCATAGTGACTTTTATTTCATGCCCCTGTGATTTTGCCTTATATCTTAAAGACTATTTGGTGTACGAACATGATTGCTTGGGATAAAAACTCATTATGACCCGATGACAAACAGTAGGTCACCATCACCCATATTTTCTGGTCCAGTGATTTTGCCCGATATCTTGAAGACTAATACATGTATGAACATAATTGCTTGGGATAATGACTGAGTATTACCCGATGTTTGACCTCAAACAAACAGTAGGTCATAGTGACCTATATTTCATGGTCCAGTGATTTGCCTTTTATCTTGAAAAATATATCATGTACGAACATGATTGCTTGAGATAATGACTCAGTGATTTTGCCTTATATCTTGAAGACTGTTCGATGTATGTATACATGAAAGTTCCGGTTGATAAGTCAGTATGACCAGATTTTTTTACCTCAAACTTAAAGTAGGACGCAATAACCTACGAGGTATGTTCGGAAAGTTCCCGGACTGCCCTAATAACTTTGTTATTTTTAAACAAAGAGCTTTAAAACTTCAGTCACGTTAAGAAATATATATATTCATTTTCATTACAAGCGAAAATTTACCTACGTCGATTCATTCTAAAATTATCGTATCCATAGCAACACGATATACGTTCTTACGGAGCAGCCCTCATTTATTTCTATTGTGTTCATATTATGCGCCATTTGTTACCCCAAAAACAGGGGAAACGTCTTCTTGATGTTGTTCTACACCAAGACAATGCCCCAGCGCACACGGCCAAGCATACGGAGTTGGAGTTAGATGTTCTCGGGATCGGCAGGTCGGAGCACGCCCCATACAGCCCAGACCTCGCGCCACTTTATTTTGCGCTTTTTCCGGCCGTCAAAGCCCAGCTACGCGGAATCCGCTTCGAAGATCTCCAGAGCCTTCGTCGCCATGTACAGGCAATTATTCCATCCTTTGATAAACTATGGTTTCAATCTGTTTACACATCATGGGTCAGGAGACATGAATGTTGCGTGCAAGCACATGGCCGCTATTTCTACAAGGAGTGAAAACTGACGTTGATGTCATTAATTTTAACATCGGGTTGCTCCAACATACCGTTAGTACATGTTTTTAATTTATTATAACTTTTTTGTTGTTATATGTATGGCGACGAAATTTTGCAGAGATATGAAATTATAGATGCAGTAAATCCGTATAGAGTTTTGTTATTATATAATGCGCCATTCAAAGGAAATGCGTTCAGTCCGGGAACTTTCCGAACATACCTCGTATATTTCATAATCAAGTGATTTTGCCTTATATTTTGAAGACTGTTTGATGGACGAACGTGATACTTGGGACAATGACTCAGTTGGATCCGATGTTTGACATCAAACAAACGGTAGGTCACAGTTACCTATATTTCATGGTCCTGTGATTTTGTCTTATATCTTGAAGACTATTTGATGTACGAACACGATTATTAAGATAATGACTCATTATGTCCTGATATTTGACATCAAACTAACAGTAGGTCTTAGTGACCTATATTTCATGGTCCAGTGATTTGCCTCATATTTCTTACATTTTTTCATGGATTGCATTATACTTGGGTTCATGGTTTGGGCTGACACTGTGAGTGGACTCATACTTATTTAAGGTCAGTGTGACTTATATTTCATGGTCCAATGATGTGAGTCTTTGTCACTATTTTATGGATTTGCATCATACTTGGGTTAATATATTGGGCTGACACTATGAGTGACCTCATTAGGTCAATGTGACCTATTCTTCATGGTCCAGTGATTTAAGCCAATATCTCATAACTATATTACTAACAATAACTATTTAATTGACTTGTATTATACATGGTGTAATGTTACATTCAGATACAGTGACTGACCTCATGTCATTTCAAGGTCACCGGGACCTATATTTTACATTTCATTGATATTGTCTTATCTCTGGCAATATTTTAGCGGTTAGCGGTTTGAATTATTCTTAGGAGAACTGTTTATTCTGACACTGCAGTTGATCTCATTAGACTTGGCCTGTATTGTCCATATTAAACTTCCGCTTGTTAAAGTCAAGCTCCCGTAAGTAGCACTTTATTGTCTTCTGACAATTCTGTAAAATTATTTTTGGATTTAAGTACAAGTACAGTAAATTGGAGCGGGAGGGAAAATGTAAGTCACATTCTGAAAACAGGGGTCACTAAGACAGCTTTGACTGTAAAATTGCAAAATTCAACAAGATGCAATGAACAGACAACCATTGGTCCTGTAGCTCACCTGAGTCCATTCAGCCTCAGTACTTTAGGGTAAGTAACTCTAAGGCAAATTGAACACATAGGTGGTGGTATCATACCTTTGACCCTCTGGGTGGAAAATGAAAAAGACAAGAACCATCCAACCTGGCCCTAATTTGATCAAGAATGGCCAGCTAGTTAAGCAAATATTAATGCTTAAAAGTGTGGACGTACTTCATACGACGGACGACAGACCAAGCCTATACTAAAAGCTCACCTTGTGAGCCTTTTCTCCGTCGAGCTAAAAATAGCAACTATGACCTTGACCTTAGAATGCAGAAATGCAAACTTGTTCAAGATATTGTCATACTAAACGTTTGTGTGAAGTTAAATGAAAATCGGTCCATAAATGAAGGCGCTAAAGCGATGACAAAGTTTTTCTAAAAATAGCCACTGTGGCATTGATCTTGACCCCAGATGATGAAACGCAAACTTGTCAAAGATATTGCCATACTTATCACTTGTATGAAGTTAAATCGAAATTGGTCCATAAATGAAAGCGCTAGAGCAATAACAAAGTTTTTATATAAACAGCCACGGTGACCTTGACTTTGACCTTAGAACGCAAGCTTGTTCAGGATATTGACATGCAAAACATTTGTGTGAAGTTTAAATCATAATCGGTCCATAAATAAGGCGCTAGAGGGATGAAAAAGTTTTTCTAAAAATAGCCAACGTGACCTTGATCTTGACCCAAGAATGCTGAAATGCGAACTTGTCCTAGATACTGTCATACTAATCACTTGTGTGATATCAAACTGAATTCTATCCACAAATTGAAGGCTATAGAGCAATGACAAAGTTTTTCTAAAAATAGCCACTGTGACCTTGACCTTGACCTCAGAATGCTAAAACATGATCTTCTTGTCCAAGATTTTGTCATACTTATCACTTGTGTGAAGTACAATCAAAATCATTCCATAAATGAAGGCACTAGAATGATGACAAAGTTTTTCTAAAAATAGCCACTGTGACCTTGACATTGATCTTAGGATGCTGAAATGCCAAGTTATTCAGGATATTGTCATGCTAAACATTTGTGTGAAGTTTTAATCGAAATCGGTTCATAAATGAAGGCGCTAGAGCGATGACAAAGTTTTTCTAAAAATAGCCACTGTGACCTTGACCTTGCCCTCAGAACGCTGAAACGCAAACTTGTCCAAGATATTGTCATACTTATCACTTGTGTGAAGTTAAATCGAAATCAGTCCACAAATGAAGGCGCTTGAGTGATGACAAAGTTTTTCTAAAAATAGCCACTTTTACCTTGACCTTGACTCCATCATGCTGAAATGCAAATTCATTCGAGGTCTTGTCATACCCAATACTTGTGTGAACTTACATTAAAATCGGTTAATTAATGAGGTAGCTAGAACGATGACAAAAGGTGAACATACGTACATACATATATACCTATGTACGGGACAGACCCTATATCCAACTTCATTGTACGAGGGGATAATCCAACCTGGTCCACATTCGAAAAGGTCCGAGATGTTCTGGCCATCCTGGATTCCTGCAATTTTCACGGAGCTGCGATCAAAAATGAAGGAGCTATAGCCCGTACAACATTTTCCCCATTTAAGTCTATGGGAAAATATTTTATCGTTCAAGGGCAAGTAACTCTGAGAAGAATGATCCAACCTGGCCCAAATTCAAACTGGTCCAAGCTGTTTTAACTGTCCTGGGTACCTGCAAGTTACAATAAGTTCCGATTAACAATGAAGAACCTAGGGCCCGGACAACATTTCCCTATTATAAGTCTATGAGAAAATATTTTATCGCTCAAGGGCAAGTAACTCTAAAAAGAATGATCCAACCTGGCCCAAATTCGAACTGGTCTGAGATGTTTTGGCTGTCCTGGATACCGGCAAGTTACAATAAATTGCGATCACTAATGAAGAAGCTAGGGCCCGGACAACATTTTCCCATTATAAGTCTATGGGAAAATATTTCATCGCTCAAGGGCAAGTAACTCTAAGAAGAATGATCCTACCTAGCCCAAATTTGAACTGGTCCGAGATGTTTTGACTGTCCTGGATACCTGCAAGTTACAAGAAGCTGCAATCAAAAATGATGAAGCTAGGGCCCGGACAACATTTAACCCAGTATAAGTCTATGAGAAAATATTTTATCGCTCAAGGGCAAGTAACTCTGAAAAGAATGATCCAACCTGGCCCAAATTTGAACTGGTCCGAGATGTTTTGGCTGTCCTGGATACCTGCAAGTTACAAGAAGTTGCAATCAAAAATGAAGAAGCTAGGGCCCGGACAACATTTTCTCCATTATAAGTCTATGGGACCTTTTTGTTGCCATGGTTACCAACGTTTTAAACAAATCTGTCCCAAAACTATATGCAATGATCCCCCACCCCAACAATGCTACACATAAAATTTGATAAAGATTGGCCTGCTACTTTAGCAGATATTAATGTTTAAAAGTGTGGACGGACGACGGACCAAGCCTATACTATAAGCTCACCTTGTGAGCCTTCGGCTCAGGTGAGCTAAAATGTAGCTTCAGCGTGCAGACACGCTTTTCCCTTGTTCATGATAAGTCGATGGAAATTTCCAGGGATCGTAGCTCTGTAGTGAGTCAGCAAATTCTGCTCAAATGTATCCTATCGGAAGGTTAATACATATCAATATCATGTATGCGTTTCAAAGAGATCCGTTGAAAATCTGATTTTTGTCGAGCGGACAAACTTTTCTCAATATAGGCAAGAAACCACAAATTACTATATGCTCCAGCCTATGGAATGTCCCTTGGGTCAAGGATCAGATAAAATTGTTATAGTTATTTGTTAACTAGCCTCTAATAGCATAGGAAAACAAAAAGCTCAAAGACAGCTTGTAAAATCTCTAACATCAAACAGTTTGACCACGGTTTGGCAGCAGGATGCCACTTAAGCAACAGTTACAGCAGCTTATCAGCCATCTA
The DNA here is from genome assembly GCA_963989385.1 of Ctena decussata. Classification (NCBI taxonomy): domain Eukaryota; kingdom Metazoa; phylum Mollusca; class Bivalvia; order Lucinida; family Lucinidae; genus Ctena; species Ctena decussata. The sequence continues at coordinate 56,393,320 of OZ022500.1, read as the reverse complement.
TGTAAACAAACAATTTCATGCTGAAAAGTTCACCAGAATTTGAACTTGTAGGCTGTGGACAAAAGTGAAATATAGCGAATCATCTAATTGTGCTAATATTCATATTTATTTGTCATTTAATCAATCATATTTTTTACCTAATTCCAGCACGATGCCTTGAATAATGGCTCTTCCAGCATGCAAACAAGCTATTTCCCATTAAAATTTCCGAGGGACATAACTCTGTAGTGAATATTTTGACCTTATCCAAATTCAACCTATGCGAGATCTAGGGTATACCAATATATGCTGAACAAAATTTCTAATTGGTCACCTTTTCCATAGCATTAAGCAATATGCAAAGCCACAAAGCAGGAAGAACACATGCACATATTTCTTGTAATTTACAAGCAGGACAATCGCCATTGCATTTTCAAGACGATTTACTACAATTCGAGGCGTCTATCAAGATATACACAGACATTCAAAGGAAGACAATTTGAATACTTCATATATAAAACTTAAAACATATAAAAATCCCATGAAGACTGAATACAGATTTCATGTTTTTCTCATGGAAAACTTCATTTACTTCCGCAATGTCTTGACATTGTGTCAGTTTGATGCAGTTTTTATGCGTTTTCCAAAATTCTATGGTTTACAAAGACTGGGTCATAATTCAAATACTACAATAAATATTTATTTACAACATTCGTTTTTCGTAAGCAGATAACAGCCCACACTTTTGATTACAATACTTTTCAAAAATATTGTTTGAGATTCATATTTCTGCAAAGTATAAAACTGACCAATCAGAAATTTTGTTTAGTGTAAGGATAAAACATGGTTTTTCATGCATAAACGTTTGCCAGGTCCCGAGCTGCAGACAAGCTAAAGGGCTATAATTCTGTAATAGTCCGATAGTGCTAAAATTTGTGACTAGACGCCTTGAAACTGTAATTGATCTGTTGGTGCATAACTTGTTCCAGGAGACGGAAGACAATTGATGTTGTAACAAAGATATCGAGAACAGGAGAATGGTCGACTCCACGGACTTAGTCGCTGATATTAACACACTCTAAAATGGACAGTCTCCAGCTCTACAGAACCATCAGCCGCATCAATCATCCAAGCAAAGTCATGCTTGAAAGTCATCTTGAGCAGACTGAAGCCTCAAGCTGATGAGATAACTGCCGAAAAAATCTGGGTTCAAAGTCAACTAGAGCATCACAGAGCAGGGGTCGGTTGTTCAAAACTAACGATGTCGTTAGTTAACGTTTTGTTAAAATTTCAAACGTTAATATCTCAAATATGGCAATATTTTTTGTTGAAAAAATGTGAGAAGCTTTTGCACTGCAAAAGCTTCTCACACTTTTTCAACAAAAAATATCAGTGTATTTGGTTATGAATTCATATAAGACTTAACGAGTTGACCTCTTAACGAGCTCGTTAGGCTAACGATGCTTTGAACAACTGGGCCCAGGTCTTTAACCCGTGAATCCCCTGTGAGAAGTACCATCAACAGCTGACAACTTTAACCAAACGATTTCATTGCTGCAACACATGACATTTCATTAGAGAGTAAAAAAAGTGTTTTCTTTTATACTTTTCAATGAATTATAGAGATTTCTCGGTGAAATCGAAACTGATAATCTCACTGTTTCAAACAGTGAAATTATCACTTTCGATTTCACTGTTTCAGAAATAGGATTTTTGTGAAATAGCCTTAAGTTTTCTGTTGATTAATTGGCTAAATATTATCTGGCTTGACAAAAATTACGTCACGCATGTTTGCACGTCATTATGACGTTAATGACGTCACTCAAAGCGCCAACGTCACATTATTACTGCACGCGACGTCAGGCCGCCTAAGTCTCCTGTAGGCATTCTTTCTTGCTAAATTTTTTTAGATCCGTGTATCAAAATGATATTTAAAGCTATTTTTCAGTTGCAAACTGTGTTTACAACCAATATCATACCCAATAAACACGCTGGACGTATCAAATTTGACGCAAAAAGCCTAGAAAAAAAGTTGTGTTTCTGTCGTGATGGCTGGCGCTCTTGAATATACAGCATTATTGCGATTTTCAAGCATAAAAGAAATAGAAAATTTGACTTTTACAGTGTAAGATGAATTTTTATTTCACTCATGAACACAAAAAGTGGTATTTTCACTCGTGGCTTCGCCACTCGTGAAAATACTGCTTTTGGTGTTCATTCGGTGAAATAAAAATCGATCTTACACTGAAAAAGTCAAATATCCTCTATGTTTTCGGTAACAAAAAAGAATAAGCCCATTATTTTAAATATTCATAAAAGACTCTTATGGAATAAGTGAATAAATACCTAATATCTATGTGATGAAAAGACATGCACATACTTATTCACCTTCATGAAGAACGCTCATGTTTTTTTTTCCGAAGTGCACAATTATAGAAAATGAGCATATATAGTCTGTTTGCTCCCAAATGCAAAACGGCATACCCATTAATTTCTCAGAATTGGTGCGATGTAGAAAATTTCTGAATTGGTCATTCTGAATTTTTATCTTTTACATTACAAAACCATAATTTTGTAGAAATGTGAGGCTTTGCATTAAAAAGTTTCTATACAAAAAAGGACCTCAAATGTGTCATTTAGTCCCTTAATTACAAGGGAGTAAAACTTGGCTGTTGGAATTCCCGTTAGCTCTTACGTATTATAGCTTGTGACCAATCAATGCTGTCCTTAAAACAAAATTTGTATTATTAATTGTTTTTTTTCTTTCTGAATTCATTTTTTCCTACATTTTGTTTCATCCATATATTCTCAAATTTTGAAACAATACACTTTTTACTCAGAAAACTATACAATAGTTAAAGGCCCCATTGCTCTATCAGCGTGAAAAATTTTATCATGAGGTATCGCTTCAAGCTTCTCAGTATAGTTTCGTCAGTGAAAATGACCGTGATTAGCCAGCTTTAAACAAATAAATCATCCATGAGTTTCATATAAAAAGGGTTTGAAAACTAATTTGGGTCCACTAAAATGACCTACTTTCGATTTCATTAAGTTGAATAAAATTGTAAAAATACAATGTACATGCGTGGAGTCCCAATCACTATCCCGCCTTTGTTTGTACAGCATTGCTGCACGGGAAACCAGAACAGGAAATTTTATTTCGTGGAGCGATTTGTTATTTTTCAAAAACTTGTTTTCTCTATTTTTTTGCCAGTTATATGACTCAATATATGCACATCAACCCACATTTTATTACTAAACGCGAAGGTTGAACCGCCTTTTATAATGATTTGAGAATAGACGTTTTTACCACTGATAGGAGTATGGAGACTTTAAAGCGTTATTTACAATAAAGTGTCACCTGACCAGTAACACCATGCGCTATGCGAGCGGACACGTGAATACATTTGTACTATTTCATTCATATGCCCCCACAACTGCAGTACGAACGAGTTTGCAAACAATATTTTGGCTGTTCTAACAAGCATAACGACACTCTTCAGTGCTCAGTTTTGCATTACATGAAAATATTTTACATGAAAACACCCAAACATTCGGATATTTCGTATTCTGTTATGTATAGTTATAAGTTCATGAGGTCAAAAGAACATTTAATTGGAATTTCATCTTTTTCGAGAAATTAAGAAAAAAAAACCTTTGCACTTTGGAGCAAACGGACTATACTAGACCTTAACAAACGCCTATATAATGTTTGATCTCCGATGCAGAATTCTTGACACTATATTTTCTGAAAGTATACTGACTCAAAAAAGAAACGATACATAGATTCAAATGCATATAGCTTTTACTAAAATAATTCATTCAAAATAATTGCAACGCAAATTAATGTCTGGCAAATGGACAATCATTTCATTGCAGCAGATTTAGCGATGTTTCATTGAAAATACCAGGAGAGCGTCCGTAAGGCTAATAGGGTCATTCAATCTAGTCACACTAACGTTAATACCGAGTATGTCCTCCGTTTTACTCTCTCACAGCAATACAGCGCCTGCGCATCGAACGAATAAGATAAGATTTTGAATGACCCCTTGAGGAAGTGCATACCATTCCTGTATCAGAAACCGTTCGAGCTGAGCCAAAGTGACCGGCTGGCGTCGTCGAACGCGACGATCCAAGATATCCCATAAATGCTCGATTGGGGAAATGTCTGGTGATTTTTCAGACAAAGGAAAGACGTTAACATGCTGCTGCTGTAGAATAAGCTGTGCAGATACGAGCGATGTGGCATCGAGCGTTATCCTGCTGGAATAACGTCAGACGTCTGTTTGCGTTCATAAACGGAACGACAGCTGGGGCAAGAATTTCTTTGATATAGCGCTGCCCAGTGAGATTGCCTCGGACAACCACAAGCCTTGAACGAGTGTGATACGATATCGCGCCCCATACCATGACACTTCCGCCGCCGTAGCGGTCGACTTCTCGTACTCAAACGTCTCTGAAACGTTCGTTGCGTCTCCTGTAGACCCAGTGACGTCAATCACTACGACTTAGCAAAACATTGATTCATCACTGAAGAGTACAGCATTCCACTGGTTTTGATTCCAGCGAACATGTTGACGCGCCCATTGTTCCCTGGCACGTCGATGACGTTGTGTTAACTGGATTACATGGTATGGACGTGGGGCCTTAATGCCTTTGCGCTGCAAGTCTATTTCAGACAGTCTGAGCACTAATCCTGTTATTGGTCCTTCCGCGGGTTGCCATAGGAGTTGACGTTGCTGTTAAAAAGCGATCACGTAAGTGTGACGTCCTTATGTGGTTATCCTGCTTTGTTGTCGTTACCCTGGGTCTACGTGGACGTTCATTGACTATCCCAGTTGCTCTGTAACGTCCTGTTAAACGAGTAATTGTAAGTCGCGAAATGCTAAAAAGAGCAGCGACGTCAGAATGACGTACATTATTTTCCAGCATACCAATTACTCGAAGTCTCTGGTTTTGATCCAGTCTATGCATCCTGATTATTTACTTTAAAGTAACTTTGAGTGTTTTTATAAGGTCCCAATACAGGTCGTGTGTGAATTACCCGGTTATTCACCTATACATGTACCCAGTCTTGCGGATGACTCACGGCACGTTAAAATTGAAAACTGCACAATTTTCAAGACCGGAGTGACAGACAGTGGTCAAAATCGGACAGTATACACCTGAATAAAAAAAGAATCGATGAACATCTGCAGTTTATACACAAAACCGCCATAAATGAAAATATAGCATAGTAATCTATATGTTTCTTTTTTGAGTCAGTATATATTAAAACAGTTACAATTTCACATTATCTTCTAGCTAATTATTCAAGCAATTGAGTGCTATCGTTATTTTAAAAACGTTACTGTGACTTTCCATATAAGATTTGTCGTTTACTACATACTCGTACATTCTTATCCAAAGAGCTATTGAAGGAAAAAATGACAATTTGCTTCGATCAAGGTATACCCCCATACTACTGCATTGCAAGTAGATGGTGCATGTAACGCACGGTATAATTCATAATTGGCCAATGCCAACTTATTGTTTTATTTTGCAAAATATTCTTCAGGTATCGATAAACATACCCTGAAAAAAGTTCATAATGAAAGACAATCTAGATAGTTTACTGAAGCAACTACTATGCATGTATTCCACATAAAATCTTAACTAAATCTATCAGTTCCAGTTCTAAGCGGCACATACTGCTATATTTATGCATGCAACGACACTGAAAATCACTTACACTGACATGAATGTGCTAAAACTTTTATTCTAATTCGCCAAAATATTATTTCAATTTACACTGCTGATATAATGACCATCGGGTTTCAAGATCAAGACACAAAAACTCATTACTATACCTACTGTTGCTGAATATGAATTTAGTATGCCAAACATTACAATACGAATTTCTAAAATGCTAGCACAGTTTTTGACCATGGACAATACAGAAACTATTTTCGCAGTTTGAAACCGTCTGTTGCCAGAAACGAGAGAGAAAAGCTACTGTCAAAGGAGACTCAGCAGCTTTGCTGAAACTCACAGAGGACTATCAGAGTCACTCTTTTTTCATTTTACGAATTTATAACCTTTCCAAAATCCCCTTTCGTAATGCTTAGGATATTTTCAATTCACTCTGAAATACAATTTTCAAAAGTGTGCTCCGGTTACACTCCAGAAGTAACTTGAATTTTACGTAACGATGTATTTCCATGACGTCATAAATCTAACCTGTATTCCATGTCAATTATGAACGGATATCGTTGTCTTCCATTCGGCTTCCTGTGCTGGTGTTATGAGTAGAAGTACTGAAAATTTCAGCAAGATGTGATGTTTACCAATAAAAATATACCGTTAGAATTATTCACAAGCTGAAACGCAAAGTTGCTCTTTGAAAAGAAATCAGGCCAGTGGTACGGAAGACTGAATGTAAAACCGGAGTAAAGATGTTTAGATTATTTTATTCAATCAATGTTTTGGTATCAGTTTGAAGAACAGAGTCTGGGCTTTTCATTGAGGTATAATACATTATCCTAGCATATCTGTAATCAAAGAACTGAGATTAGTGACAGAACTTTTTGGATGATCCTCGTACGGCAATACTTTTGTAGAATCAAAATTTTAATTTGTTATTGGTAGATTACTAACAGTAATCTTCTACAGCACTGAACGTCTTAATGTTGCCTACATTACTGAGTCTTCTATGATTAGAATGGCTAAAAGACTTAGGATTTTTATTTAAGTGAGTGTTTTAGTGCGACTAATGAAAACAACAACAACAAAAAAAAACCTTTAAACAACTAATGCAATATATATCAAACTGAGCAGCATATTACACTTTTGTGGAAATATTACCAATAAAATGCAAAACACATCCTTTGTGATATTTGCGCTACGAGCTGGCAATACCCTGGTATTTTAGCAGCATTACAAAGCGATTTTGCAACAGTTTGAGACAGTGTCATTGCTTCTTCAGAGGCTTAATATACTCCGAACTGGCACCACAGTGCGGACAGACAGGCTGTAGAAGATAGCAGACAGAAAAGGTTCAATAATATCTACTGCTGTTTTACGGCAGTCTAAACTGGAAAGAAAGATAAAATAAAATGAGCCCGCGATACGAGAAAAACAACAAAGTGGTTGTGCGCTTAGCGCAGACTCTGATCAGCCTGGGCATCCACCCAGACTGATCAGATTCTTCGCGAAGCGCTTAAATGGTAGCTAAGGGTCTAAGCTACCTCCATGCGGACAGCGAAGACCCTGATCAGACTGGGCGGATGCCCAGGCTGATCTGAGTCTACGCTGGGCGCACAACTACTTTGTTGATTTTCTTGTGTCGTGGCTCATTTTAGAGATGTTGTAGATGACTTAACTGCCACCACATGTGTCTTATGGAAGCTTTACTGGAATTACAGTTGCCTTGGTGAACTTATGGAAATCTAAACTGGCGTCGCAGTCTTTCCATAGACTTTTCAGAGTTTTTGCAAGAGTCTGAGCTGACGCTTAAGACTCTCTTAAGGTTTTGTAATGGCATGAACTGCTACAATTCACCAGAATTCTTCTAAGAAATTACAGTATGGTTTCTCTGGTTTCGTCATCAAATATTGTCAGGGTCACTGAGGAGGCTTTATTAGCCGAAACTACGCAGTCTGGCCCATGTTCCTGCTTCTGAATGTGTTCTCTGCTCTTTAATGAACTCTTTAAGATTTAAAGTTTACTTTACTGCAGCTGGTGTTTTGCCGTGTGGCGGCCGTAAACGTCTCCCCGTACATCATCCACAGTGCAGATTATATTTTATTTGCGTCCTTTGAGATTAGAGGATATGTTCTGAGGAATCTGAAATTTTAGATTGGTTTAGACCCTATTCTAGATCGTCGTCTTTTACATTATTTGGATCCTTTTTGATACTAAGCAGTCTTTGAATCGACTGCCCAATTAAAATTAAGAAATTACAGTATGGTTTCTCTGGTTTTGTCACCAGATATTGTCAGGGTCACTGAGGAAGCTTTATTAGCCGAAACTACGTAGTCTGGCCCATGTTCCAGCTTCTGAATGTGTTCTCTGCTCTTGAATGAACTTTTTAAGACTTTAATTGTTATAGGCCTTACTGGTACGAAAGTCTCTTTTCTGACTACTGGTAATAGAATAGTGACCTGGCTCCGCAATATGACAAACATTCTTATAACAGTCATAACTGGCAACGTAATGCCCCTGATGGTCTTATAGTATAAGCTGGTACCGACATTTTAGTAGCATATGCATGTATCTTAGTCTTTCTGTAAGTCTTATAATAGAATAAGATTATACGATCGTAAATACTAGGTTCTTATGATGATCAGCTTTTAGAATCAGGAAATAATTTGTATTATTATTTCATTTTCTTTTTTCTGCTTCTGATTACTCTTGCTTTGAGATTGAATACTTTTCTCTTGGAGAGTTGCTCTGTACTCCTGTTTTAACTTAAACTTAATATAATCCAGATTTTGCGCAATGAGAGTAAGCAAACGTTGTTTATGCAGATGTCTATTACTTTAAATTTTGGAAATGAAATGTTACTTCTTGGATAAGTGAACAACGTAAGCCTTCTTTAGCAACCCTAGTTTTAAAAGAAACTATTCCAGCTTTTGTTCATTTAGCCATTGTTGTCCACTGGCGAACCTTTGGACCAGCAACCACTGGAATTTGCTATATTTTTATTGTATTCTAAAATTTATTACAGTTGAAAATCTTTAGGCTTGATACTTGGAACTTACCATTTACATAGTTTTCAAGACCTTTGGGGCTATGAATATATAGGAATCCATACCTTACATACAATTTCATTACATAATTTCAGCTACAAAACACTTTCACAATGATGTAGTCTCTATACAGAAAATATTCATATAATTTCTTTACAACCTGGACATTTTATAACATTTAAGGTTGGAATGACCATCATGTGGCTATGACCAGTTCTTTACTTATAATTTAAGACAAGATCTTCTATTTGTAAAGAAGCTGGCTACCTATTTGTCTCTGTCCTCTGCAAAAGATTTCATGTTTTTTTTTTTTTTATAATTATCTATCGTATTGTTATTAATTAAAAAGCCCAAGGTTAAGACCAAAAAATAGTTTAACCTACTTTTACAAAAAATATTTTTCAGTCCCCATGTCGAAGCTCTTAGACAATTTGGGAGGTTCCAAACTTTAAACATATTGCTCCAAATGATTCTAGGTGTTAGCATATCTAACGCACTTTTATACAGGTTGCACCTGAATACGGTGCACTGTAGTAGTTATTACATTATCTAAGGTTCTTTGGACTAGAAATCAGTTTTGGGGACATAGCAAACAGTGTAAACCCAATTCAGACGCTGGAGATTGCGGTGTCTGATCAGGGTCAACACCGTTTGCTTATAGGAATTTCTATGCAAAATATAACAAAGTGAAAACATTCACCAGAGACCCCTAAACTTAGAAATTAACTCATCTAAATAATAAGGATAGATAAGGTTGCTGGTCAAAAAGGGTTAACGGCCGTGGTGATAGCTTATCATTGCTACAACATGGCTAAGCTGATCATGGAGGACGGAAAACATTTTTCGGGTCTCAGTTCAAATTGCGTCAGTTTCTTTGTCTGTTGTAAAAGAACTTGCTCGTATTTACGCGTTGTTGTCAAAATCTTAGGCCTTGTCAATTTTATCAAAATGTTCAGGAAACTGTCAACCAGAAAATCAGGCAAAGCCTAATTACAATTTGATACCCTTTTAATCGCTTACGTCATCAATGTGATAAAGTTCAAATATTGCAAAAATGTTGACGTTCTAATGTCAAATATTCGTCTAGATGAATCGCAGTATCAGCATCGAAATTTATTCATGAGCAAGATCGCCTATGTAATCTGATACGTTCTGCATGAAATTTTGTTATTATTGATTTAATCTAGTCACAAAAGTTAATTTCTTTCTGATTATACATTTGAAAAACTACCTCACGTGAACCATATTGTGAACCACACCTAATCTGTTCTTTAACCCGTCACAGTGATTAGTTATAAACACTAACGAGTCGGGATACGCGTGCAGGTCCAACCGCTTAAAACTATCAGTCAATACTACATCTAATGTTTTTAATAATATCTCGACGTAATAGAGTTTTTCTTCATAATTTGAGAGTTGCGTCACGCCTCCGAAATCAAGAAGAATTACGTATTTCAAACTGATTCCATAATAGCCACGAGGCTTTCGAGGGAAGAAAAGATTACTTTTATCTGGAAGTGAATTTAATCCGAAATTAACAAAAGAACTGGTATTTTACTTCTAACGCTGACAGTTTTATTAATTAGAGGTCCCTGGAGCTGTCAAAAAAATAAATGAGGTCTTTTCTAATCAACTTCCATACTTGAATTAAAATGTATAATATATTTAACTTGTTGATTTTGACTGTAAGATTTGAAATAATGTGAATGAAATACTGAGCTTCGGAAAGCGCTTTGAAATTTAGATAAACTGAAAGTTAAATTTAAGAATTTGGATTTAGACAAATGTCATTTGATATATTTCTGCTACATAAACAAAGAACATGCCAAAATTTCAAAGTGGGATATCTTCGTTACAAAATAACTAATAGAGTGAAACAGCATTTCTTTTTTTATTTAATTGTTTCAAATGCAGTTTAGCCAACGTTTGCATATACAGGATTGCCGAAAGTGTGTTTCTTGGACTTTATTACTTCGTATAATAAAATACGAATTATACACTCAGAGGACACACACACACACACACACACACACACACACACACACACACACACACACATATGGATCGGTTTTAGAGGTACTTATCAAACAATTACAGGCACTGTAGGAAACGCGATGGTCTTCTTGGTCTTCTTTTCCAGATATAAGTGCTCCGAAAACCATTTACACGAGTGTATCAAATAAGCTTGGAAATCGTCTCCATAGTACTTCATTTGGCACACAAACATTCTAGATTCACTCTCTAGCCATTGGTGAATTCCCAAAATGAAAAAAAAAACATTGTGAAAAATATAATAGCTTGAAATGACTACATTTGTCTAACCAGCTAAAATAGTCACTCAAAGTGATATTTGCCCAGAATTAACCTACTGGGTATATCCTTACGTCATGTACCGGCGATATTGTATATCACACAAATTAGCTCTGTCCTGTTCAGAAATGGCGGTATTTGTGCAAAAATGCTTTATAAAAGTCAAAGGATAATTTTCTTAGATGAAAATGGACAAAAATATTTTTAAAATGCTGATAATTAATTTGAATATGCCAAAATTGGCACAGATATTGAAAACGAGTTATCTATAAACAAGCACAGAACTGGAGTTAAATGAAAGTATGAAAATGACTATGCTGCAGGTAGATTTTGGTGCTGAAAACATGAACAGATTGAATATACAAAATGATGAATATGTAATATGAATCAATAGATATTTTTGCCAGATATGATATCAATGTCCAATAGAATTTTAGTGGACAAAAGCTTCAAGTAGACCGTCAGAAATCTGCTTGTTTCCACAGTCTCGCATGCTTCTGTCCCATATACTGCATTTAGATAACTGGAAAATATGAGATGTTTGTTATAAGTTTCAAATACCATACAGGATTGCATAGATAGCAAATATTTTAAGGTAAGTGGGAAAACTTTTAATATTATGGTTAAAATGTATGTGCACACCTACAAAGGACAGTTGCCAAGTTGCAGGGTCATGTATCTTTGGGCCCTGCCATTTTAATTTGAAAGAAATAGACTTCTGGTAATTAAATGCTATTGAGTGCTACTAAGACATAGAAAAGGTAAAAGTTTCCCATAGCCTAGTAGCCGTAAGGCAGTGCGCGTTAGAGGCCCACTGTGTCTTGGACACAGCATATGAAAGGCCGAGCCCATCCCTCTCCTTTCGCTGCCTTATCTGGCCTGATTCGAAGCAAGTACCCATTTACTGCTGGGTTGACAGAGAGAGTTTTCCAGTCCTCGAATGGCGATACCTGGGCGCGATCTCACGACCTTCCGGCGACTTTCTGCACCTTAAACAGAGCGTCTCTAACCTTCCGACCACGGCATCCTCTCTTAAAAAGTAGATGTATAGAAATACATGTACCCCACCCATCCTTAAAATAACATTGAATAAATGCGAAAGAGACAAGTTTACACGCATTGTTTCTTGGTTCACCATCATACCAAAACATTATCATGCATATGCTGCGAAATTCATCTGATAATAGGGGTATGATAACACAATGTGATATCATGTCACTGTAGAACTGCGCTTGCGCGAATGTTATCAGGTCATGCCTTAAGAAGCGATCTCTGAAGACGATTGGCTGTATACTGACGTTGGTCGTGATAACGACGTTCGATTGGTTAAATGACGTCACCGACTTACGTCATAACGCATTCGCGACGTCAACAAGTTCAAACAAAACTGCGTTAACTTTTCTTTTGGTTGACGCTCTTTACACCTGAAAATATCGTAATGATGCATGATAAATAGAAAACCATGTAAGTGTCTTTTGATATCAAGTTTATCAGGCTCGACCAGAAACACGTCGGACTGGCTCGGCAAGCCTCGCCATTCCTACGCTATTTCTGGTCTCGCTGATAAACTTGATATCAAAAGACACTAACATGGTATTCTCTATATATCAGTATAAATAAAAGCATAAAGGAGATAGGTCATATTCCTTGTCAGATAGAATTGGAAGAAATAATGGCCCAGTACAAGAATTTTACGATATTTTAGAAATATGTATGGTTTTAAATATAGAGAAAACCATGTTAGTGTCTTTTGATATCAAGTTTATCAGGCGAGACCAGAAACAGCGTAGGAATGGCGAGGCTTGCCGAGCCAGTCCGACGTGTTTCTGGTCGAGCCTGATAAACTTGATATCAAAAGACACTTACACGGTTTTCTATTTATCATGCATCATTACGATATTTTCAGGTGTAAAGAGCGTCAACCAAAAGAAAAGTTAACGCAGTTTTGTTTGAACTTGTTGACGTCGCGAATGCGTTATGACGTAAGTCGGTGACGTCATTTAACCAATCGAACGTTGTTATCACGGCCAACGTCAGTATACAGCCAATCGTCTTCAGAGACCGCTTCTTCAGGCATGACCTGATAACATTCGCGCAAGCGCAGTTCTACAGTGACATGATATCACATTGTGTTATCTAACCCCTGTTATCAGGTGAATTTTGCAGCATATGCATAATAAATGGTCGTATCATACCTTTAAATGACTAGATGACGAAACAGTTTTGACAAATGTTACCTTTGGCTGAAAGACAACTTATCATAGATAATATTATAGTTGTCTTGCAGAAACTTGGTCCGAAACAAATGACTAACGTTTTGCAAACGTTACAGTGTCAGCTTTTTTTGGAACTCACCAATTGCCACTGAGTGTATATGATTTTATTGATTCGCTCATTCCTCGAAACATACCATCATGCATATTTTAGGGAAAGTCGTTAATAAACTCTCACAGATACTCAGTCCATTTCAAGTCTGTTTCTTCTTTACTCAGCGGCCAAAAAGTAAGCTGGGTACTATGAGATAACCCACGTAAACGGCAATAAGCCGCTGGATTAACTCCCCTGATGATCGATTATTCGTTGCATAGATGTGTACATGTATGTCTTCTGTTTTGAAGAAAAATGATCCAGATACATATACATGTATAGTGGACATCAAAAGAAACGTCCACAATATATACACACGATTTATTTGAAGCTTTAGGTATGTGCTTTTATTTTGACATTTACAGTTACTTTGTTTATGCTATTTCGAGAGAATGAACACTTTTCATAAACAAAAGACATCATGAGAACACTTGTCTTTTTTATGGGGTGAAACTCAAAAGTGAAGCTGAATTTTCAATTCCATAAAACGTTCGACCAATAATTTTCTCAAGACATAATGTCAACAGCAATAGTCTGTCTCTCTCTCCCTCTCTCTCTGTCTCTCTGTCAATTACTGGTCAAATGAAAAAAAAATCTGAGGAGGATATTTTGTGTAGATACCTTTAATTTAGAAAGGCGTCGTAGTCGAGTGGATAGAGTGGCTCGGTTATTGTGCAGAAAGTCACAGGAAGGTCGTGAGTTCGCGGCTCATCGTCGCCATCCGACGACTGGGAAACGCTCTCTGTCAACCCAGCAGTAAATGGGTACCTTTTTCGAATCAGGGAGGGATAAGGCAGCGAAAGGAGAGAGATAGGCTCCGCCTGTCATCAGCTGTGCCCAAGATACAGTGGGTCTCTAACCCCCACTGCCCCTACGGCTATTAGGCTATGGGAAACCTTTACCTTTACCTTTAATTTAGAAGATTCTGTTACGAAAGTGTCAATTTCGATTTATTATGCCCCCATCTTCGGAGAAGTTGAGTGGCATATTGGTTTGGGCCTGTCCGTCCGTACGTCCGTCCGTCTGTCCATAACGCTTTTTGGCAGCTGGGAAACTCAAGAACCGCTTATGCTAGGATCTTGAAATTTTATATATGGTATGTACATAAAAAATAAGCGAACCCGTATTTATGCTTTACTCCACCAGTCTTGTCATTCCGGAGTTATGCCCCTTTTTCGACTTTGTCATTTTATATAGGAAAAACCTTCTGACCAAAATATCTGAAGAACCGTTTAAGCTATGATCCTGATATTTAGCACACAGCTACAAATCGAGGTTTAAATGACCTTATTAACTTTTCAGTCTATTTCATCAATTTTTGGTTGAGTTATTCCCCTTTTCGGACATAGGCATTTTATATAGGAAAAACATTGTGACCAAAATATCTGTAGAACCGCTGAAGCTAGGATCCTGATATTTGGCATGCAGGCTTGGGCCAAGGTGTATATGAAGTGATTAGTTTTTGAGCATATTTCATCAATTTTTGGTGGAGTCATTCCCCTTTTTCGGGCCTATGCATTTTCTATAGGAAAAACCTTGTGACCAAAATATCTGAAGAAGCCCTGAAGCTAGGATCCTGATATTTGGCATACAGGTTTGGACTAACGTGTACATGAACTGATTAACTTTTGAGTCTATTTCATAAATATTTGGTTGAGATATTCCCCTTTCTGGCTTATACATTATGGGATGAACCTTCTTCAGAGACAAGTATATGGTTGGGGGCATAGTGTATCATAAACACATTTTCTAGTTTTACTTTTTTGTGTTATTGTTAAAAAACTAACTAGATAAATAATTAAGTAAAGCTATAGAAAGATAGATGAACAAGACGAAGAAAAAAAATTTAATGAAAAAGGGGTGGGACACTTACAATTTTTTCCGCTGGGCCAGTTTTATTTTATATCATTTTACTTAGAATTTACACGGATAAAAATTACTTATTTTTTCAGCTATGAAACCTAAGGACATATCAGTTTTGGTTGAAAATAGTGTGTAAACTACCCCGGGACATTGGTATGACTGTATTAACTAGGTGTGAACATCTCAGGAGACATTGCGTACTTAGAATCGACATACTAATTTGTTGTATACTGTATCAGAATGTTAAATACATTCCGAGTGAGGGTTCTATGCTGAATGACACATTCTTAAAGTTCTCGATTCATTTAAAGTATTGAGATAGTTGGTTACATCTGACTGATTTGGATACAATACACAATAAAATCAAGATTATGAAAATAAAACTATCAGCGCACTACCAATAGAGTAAGTACCTGAAATAATCAACTGAATTGCTTATATAGAGGATCTTACATGAGTGCTCATGTATTATTGAATTTATTAAACGAGTTGGGGAAAAAGATAAGATGCGAGGCTTTGCCGAGCATCTTATCGTTTTTCCCCAACGAGTTTAATAAATTCAATAATACAGGAGCACGAATGCAAGATTCTATTTATCATATGAGACTTAAAGCGCATTTTATTAGCAAATTTTGCACTGAAACGTCATGATTTCCCCAATAGAAAAAGCGACGTTTTTTATGGACGTTAACGCATAACGCTACGACGTAATTTGCATATTTAATCCACTAGTGGATTATTGATTTTAATGCATGGCTTTATTACACTCTCAGATGCGACGTCATATGATAAATCTGTTTAAAGTGGTTTCATTCTAGACAAATTGATATATTTTTATGAATCTTTCTCTGATTTTTTTTTCTTCGCTCTGAGACTGCCTTACTCAATATATCCAAAAAGTATATTGCCTTGTGGATTCTGTAGACCAGTCAGGAGCGTTGGTTAAACGTCCTTCTATACTGTTAAACTTTACACTGCACATATGTCAAATGGGTCAGCGTGCGCATGTGTATTTATAGCAACACATTCATATTCTGTGAAGTTATCGCTTGGACAGACAAAACATAATCTAATAGATGTTTCTTGAAAAATTAAGGAGTACCTATATATAGTATTCCTCAAAATTATTGAGAATTTTTTGCACAGTGAAAATTAAGCACTGGTAGTTAACAGATCACGTATATACTTAATATCTTTGTTTACTTAGTTAACAACATCCCTCTGTGAACTTTTTAGCATACCAGTATTACTCATATGTTTGAGTCACAAATGTTATCTCCCCTTGAATTGCATCACCCAGAGATTATTTGTCCGACTGGAAAATTATGTACCCTTACCAAATAAAACCGATATTTGTAGAAAAGATAATGACAAATAAGTTGATTAATGAATGGTTTTCTCATCTAGAGGTAAGGTGTTGGCAAACTGAAAACAGAATTTTGTGTGAGCTTGTCAGCTGTAGATGCTGCTCGCATTCGAACGCGTGACTTCATTTCGAAAAAGTGACCGAAATTGGGGAAAATTGCAATTTTGACAGAGGGTATATTGCTCTGATTCATTCTTATTCTATACATCTCGACGGAAACGGCACAAAAAAAAACATATTTTTTGTAAGGCTTAGTAAACGTGCTTTAAGGGATACGAGTTTTGACATGATTATCTATACCTTGCCAAAAATATTCCGTTCAGATCACTAACAGATCAGATTTTTTGCCGTTTCTCATACCTTCATTATTCTTCCTATAATATAACAGCCAGTCGCTGACTCGGAAACTGGAATTAGTAACTTTAAATCATGCAAAATATTAAAGGCAACATTAATAATGCATATGATGTTGAACAATGGGGAAAATAAACTATTTCACCTGAGATAGTCTATTTCTAGCAAAGGTAGTATAGCAAAACATAGTCGAAATCGAGGGACATATTTTTACAGGGGTGTACCCTAGCCCATCCTTACCTACCACTGACGAAAGAAAATGCATCATATTGTCATTTTTTATATCAAACTTGAAAAAGAGGTTCTTTTATTGTATTTTACGCGTTTAATATATTGTTGAACATGTATGGCTAGCAACTGTGTGCCAAAATGCAATTCTCAATAATTTTGAGGAATACTTAACTAGCGTTATATTGCTCTGCGTATCCGTTTTCTATACTTAGCAATGTTTTTATCTGATCCAGTCTGTGGGACTTTGCGAGGCTGAGAAAGGGGTCGACTTTCAGTGGGTTCCAGATCGGGCCGTCGTTTACACCATATCTACATATGACTGATGCAAATTAAAATGTAGCGCTAGCCGGGTCGTCCACTAAGTCAAGCAACCGGTCACCCATCAAGTGCTAACCGCGACCTCCGTTGCTTAACTTCGTGAAAGAGCCACCCACTCTACCCGCGGCGACATAAAAGCCGGCTTCTACAGCAAGGCTACAGAAATGTCACCCGAAGTCACCAACTGCTCCCATAGCAGACCCGAGGACGGAGCCTATGCAACGCAATCAGGGGGACCTTTCCCTGTAAGCCTGGGTCCGGAGATGATGTTTATGTCATCTCTTATCCCAATGCTGCCAGTAAATGTAGCGTTAGCCGGGTCGTCCATCAAGTCAAGCAACCGGTCACCCATCCAGGTACTAACCGCGATCTCCTTTCTTATCTTTGAAAAAGAGCCACCCACTCTACCCGCGGCGACATAAAAGCCGGCTTCTACAGCAAGGCTATAGAAATGTTTATATACCGAAACCTGTTACAAAAACAAAACTGTACTATAGTGTGTAGCGAAAATTAAACTTATTAATAAATAGTGATACAACAAATCAGTTTACCACAGTTTGTACGACAGTCACATAGCAACCCAGACAAAGCAATGATGTTGAAAAAAAGATTGCATGAACCCTTAAAGCGCCAAAAACAAAAACAGCAGACGACATAATTTACATCTGCAATATTAAAAAGAAAAATTGTTCCTTCCGAGCTATGTCATATTGAAAATTCAACAAACCGTGTAGATCCAGATGAGATGGCTCATTATGAGCCACCTCATCTAGATCTCCGCTGTTTGCGAATTCACCTATTTTCGTCTCTGGCACTTAAATTGTTAAATCTGAGGACATATCTTTATTTTACAGTAGTGTCTTGGAGCTAGTGTTCAACAGGTAACTGCCGGGCCGCGTAGCGCAGTCGGTAGGACACCTGACTCATAAATCTGAGGTCCTGGATTCGATACCCGGTCTGGCCACATACTTTAGTTTCTCCTTCCGCGGATTCAAGAAGGGCAGTTGTCAGATACTGGCGAAAGAATGTGCACTTAGTACTGGTTAACCGCTTTGTCCAGGAATAGTGTGGTTAGGTTAACTGACTGTCCCGACATGACCCTAGCTGTTTACCGTGGACGTAAAGCAACAAATCAATCAATCAATCATCAGGTAACTATCAGTCGCACAATTCAAATGTATTGTTTTTCGATCCTATTGTGTTTATATTTATAACATTGCTGTTGTCATGAACATATATATTTTTCCGAATAAGATATGTTTAAACCAAAGCACCAAAATCATAAGTTTTAACTCATATAATTCATATACACTTCGATAAATCCGTAATATTTAGATACACAGACATGGAGCCCTAAAAAGGAAGCGTGATCAGGTGTAGTAGTAAGCATCACCTCCTTATTATAATACACCCGCTAAGTATTTTTATCTGATGAAAGTCAGTGGAAATGATAGTCCGGTAACTGTAAGCCATACTATGTTTTGGCCGTGGCCATGAGGTCCCAAATAAGTCAAGAAACCGCCACATTGTAAGGATCAACGAGGTCATGATGTCTCCCAAGAATAAATAAAACAATCAAGAGAATAATTTGAGTTAAGCTTTCAAATACAGGGCTTTCATTTTCAATGACCTTTTCCACTGATACATAGGCAGGTGATACTTACTACCCGCGGGCACCTGATCACGCCTCTGTTTTGGGGTCCAGCTCTGTGTGTCTAAAATATTCCGGAAATGTCTAGTATTTAAAATTGACTTACGAGTTCGGACTTATGATTTGGGTACTTTGGCCACTTTCATTTGACATATGCATCTAGGTATTCTTAAATTACAATGATTAATCAAAAAGAAGTTAACGTTATTATACCACAGTTTATATGGGCATAACTTACGCTACACTAAATTCAAAATCTATATTACATAAACTATATACAACAAAGTTAAAGTTGGTCAAAAATTTGATTAATAGAATAAATATAGAATCATGTTTATTAGATGTAAATTTTAATGAATATGAATATGCTTTTTAAGTTTTCACTGTAGACATTAATATCAATTCATGCTTTTATCCACTGTTTTCATTTTGCATTATCGGTACGATATATGTAAAGGTGTAGCTGAGGCTACTGCAAGACATCCAGAGACAATCTTTGATCTACACCATTAATTCTGAGGCTGATTCTAACTAGATATGACTGACAAACGTAAGACCTAACAGACGAACAAACGGCATTCAGACACAGACCCAGTGCGCTGCATTTTACTCTCCAAAACGAATTTCTTTTCACTTAAGGAAACACTGATTCCTGTAGAACACGAGAAATATTCCTATCTCAACAGACCGTAACATCCTTAAGTGGCTGACTCTCGAACAAACATCTAAAACTAGTACATGTACATGAAATAGAAGCAACCATGTGCAGAAGAAGAAAATGTGGAAGGCCCTGTAGCGAGCGCCAAAACTTCCCACGAAGATTAAATCGTTAGATGGGGGAGTAGAGAAAACAACTGTTTGGATGAGGGAGGTGTTGGTGGTGGGTGAGAATCTTAAGGGAGGGGGGAGTAAATCAATTTAAGCACGATAAAAACACGTATATTTCTCCCCCTCTCCCCCCTTCCTCCCACCTCCCCCTTCCGATATTATTGCTCAAAACTGTTCAAATCGCATATAAAGGTTCCTCAACTCAATCAGTGGAGCACCACAGAGAAATATCTGAAGAAAATACATTACTATGATAAGCAAAATGAGACCCTTTGGCGTATACTACAAACGCTGACTGCCAGAGCAAAAGAAATCTCTATTTGAACCATGGTGGTCCGAAGACTGCAGCTGGAAACTCATTGAAAAATCTAGAAGTTTCTATATTTTAAATGTACATTATATACATTATCAGTCTGCCTCTGCTGACCAGTCTCGTGTTTTCCAGCCTATCGGTACTTGCCATCTTTCGCTGCCATTTGAGCGACCAGGTAATTTCTGCCATTTGAGGAGTGGATTATCTTTCTGATTGACAAATACATTTGTCATGGTATTGATACAATAATGCATCAATGCAATGGGCTATAAAAATGAAAACCAAAGTTTGATAAACTTTGGGTTTCACTTTTATAGCCATTGCATTTAATACTATTTATTAAAGCTGCTTCAGGAATAATATCAAAAATCTTTATGGTCTCTTAATATGAAATAAGAGAGTTTTTTGCACATATTGGACGCTCACACATGTACTGTAATTAACTGCTGGACATTTAGAATTTTAGAAGCAATAAAAACAACATTAGGAATTGGGTGTATATTTCAGTTGAGTATCCATTTGCCAGAGATAATAAAGTGTCAATACCTGACGACAGATTTTATCAACAACCATATGTAGACAGCAAAGATTGGAAGCTCAAACCTGTGCATTCTTGATTTTTTAAAAAAAAGCGTCTGTTCATACATGGTGAGTACGAACGACGGGAATGCACGGAATTCTCTTGGCAAAAGCACTTCGCACCATTTTGCATGCTCTGGCTCAGTTAAGAATATCAGCATTATTAACTAGAAGTTGCCCTTGCCTTAATGTATATTCCAAGGGATATTGTTTTTAGTATATATCCGCCGGTCAAGTGATATTACTTACCTGTCTGACAATGACTGTTTTTTGCCTGACAAAATTGTCAATTTCGGAAAAAGCGTGCAGATTCGTAACTTCGGACACTCAACTCACGGCGAAATGCACATGTTACGGAGTTTGTGTTGGCTATGTAGGAGTGAGATATATGAAACTGAAAAGAATAAAAAAATACTTACTGACTTAAAATCATTTAAGCCACAGTCTCACTTCTTACTTATGAATGTTTTCTTTGCTCTTAAAGGATCTAAACTTTTATCATTATTCACTGTCATGTTTTGAGGGCTAGGTTTTATTACGTTTTATAACGTGGCAAAGCGGCAATATACGTTGTAAAACGTAGTGAGAACGTATAAAAATGTAGCTAAATACATGGCCTAGATACGTTTTATTTAGAATGTTAAACTCAAAAATGGCATTTTGATATACGTAGCGTATACCTTGTAAAACATAGCAACACGTAGTTAAACGTGGTGAAAACGTACGAAAATGTAGTCGAAACGCACCAAATACGTACATAAACGTAACAAGAATAACCTAAGCCTCAGTCTTACTGTCACATATTGATGACTAGGGTTTTCTACGTATTCAAAACGTACCAAAATGGGAATATAGTATAAAAGCGTAACGTATTATATACAGATATATACAGCTACATGTACATACTTGGCATAGCTACGTTGGAATTGAAAATTCAACTTAAACACAGCATTTCGAAATACTTACTGTATGCGTAGTAAAAACGTATTGAAACGTGATCTAAACGTACAAGCACGTAGTTGAAACGTTACAAATACGTAGCCATACTTGAAGGTCCTCTACGTACATCTACGCATTATATACGCTTTTCCCACGTCTTAGTAGGTTTTGTGACGTTTATTCTGCGTTTTATTACGATTTGGTATGTTTTCTGATACCTACTCAAACCTCTCTTTGACTAGGCAGTTAAACCGGACACTGCCTAATAGTCCCTAGCAAAACGTACGGAATCGTAGTAGGTAAGTAAACTGTTCTCATCCCTTCTGAAAACGTGAAAAAAGCCGTTTGACAACCGGATAATGCGAAGTAAATCGTAGTTAAACGTATTAAAAACGTACTAGACGCGTAGTAACACCTAAATACCTACAAAACGGGGTACAAACGAAGGGCGGGAAACGCAGAACAACCTAGCCCTCAAAACGTGACAGTGAGACTGGGCCCTAAAACAAAAGTAAATAGGAACATTCTCAGGAACTGACACAATTCAATCCCAGATCCCGCCCAAGATCCGATTTGGGAAAAGATAACACAAATTTAGTCAGCACCAAAGACATTATCAGCGGCAGCCAGGTGTGCAAACCAATTTCCATGTGGTTTATCACCGGGCTAGCAATAAATGGATACCGGTTAGGTAAACTGCAGCGAAAGCAAAAGATTGGACATCGTCTTCCGTACTCTTCTAACAACCACTGTCCCTGGGACCTGAAGGATACCGGGAACTTTTACTCTTTATTCCTTTTTTATTTTATTATTTGTAATGGCGTTAACACCGATCCCGAACACACATCAAATTATCTTATTGCATACCAGACCGCGATATTCTATTTTTATTCGAGGTGTTCGCTACTGATTCTTTTCAGTCGAGGCTTCTGATAATACATGTAGTTTCCGGAGTACATTTATTCTTTATGTCATGACAGTAATACCTGACCCTCGATGCATCTAAACACTGATTAACAAAGTGAGCGTGCTCGCGAGCGACCGATGTACTAGAACAAAATTGTACAAAAAAAGTGTACGACAGGGTACTTGTCCGTTGAGCGACTACTAAGGCCCACGCTGTGTCATCATAATTATCTTTGTCGTATGCTATATGTAGTACTGTTATCATTTCTGACACGTGACTTCCTGTCCCATTATGTATCAATAATTTTCAATTAAAAGAGATGAAATCTACAGTGAATAAGTCATGTAGTAATTCAGTAAAATTTCGTAAAATTATATGTGTTTAAAAAGGCATCTTATTTCCATCAAAGTGTTTAAATTACAACACCTCGTGTTCGCATTTACCTCAATTGACTTTCAAATTTCCGAACCATCAAATCGATTTTTCGTTTCTATGTTTAGTTTAAGATTATTCATAACTGATATGACATTTTGTCATCACTTTCAGATGGTGTCATCCTATGATTTTTGTTTTAAATATAAGCATTATATACGCCTAACAAGCACATTTTTATAAAGCATATCCCAGCGCTGTATGAAAACATACAATGTCCGATTAACTCTACTCCTTAGTGTCTATTATACATACGATATGCGTGTTGTTGGAATCCAAGACGGTTCAGCTCTAAATCCGTTTATCGTCCAGTGTCCAACATCTTTTCCAAAACCTTGTGGACAATTAAAACAAACCTGCGGTATGGAGCGTCACTTCGAGAAGACCGTTGAAAACTGTGGAAATTATTGGAGACCAGCATCTGAATTTTATGGTAACCAAGACGGCCATGAGGCCCTGAATCGCTAACCTGAGTTAAAAGATCAATGGGCAACTAGGGTCATCATTTGAACATACCTAAGAGTTTAAACTGTCAAAATACGAGAGACACTGGTTAAAGCTCAAATGACATTGACCTCCATTGCTAAAAAGTGTTTAAGTACACATTTATTGGACTGTATTTATTAACTTTTGCACCAAATTTTATACAAGTACCATGAATTCTTATATTTAACCATTTTCCCATATAAAAGCACCAGAAAGCAAATTTGACCTTGCCAAATTTATCAAAGTCCCTCAGCCCTAGGAGACTCTTCATGAAAATTGGTTATAATTTGCCAAGCGGCTTTTGAGGAGACGTTTGAAATTGTCAAAATATGAGAGACCTGGGTCAAAGAATGACCTTGACCTCTTGTACTCACTGATCCTAATATACTCATTAAGATGACTGTATAAACCCGATTTTAGGCCTAACTCTTTGAAAATTTCCAAGAAATCCTGTGTTCTAGCATTTTCCCATATTTGAATATGACGTTGAAAAGGTCGAAGTCAACCCAAGGTCATAATTTGAAAAATATTGATAGTACTTGAGTACTCAATGCTACATACCAAGTTTCATGGCCATCAGTCAATTGGTTCTCGATTAGAAAGTTTTTTACCATATATGGGCGTGGCAGCCATTTTGATCATGTGACCCAAACCATTTGAAAAAAACTTCGTTCCCTCAACCCCTGGAAGTTCTACATGATATTTGGTTACATTTTGGCCCTGTGGCTTTTGAGAAGTTTGAAATTGTTAAAAGATGAGAGACCTGGGTCAAAGGCCAAATAATGACCCCGACCTCGTGTACTCATAAATCCTCATGTACTCATTAAGATGAGTGTATGTACCAATTTTAGGCCTAAACCTTCAAAACTATACATGAAAGTCTAGGTCAACCCAAGGTCATAATATGAACAAACTTGATGGTACTTGAGTACCCAAATGTTACATACCAAGCTCAAGGCCATCAGTCAATGGGTTCTCGCGAAAAAGATTTTTAAAGATTTTTATCATATATTTTCGGGGTGGCCATGTTGGTGATATGATCCAGACCTTTTGAACAAATTTCCAGTCCCTCAACCCCTGGAGTGCCTGTATAAAATTTGGTTACAACTGACCCAGTGGCTTTTGAGGAGATTGTATGAAACTGTCTAAATATGAGAGTTTAGAGTCAAAGGTCAACGAATAACCTTGACCTCTTGTACTGATAAATCTTCCCGTACTTATTAAGATGACTGTATATACCATTTTAGGCCTAAATTTTAAAATTTGCCAGGAAATCTTATGTTCTAGCATTTTCCTATATTTGACCTTGCCGTAAAAAAAGCCAAAGTTAACCCAAGGTCATAATTTGAACAATCTTGATAGTACTTGAGTACCTAATGCTACATACCAAGTTTCAAGGCCATCGATCAATTGGTTCTGGAGAAGAAGAGTTTTAAAGTTTTACCATATATGGGTGTGGCGGCCGTATTGGTCATGTAACCCAGACCATTTTCACAAATTTTCTTTCCCTAAACCCCAGAAAGTTCTATATGAAACTTGGTTACATTTGACTTGGTGGCTTTTGAGGAGATTGTTTGGAATTGTCGGAATATGAGAGACCTGGGTCAAAGGACAAAGAATGACCTCTCAAATCTTCGTGTACTTATTTAGATGATGTATATACCAATTTTAGGTCAAAATCTTCGACAATTTTTAAGAAACCGTATATTATAGCCTTTTTCCACACAAAAGCACCAAAGGCCAAATTTGACCTTGTCGTAAAATGTGTCAAGGTCAACCGAAGGTCATAATTTGAAGAAACTTGGTAGAACGTACGTACTTGATGCTACATACCAAGTTTCAAGGCAATCGGCCTATTAGTTCTGGAGCATTAGATTTGTTAAGGTTTTTACCATATATGGGCATGGCGGCCATGTTGGTCATGTTACCCAGACCACTTGAACAACATCTCTTGGATAATTACTTCCAAGTCTGCGAAAGCGCTGAAAAGAGTCACAGTTGTTACACATGTGAAGATGATTTAATAAGATTTTCTCCAAATCACCTGGGATGATTGACCTGGAGTATACATATGAAACATTCCCCTGACATTCCCCTGACATACGAGGGTTGATCCAGAAGTAATGTCACTGCACCTATAAAATCGTGTAGAATAAAGAGAAAGCAATAAAATTTCGTTTGCATGTACCTTATTTTATTTGCAGTATGGTCTGAAAATGTCATTAAAACATAGTGCACAGTAATCGAGCTATCGAGATAGACAGAAGGCATGGTAACGAAACGCGCCGCACGTCAATGACGTTGATGACGTTCCAGGCGAAGTTTGGCTATTGTGGCATGTCTTAAGTAGCATATTCATTGTTCTAGCGTAGAACTAATGTCTGTTCATCCATGTTTATCTCATCTTTAAATATTATTTGAACAGCCCCGCAGCTCATGTTCAAGAATATACACAATCTTCGAATTGCAGAACATCGATATTCATATACGGGGTCCAAACAAAAGTGACGTTGTTGTCTGACATTGCACATAAAGATCTTCCGGTATTCGGACGATCCTCTAGCGAGTCATCTGCACCCTTACAGCGCTGATTGCACATTTACACAAGCCTCATAATCATGGTTATATAACCGCATGTCTAATTAAACAGCCTAGAGTTTCTAATGGTGATATTTCCTAATTTGTGGCAAAACCGCATATGTATCTGCAGACGTGTTTGTCAGAAGTCAGCATTTTTTTCACTTGGCAGTTACAAGCATTAGCTTTTCCTGGCGAACTTCAAACTGCAATGACGCTATTAAAGATCCAACAGCGGGTGGCAGGAATATATTTCGTCATCGTACCAAATTTTCATCTGATTTGGCGCGTTAGTTTGATTTTGATTTAGGTTTGCCTTTGAAAATCACGTTCATGTAATTTACGTTATTCTAACGTGCGGCGCGATGGCGACGGTGGCATACTTTGAATGCCTATATAATCGAAACGGGAAAAGATTCCAGCTTTATATTTATTTTGTTAATCAGAACTGAATTACAGTGTGTCTTGATATAATGTTTATAATAATGCTACGATGAGCAAGCGCGCAATGGACACAGTGACATTACTTCTGGATCAACCCTTGTACATATGAAACATTCCCCTGGTCTTTCCTTTTCTTGAAAAAATATTAGAAACCGGCATCAAAAATGACTGTTATGACCATATGTGCTAAAAGCTTCAGCTTCTCCAAAATGGCAAGTCATACTTAGCGTATCTGTTGGATAAAATCTTTCAAGTTTGCGAAATTAATTTGAAATCGACGACCAAAATGTCCTGAGTTACCAAATAAATGGTCGACACCAAGACGTTATATGTTACCACATACATAAACGTTTTAAACTGGTAAGGTCGACGCCAAGATGTCTTGTATGTAAACGCATTAAACTGGCAAGGTTGACAACCAAGATGTCATATGTTACCATATTTATAAAAGGGTCGACAGAGCTCAAATTACATGTGAACGTCTATTGGGATAAGCTGTTGTTTGGGGACAGCACCTTGACCATCTAATAACTTTTTTTTCTTTAACTTATTGTGCTGTTTCAATTTGAGCTTGTTTCATGTTCCAACATTCACGTATCTCAGCATGCTCAAAGAAAGTGTTTGAAAACGAGTCCAGAGGTACACTTTTTATGTGTCCTGGAAGGTAAATGCATGAAATAAAACGTTTGTAATCGTTATTCTTGCGTTTAAACTTTCCCAGTTTCCATTTTTCTTTGCAGAAAGCACAAAACTTGCAAATATCACAGTAAACTGACAAAGTTTGAAATTTCATTCCCATTGGCCGTAACAATATGGTTTTAGCACGCTTTTCTTGGAGAGAGATATACAGAATCATAAAAGACGCCAGGCATTGCATGTTGACCGTGTCAGGAATATATGGATTTCCTAAAATTCTGCCTGTAATTTAACAATTTTTATATGTTAAGGAGAGGAACTTTATAAGTATCATTGCTTCCGTTCTGATCCTTATACTTGTAGATAACAAATGTATATGCTTATTGTCATGTTCTTTTCATGAAATAAAATATGTTTAAACCGAATATACGCAGCATAAATGGCATGGTCAATCTTTCCAATAAATGTGAATTTTGTATTGTTCACGATGACCTACTAGTACTTACCTGATATTCATGGCATTACATAATGTTGGCTTCTATGACTGGATTGCAACAATGCATGCATCATACAGCATAGATACGTTATAGATCACAATTACTTTCTCACCAAAGATTCATTGCACTGGGAAAATGTCAACATCTTTTGGCTTCTTCGGGTCCTAGAGCTTCCAGATTTCTTTATATACATCTGATCACTCACGATTACCTGATATGAAACTGTTTTTCCAGATTGCATTGATTAAATAGTGGTACGTTAGCCGTGCCACGGGAGTGAATGCAGTTCGATTTAGTCAAACGGGCTGGCCTGCGAAACGGCACAGTTTGGTCAATGTCTTTTATATTTTTATAGTATATACACATATTTTGCAAATTCCCATTACGTGCTGTGCCGTCGCAAAGAGGAGTGCAGGTCTCCTTTTCATGTCGATCATTTCCTTGGTGCGGCCAAGATTTCATTTCATACAAACGGAATTTACAGTCCCCTCTACTGTGCTCCTAAATTGATATTTTCTCTGTTTTTTCCATTTTCTCTCTCTCCTAACCTTTTGAAGCCATGATATCTTTTATTGCCTATGTAATTCACAACTATAACGCTTGTTGTTAACTTTGTTGATTTAGAGTAATAAATATTGTCTTTTTGGAATGGTGCATTTGAGGTACGATAACGGCAGACTTGTTCGTAGATATGGTGAAATTGACTCTTCCGGTATATGTTTCTCATGATTGCACAGGCCTCGTTCGAAACTTCTGGCCCTTCAGTTGTTTTGAAGCATATATATTAAGTTACATTGAGAGTTCGTGAGCTAAAATGAAATTGCTAACTTATCTGTCTTTTGGTATTGGTCGCAGCTACATGTAACAACGCGCAGCCTCGTATAATTTCGATATTGTTCCACATTTCACAAGATTCCTTTGGTCAAATAACGCGTGTCAAAATATAGCCAATAATATCAAAGGTCAATGAATATTTAATCTGCGTTTTTCTCGTCCTACTGCACTGTGAATACAAGCACTCTGTCTTATATTTACAATAGAGATGTTATCGAAAACAGACGCAGATATTCAAAACTTTATTTTTTTCGTCGTAGATCTACTTTCGAGTTCTACTTTCGGTTTAATACACACAAACAAACAAACAGTGAACATGATGATAACTATTTTGAAATCAGGTCAATTTCAAGATTGACCGCGGTCCATTTTGGAATTCCAAATTGGACAGCTCAATTTTGAGATAGGTCGTTGTCGCTACCCAGTGTCAAAATTACGGTTGTGGGTGCCTACCGACATAGCTTACTTATTCGTGAAAGTTATTGTCAAATCTTCAACTAGAGACATATGACAAAACACACTTCCAGTTAATCTGCACCGATAATCTTTTTTTTTTTGAAGATTTTTCTTGTTTCTACAGCCTTGAATAATTTCTTCCGCATCAATATCTCAGGCACCCATTTCCCTGTTTGCCCGAAGCACTTTTTAAAGAGCCTAATAACCTGATAACCGCGATCTGATATGAGCCGCGACATGAGAAAACCAACAAAGTGGTTGTGCGCCAATCGCAGACTCTGATCAGCCTGGGCATCCACCCAGCCTGGCCAGATTCTTCGCTAAGCGCTTAAAGGGTAGCTGAGGGTCTAAGCTACCTCCATGCGGAAAGCGAAGACTCTGATCAGACTGGGCGGATGCCCAGGCTGATCTGAGTCTTCGCTGGGCGCACAAACACATTGTTGGTTTTCTCGTGTCGCGGCTCATATCTGTTATCATATAGTCCAATAAGATGCAAAGAAAAACATTGAAATTGTCGTTTCATAGCTACATTAGAAGAGTTATATGACATATATAAAATTGTAGTCAGTCATCCCATAAATGCTTATTCTATGGGCAACTTGTTGATTTACCTATTTTTATTTATTTATTTTTTTATTTATTATTTCTTTTTTATTTTATTAGTTCAGTTTGCATGCAAACATTTCCAATGAATGTGCCGTTGTTATCGTCGTTTGTGATGAGATGACCCTAGCATACAGTCGATTTAGGCCATTACTCGGTTTATACAGATATATCGGACCGAGGCGGCCGTATCAAGTCTCTCCGAAGATACAATTTATTTTCTGGTCATTTGGGATCACTGGTTGAAAGTAGTAAAATTTGCAATTTATTTATTTTAAATGCAAATATATAAAGCTGGCTGATCACACGAAAACAGAAAATAATTTTTATGGGTTAGCAATATATTGCATCGATGGAACTGTAGCCTTTATTTCATAGGAGATATTCGTAATTGATAAATTACGTATCTTCAGGCATATAACTTGTACATGACCAGACAGCCCGCACATGTACAGCATCTGCTTAAAATCTATTGCTTTGGATACCAACGCACGTCATGGCACAAGACTTTAACACCCTAAAGGTGCCAAAACCTGAGTTACTGCTCATGCACATAAAAAAGTCGGTGATGTATAAGTAATGCCACGGAAACATCGAAAACCATCAAAATTTATGATGACAGTGCTTTCTTCACGCGCGCGCATCTTTTCAGCGCATGCCGTAAACTGGGCTGTTGTCAACATTCAGTAAACACTGTCGAACTGGGATTTTTTTTCAGAATCAATCGAAAACCTTATTTTGGATTTAAATGCAGTTTGCAGCGACTCTGTATAATGAAAACAAAAACAAAAAGAAAAAAAAAACTTTTGCAATGTACGTTTAACGGAAAAGGCTTCATTGCTGTGGTTTCTGGAAGAGTCGCCTCCACCTTATAATTTGTTAGCTAGGCAATCTAGCTGAGTGCCTATTTTGTGTTTAACCACCTTCGCGTAGGATTTCTAAGAAACGGTTCCTAACACTTGCACAAATTTTACAGACATACTGAAAATGAGCTTGAAGAAGTTTCATACGAAAAAATCAACTTTTGACAAAAGTACAGCTTTCCGAACCCGGCAATTTCCCGAGGCTTGTTGTTGTTAAATGCTAGTATAGGCATGTAATGCTTACACGTAATGCAATCAACTCCTACTAGGCTTTTGAAGGATATCAATTTTGTATGTATTTACAGACATATTGAACATTTGCATGCCGAAGTTTCACACTAAAAAAATCGATTGCTGACAAAAAATTAACTCCACCTGGGAGTTGTAAACGTTGCGTATATATTTCAAATATATTCAAGAGGTACATGAGTGAGTGAACCCGGGTTTAGGAGGGGCATACGGAGACGGGAACAGGTGAAGAAGTTTCAATACTGACAAATAATTTGACAAAACGTTTTAGATGTACCCAGTTTGCAAGGTTGATGAAGCTTATTACAAGGACAGAGTGTTTCCTTTGTGTAATTAACTTCTTCTTGGGTTTCCAATGAATGGATCTAAACTAAAGCTTTATGTGCATATTAAAACATACTGAACATGTAGAAAGTTTCATACTGTCCATACAGCGTTTCAAACTTAGCCATTTCTAAATTTTTTTTGGTGTTAAATGCAGGGATATTGTGCCTATTGGATATTTTGTATAATTAACTCTCTAAAAAATTGCAAGGAACGGTCTCTTCGTATTTAGAAATGGTATTACTGTTTGCGAGTGTATGTTTGTGCGTGTGTGGAGGGGTGTGGAGTATATTGTAAGCTCGGCATATTGCAAACTTTAGTTTCATGTGCAGATAGCCCATATAGACAGATCGCCTCCAAAATTTCGGAGAACTAGCACTGTTTTCTACATGTAATACCTGTGGAAACGCGGTAGGGAAAGTATCCGATAAAATTAAAAACGCGCTTCTGTCCATAGTTTTCCGCTGCCTGGGTGTTATAAATCGTCATTATCTATAAGTCTTATTGTGATTGCTATAATATAGTGTTGCATGTTGCACTGGGCGCTTCATTAGCTACAGCTAAAACAATGGTTTTACCCCCGCTCTCCCCTCTAATGTTAAAGCTATGGTATAATATTACGAGAAGTTAATTAGTTTTAGTCATTAGTTTATACCAAAAATGGCTTTACACATTCAGTAAATATGAATTACAAAGTTTACTATTGTTAAGAAAGTATACGATTCAATGGATATTAAAGCATGCATTCACGAATGCTATAATATATCGCAGCGAAGTGACAAAAAGGACACATCTGCATTTGAAGGTGTTAAGCTATAAATAAACTAAGCCTTCTATTACAGCTAACATAATGTGAACATTAGACGGCGGATGCACTTGCATTGCAGTACGTCGAATAGCATATCAAAACAATAGCTGGTTCAAACATATTATTTTTATTCGATTTTTTTTTTCAATAACTTTATTGGTAATATCATGCTTGAATAGAAATATGAATCTTATTATGTCCCGCCATGCTTCCAAAAGATTATAACACTCGTCTTACTGCTTCTATTACATCTGTGTTGCTTCTGCAAAGGCTTCTATAGGATATCGATATTATTGCGCGCATGCGTGACTACTTGCTGAACAATTACAGGCGGGAATTTCAAACTAGCGCAGAAGTTGCAAGTCGTTTAGAAGCGATTTGCGCATTTCGTACAGCCGTTATCATAGATATTATTGCACCAAAACCTGAAAAAATATAATTAATTTAAATTAAACCATATTCTGATGTCAAAGTCCATTTATTATAGTGCATTGCTTATAGAAATAACAGATTGCAGCCTGCGTAGAGTTCAAGAAAGAGCGATGATTGCAGGCACTGTAGCTCATGGCTTTGGCACCTGGGACCATTTTTCTATTTGTTTCAGACACTATAAACTTCAATATGCCTTTCATTAAAGTCTGCTTATAATTGACGCTGTGGC
Organism: Ctena decussata; assembly: GCA_963989385.1. NCBI lineage: Eukaryota > Metazoa > Mollusca > Bivalvia > Lucinida > Lucinidae > Ctena > Ctena decussata. The sequence continues at coordinate 56,360,716 of OZ022500.1, read as the reverse complement.
TTCGACGCATTAATCAAGTTACAGCGGCGAAAAAAGGCGCCTTGGAGCTTTCACCTGCTTATAAAAATGGTGCCTTTATTGTTCATTCCACGCGTATTTCACGAGCAATCTTGTTATATTATGATGCGTTAGCCTGGCATCTTAGTGCTACATAGTCTTTCCATTAAAATTCATATGAATATGGAGCGTGATAAAAATCAAATCGTCAAGTTAACAAGTTCCAGACACGTGCACACTGGCAATCCGTTTGCTTAACACATCAAAAACCCCAGAAATAATTGACAAACTTTGTAAAGCGATAAGTAACGTTGTTCTAAAGAGCATGTGTAAAGAACCATGCTGACTTTTGAAGTTTGAGATATGACCCATCTGGAAGCCAGGCGTCGTTAAAAACAGCGATTGCACTATCAGTACAATCGAGTGCGCCCAGACGACTGGCTTGCAGACCAACTCAGATGCAATCGAACTGACAAAATTGGCAACACTCACCATAAAGCTGCAAATATGACTTATTACTTCTTTCACAAACTTGTCAAGTGTAGAACACTGGGCGATGGAACCTCTTGATTATCGTATTATATAACATTGGTCTGTGAAAAGTCTGCAATGCGCTGCCTTTGACATGCCATATGGACCCATCTTAGCCATAACTCGTATATTTGACAAGGATCGGTGTATTTTTTACATCAATTAACTTTTTTCTTGATCATTTGTTGATATTCATTAGCAAAATAACAAATAAAATCTAAGTTTAATCTAAAATGTCCTTCTGTTTCGTAATCCAGGCCATATGCGCTTTCATATTATTTAGAGTGCTCGCCCTTTGTTGGTGAAACAGGGCTGGCGTTAAGCAGTTGTTGCAAATGTGCACATTCAAATGAGTCAAGTTTTGTTTATTTTTCATCAAGTCTTGTTTACTTTAGCCTCAAAATTGCTTTTTCCTGTCCAATGTTGGCAATCAAAAATGTTGACAACCATATCTTTCATATACTGCTTCATATTTTCAAATCCCATTTTGTTTGCGTTGTTTTTGTTTCTAGAAACAATGGTGTTGCTTTCGTATGAAGCAGTTATGTTCTTATCCAGGGCTGACATTTCTTTCAATACTTAATAGCAAACGGGACTTCCAGTTTGTATCAGAAATAATCTCTTTATCTATGCATCGAGGTTCTTACGGTGTACTTATACAAGTAATCCCATAGAAGTTGACATTTTGTTCCAACTTCAACAAACATTCGATGGTCATTTTGAATGTCAAACATGACATTCTGTATATTGCATTGTTGTATACATATTTATGTGTACAGTATACTGAATATTGTTTAAACTAAACATGACATACCGCTATTCCGGGGTTTCTGATTTGCTTTAGTTAACTTTTGCCGTTTGTTTTGTACAGGACGCTCGAGAGGCTGATAAATTGTCTGCTGTTTACACTCTTGTAAAGATATGTAAATACATATTCAGGGGGGTCAACTGCTGTTTCCATTCTTACTGGGCCAACTCTAAAAGGAAAGAATATGCTCCTTTACATTCCTTCCTATAAGAGTAAGCCTCATTTTGGAGGAGCTACCCCGTTCATGAAAGCAAACAGAAAGTGAAAAAAGTTTATTTGGTATCTCTTGTCGGGTCCTCCTCCTCTTACCACCACCATATTTTTCCATATATCGTAAGATAACATGCATTTTTATTTTACATTTTGAACGTTCATATAGATCTACATTATTTACCTATATTTACATTCTTGGTGTATTTACTGAAAAGCCCTATAGTAAACTATTGAAACGTAATGCGGTTTAAATTCCAATAATTACATTGAGCTACGCGACGTCACATGCCTTTAAATGACGTCAAAATAAACCATAGCTCTACAATCTGATTGGACGTCGGCAACGTCAAGACGTCATTGACGTGGTTCCTTGTTAGCAGAAAAACTGCGTGTAAATGTTTTACTGCTTCAATTTTAGCGCTTATATAAGACTTTTCATGAAGCTTTTCATGAATCGAACGTAAATATAAGCAATGAACTTAATTTTTCTGATATTTAACGAAGTGTACACTATATTGAATTGTAAACTCTGTGAAGTATGAACATGAAGCATGTAAAATGAACTATGAAACATAAAGTGTGAAGTAGAAACTGTAAAGTATGAACTACGAAGTATGAAATGTGAAATATAAAGTATGAACTATCTAGCATGAAATAAGACAGAGAAGTATGAATTGTGAAGTTTGAAGAAAGAACAGTGAAGTGTGAAATATGACTTGTGAAAAATGAACTTTGAAGTCTTATCTGTGAAGTGTAAGTATGACCTCTTACTTATGAACTTTAAAGTATGACGTATGGACTAGGAACTGTGAGATATGAATTATGAATCTTGAAGTGTGATTTATGAAGTATGATACTGAAGAAATGAACTATATATTATTAATAAAGAATTATGAACAAGAATTTTGCGTACAAAGTATGAAGTATGAACTGTAAAATATGAGCTGCAAAGGGTGAGATATGAACTATAACGTCACCTCTAGTCATGTGAACAATCTCATTGACGCAACCTAATATTTTATGGTTCGTGCGTCATAGTTCATAATTCATGCTTCATAACCCATTGTGCCTACTTAACACTTGGTATTTCAAGATCCATAAATCACATTTCATAGCTCTATTTCGAGTTTTATAGTTTATACTACACGCTTTATAGTTAATTTCTCACAACACATAATTCATAGTTCACACTTCCTACCTTCCAGATCATATTTAATACTTCATACCTCACAATGCATCAATTAACTTTACAGAATATGCTCCGAACTTCATTGTTTAAACTTCACACTTCATTTCAGTGTTCTCACTTCATATTCAATACGTCTCAGATCACACTTCATACCGCACATTTTGTACTTCACAGTTCATACTTGAAAATTTAAGCTTCACTGCTCATACCTCATACTTCACACTTAATAGTTCATACTTCACACGTCATAGTTCATAATTTATATTTCGTAGTTCATAGTTGATTAGTATATTACAGTTTCTAATTCACAATTTATATTTCATATTCTCAGTTCTTTCAAAATACCTCACATTTCACACTTCACTGTTCATACTTCATGATTCAGTGTTCACTCTTCACACCATCACTTCATACTTTGCACTTGATAGTTTGTACGTCACATGTCATAGTTCATAGTTCACAATTTAAAGTTTCCACTTTACAATTCATATTACATTACTCGTACTTAGATATTAATTATTCACACTTCAAAGTTTATACTTCACACTTCATAGGTCGTATTTTATTATTCATACTTAACACTTCATAATATATACTTCTTATTTCATAATTCAAATTATACATGTCATGGTTCTCAATTTTCAGTTCGCACTTCTTTTTTGTATTTCACACTTCACTGGCGGTACTTTAATTTCCAACTTTCATTGTTTGTACAATTTATACTTCACACTTCGAACTTCAAACGTCATAGTTCATGCTTTACACGTCGTATTTCATAGCTCTTACACCAAAGTTCATACTTTCTTGCACAATTCATTTCTTATACTTCAAATTCATTATTTACATTTCATACTGCACACTTCATGGTTAATGCTTCTTCCTTAAAATTAATATTTCATTCATTTCATAGTTCATTTCTCATGATTCAACCTTTACTGTTCATACCTCACACTTTATACTTCACACGTCATAGTTCTTACTTCACACGTCATAATTCATTACTCAATAAAAAAATAAGTGTTTCCTTTCATTTTATATTAGGTAGGCACAGCTATAGCGGAGCAGTATACTAATGATGCTCAAACGTTTTGTCCCGTCACAACGTTGCCATCGTTCTTTTTTGTCTGATTTCACAAAACTATCCTCTTTCCAGATTTTTCATCATTTTGACCAGGTTAAGACAAATCTTCATGCAATGAGACTGGTTTAAAGAATTTCATAGCATACTCTCCTCATATTTATCGGATCATAAATCCAAGCCAAAATTTTACTTCCAATATCGGGTTACGAACAACACTTTTGCAGTGCGTGTCCAGATGCAGGTCTGCAGCCCTCTTAATCAGTGCCAACATCAGACAAACTAACATACAAGGATTAATTAGCAATAAATAAGATCCTTAAAACCATCTTTTTCTTATTTTGTTTGGACATTTTTCACAGTTATTAACAAAAACTGAAACTTGCGCATAATACCCGTTTCAGTTTTTTACGTCATTTTGTCACCCATTTAAGGAATGAATTTCATTTTTCTGAGGTTTATCGAAGTGTAAACTACATTGGGTCACGTGCAAAGTGAATGAACCCCTTCGGGGTTCATGTAAACTTTGCTAGTGACCCAATGTAGTTTACATTTCGATAAATCTCAGAAAAATTAAGTTCATTGCTTATATTTACATTCATTTCAATTAAATCTTTCATGAAAAATCTTATATAAGCGCTAAAATAGAAGCAGTAAAACATGTAAACGCAGTTTTTCTGCTAACAGCAGAACGGCATGCATGACGTCATGACGTTGCTGACGTCCAATCAGGTTGTACAGAGCCATTGTTTATCTTTACGTCACTGACGTCGCGTGTCTCAATGTAATTATTGGAATGTAAACTACATTACGTTCCATCGGTTTACTATAGGGCTTTCCAGTAAATACACCAAGTATGTAAATATGTACGATTGACATCCCTTATTTTAAGCTGTTTCTACATGCATAAAAATTTGTTGACGGTAAAAATTTCTGACAGTGAAAGGCAGAAGCAATAACAAAACAACATATCAAATGTCAGGTACATGTGTTTAGCTCTGCTACAAATATTAGTCATAGCCAAAGATAAGACAAACGATTCGAAATAATTTGGCAGTTTTTAGCCGAGCTTCTCAGTATCATCACAATGTTACTATGACGAACCATATAGACAACTTCGGGAAGTTTGGGCGGTAAACTCAATACATCAGTGGGTGAATGAAAGATGAATCTGTATTTAATGCAAATTTGATAGTTTAACTATTAATAATTATTTTTATAGCAAAAGTACATGTGCTTTTATCAACCCTCGTACTTATATATCGTGATCAAGTTTTGAGGGAAGAAAACTCCAAAATGGACAGAATTCGACTCGGTACCAGGAGATGCATCTTAGCATTCGTTCCGTTGAACCTCCTAGGAAGCATCGTTATGAGAAATCAACGAGAAAATATAACAAAGCTCACACGTATACGTTGATGAACTTTTCATTTAACATTTAAACTTTGTATTTCATGTTTGTTTGGTAAAATCAACATATGTACTAGAAAACGATATTTAAACATATAAGTTACAAATTATCACATACAGTTGTAGACTATAAAACAAACCATATTGCAATTTTTAATATTTCATTTATACTTTATACATAAATATTTTGATAAGCTTTGCAGGTTTACTTTGATAAAGTTTGCATGTGTATGGCGATAAATTCTGCATTGATACTTCGATAAAGTTTGCAGTTACATGTACACTGTGACGAGTTATTTATTCATACAGTGATAAACTATGGTTTTATTCTTTGATACACTTTGCATTTATACTATGATAAAGTTTCCATTTATCATGTGATCTATACATGTATATAAACTTAACATTTATAATTTTGTAAATTTACGTTTATAGTGTTATAATGTTTGCATTTATAATGTGATAAAACATTTAATTTATTCAGTGACGCATGTTCTTTATCTATACATTGTTTATCGTTGCGGTAACACTTGGAAAATACCCGTATTTTTTTGTTCTTTCTCAAAAATCGTCAAATATTTTTGGAAAATTCTTTCCCCACCTATGTATATAATTTGACCTCATCGTTTATGTTTTTGTATTCGCTCTGCAAATCTTGAATTAGATCTTCTTCTGTGGTACTGATTTACAGCTGAAATCTAAGCCGCCCTGTTTCACATTTGTTTCCAGCGACCTTTTTTCAGTTCTGGAAACAAATAAGTCCCAGGGGACAAGGTCTGGGCTGCATGAAGGATTGGACAAGAATTGCCAGTTGGAGGAATTGATAAATTCTGCTGAAGATAAGGCTGTACGAGAGGGGCATTGACATGCCATGCAAAAGTAGAACAGTTTATTTCAGATCTCTGTTCCTCCAGCTTAGAGTCAATGGTAGATTTAACAACTACACACTTCTCATTAAAATAAACTGACCAATTTATAGGCGATAGAATGTGTGTGTGTGTGTGTGTGTGTGTGTGTGTGTGTGTGTGTGTGTGTGTGTGTGTGTGTGTGTGTGTGTGTGTGTGTGTTTGTGTGTGCGTGTGTGTGTGTGTTTTCTCATGTATAATATGTGTAGGTAGTTGCACGTGAGAAGATAGGAGCAAGACATGCCCAGGTTATTTCCGACCGCCCCTTGTACAGTTTACATTTTTTACATTGTGAAAAATGCGTTAAATCTGTGAAAGCTGTATGACAGAGTTCCTTTTCTCGTCGAAAGGGGAATCTGCTTACACTTTTACATGCACCATGATTAGGTTTTGAGATTAAGAAAGCGGACACATGTTTGTGTTTATTTAAAATTTACTCATTATATATGCTTGTTTGGATTAGTTTAGTAACAAAGACAAAAACCGGGTCAATATACTTCTGTAAATGTTTCGGACAAATTAGATTCTTGCTTCCTAATAAACAATAAATTTCAAAATGATTTCGACAGAAGTTAACTATTCCATTATACGCGGCTAAATCGAATAATTAACCCCAATATAGAGAATAATCAGAACATGCAATTAAAGTCTAGGGTGAAATTTTATGACAAGGCCATAAACCGCTGTGGTTTCAGTTTATGTGTTGTACATGTGGGAGCTGCAATAAACGCAGTTGTAACCAAACCAAGAAAATGTCATACACACGTTTCATGACGTCGACGTCAACGACTGCTACGAAAACATAAACGTGTAATGGACATAAATAGTGTGAAATTTACCACTCTATGAATATTATCAAAGGAAATTTTTGAAACTAATTTGTACCGAAGCTACCAATTTAAACAAAAATAAAACGCTTATCAAGTATCATGTTTAACAATTCTGCTTAGCACGTGACCTGAATAAAAGGCATAATGCAAATAAATATCACAACATGACATTATACGGGCCGCGACACGAGAAAACCAACAATGTGGTTGTGCGCACAGCGCAGACTCAGATCAGCCTGGGCATCTGCCCAGCCTGATCAGACTCCTCACTTAGCGCTTAAAGGGTGGCTAAGGAACAAAGCTACCTCCATGCGGACAGCGAAGACTCTGATCAGACTGGGCGGATGCCCAGGCTGATCTGAGTCTGCGCTGGGCGCACAACCACATTGTTGGTTTTCTCGCGTCGCGGCTCATACGTAATAAGTCGTTATTTTAAACATAATAAAGTGGTTAGAATTCATGAAAATGCTAAAGTAGTGCTTTAGCATAATGCACACCCAGGTACTAAAAGTAATAAAAGTATTAAAATTCATGGAAAACTGTTAATTAAACGCTGTGCGGTAATGAACAAATGTCCTACGTAATTCAATTAATAAACCAAAATCAGAAAACAGATGCATAATACAGTAGCGGATGGGTTCTGTTTGTTGCAGAAAGAAAGAAAACAGAGATCGAGATAAGTAGGGGTTTGTCGGAGGGGGACGGGGGCAGGTAGGTGGGCCATATTATAAAAATGTTAAGCCAAGTAGCAATCATGTGTTATGGCAACTCTATTTACGAGATAGTTTCGACATTGCGGGCACATGACGTCGAACTGATATCGGTGCGACGTAATTGCAGCTCATTTCAACGTCATGTGCCTGCTTGGTCCTGGATCATTTTAAATCCATACTTGAATGCAGATGATTTGTCGACTTAAAAAGAATATACCCATGTCATATTCTAGATTACATTAAACAAAGATAAATTGGAGTTAATCATGCTTTTTCTACATTGTGTGTCGATGGGTGATTTATCAAGGCAATGGACGCTAAACAGTGTTAAATGACCGACTGTGTCCATAGTACATTTCCAGATATCACTTTCGGCGCAAGTGCATGTTCAAAATCAGGATACATGAAGTATCATATTTTACATAAATAAACAAAATCCTCTTTGTGTTATTTTTATCACATGATACTCGACCAATGACTGACGGCGAACATGGCACGTGTCAGTAAGCGACCTGATAACAAATTGTAACAAACTCTGACAGTGACGTGACATAAAGCATAATGAATTAAATTTTAATAGCATCTTCCTACTAAAATTACATGGTTCCGATAAAGCTGACGGAAGGTTGCAAATGCTTCCGTAAAATATAAATTGTATTTACATTCATTTGTAATTAATTTATTCAATGAACTCTTTACTCTTTTAACTATATATAGTTTCATTTTATTCATTTAAGATATAATCTAATTCTATACCTAGTAATGGTAACTAAATTTACCCATCTAAGTTGTATTATTGTAGCCTACAGGATGGCCTAAGCAGGAACGTATTTTGAAAATGTGCATTTTATCACTTTCGATCGACAATACCGATTTTCCACGTACATTTATGTAGTTAGATTGAAACACGAGTAATTTTCATGTAACAAACGATCCATTTTGTGCATGTGCTGAAGAAATTGAAGACGCAATTTATTTCTTTTTCGAATGTCAAAGATATGATGTACAAAGAGCTGTCCTGTTTAATTCAACGAGGAACTTTCACCCTCTTAGTATAAACGTCTTGTTATATGGAAATCCTGACTTATCTGATCAAGACAATCAAATAATTTTCGACGCTGTCCATTCATTTATCAAAAATTCGCGACGATTTTAAGTTTAACTTGTATATGCGAAGGTGTGAGGCTATGTCCAAATACTTTTGCTACTGTTTTTCTTCATCTGTTTTGAAATCTTATATCACGTGTAGGGCCTCGACGAACGAAGAATCTTCTTGTTTTCTTTTCTGTCCTTTGCCTCTTTCTTTCTTTCTCTCCTGTCTTACTAATAATTCTACATTGGCTGGTTATGTGCATGCAGGCGAGTGCTTTGAACATAGTATTGTTCTTTAACTTTCTTTGTGATATGCTGTGGGCTTTTCTAATCATATCTGTCTAGTGCTAAGCTGTCATGTATGTGTATTTATATGCTTTATGATTTGCACTGTAGGGGAAGGGCCGTAACTAATGTTGTGAGAACTTCTGGCCCGATCCCATTGCTGTATTTAGAAGCAATAAAATACGTTTAAACGAGTAATTTTCAATAATGGTTTGATACAAACATACAATTAGAAATTTGTGCATTCTATCATTTTCATGTTGAAGTAAATACCAGCAGACTAAAGAAGTAATGTATTCCTATCAGTATAACATGTTGAAATAGCCATTTACTCATTTTATTTGAATACGTTCAGTACCTTGACTCAAACAATATCTTATTGAAGTAAATATGTATAAGTTAAGTGGATTCATATATACAGTCCATGTAAATAGCATTTGGTGAAAAGCTCGTAGCCGTGGACGATCGCTTAAACGGACCAAAATTATTTCCACAAAGTTAATTTTCCCAAGGACTTAATGTATTTTATAGGTACTAGAAATTAAATTTTGGCACTTCTGTCGAACCTAATATATGAAATGAATAGGTGTTACCCATATGCGTGCGTTCCTCTCCACTTATATCACACGAGGGCTGTATTATAACAAGGTTGGAATAGTCGAACTTCCCGACTCTCAAAAACTTCGACTAAATTCTTGGCTATGATGTACACGACCGGACGGGGAACAGTTCATGCTATTTAAGTTGACGAGGTCTTCATTCCAGTTAGGAAGGAAAGGAAATTCGCCATTAAAGCATTTACTGACTTTAACACAACTAACTTTGTGAATAAAAAAAACAACAGCCAACTATAAGTGCTTTTAGGCACCTCTACATAAAACTGATGTTTGTAAAAATTCTACTTTTGTGAATACTGTTATACTGACTGAAATAAAAATTCTAATTCGAAGTAATAAGAATACGTACAAAAAGTTTCTATATATGACTGTATTACTGCAAAATACTGGATGGTCAAAGTAAGTTGATTAAGAATTACATAATGGATTCACGAATATTTATTCATAATGGCGAAAGGGTTTCATGTAAAATATGTACCCATCTATTTGAAAAAAAAATACAAGCTTAAGGATAATTAATGCAAGCCTTCTGAAAAAGCAACAATGATTAATGTCTGACTTAATTTCCATCCGTCCGTAGTCAGGCTATCAAAATGGCATAAAAAAATGCCAAATAATTCTAGCAATAATTTTGTATGTATCAGACCCACCCTATCAGGCCTTTATTGTCACTTTATTGCATCAAGATACAAAAGCCGATCGCACGAGCTGGAATGGCATGTGAAAAATTCAAAAGCTCAAATACAGCATTTGTACTATCATTTGTCAGTTTTTAAGATTATTGTATGTAAAGGACATTTTTTATCATGTGCAAAAGCCAAAACCAACTAGAACTGTAAGAGGATCTGACTCTAGCCCCGCTGGGCTGCTTTAATAAAGCACTGTCGTGTAAAAAATCCACTTGCCAGCAGACAGTTCCTGAAAAAAAGTGAAAGAGAAAAATAAGAGCCGGAATTCTGATTTTCAATTAAACAGTTCATCAACTCATTACTCATACCTCAACCAAGGTTGAACAGAGTAGTTTGAATAGTTGCAGAGAAAACTGCAACACAAAGTTTGAACATTCTAAATATGAAAAGAAAGAAAGCTGGATAAATAAAGATTGAATAAGAGTAATAATTCTGCTTGTCAGTTCCACACTACAACTCATTGTTAATCGGTCTCTCAAATATGAAATATGCAGCTTAAATAGTTTCTGAGAAAACTGTGACAGAAATTAACAAGCAGAGACAGAAAAGGGTTAAATAAAAGGAAGAATATATGCAATGAGCTGGACTCTCAATTCCACAATGCAACAAGCTGTTGTTCTGATGTAAAACAAGTTTAGCAAACTGTGACACAAAATTTCAACGTATGAAACAGCAGAAGAAAGAAAATAGATAAAACAAAGGAAGATCAGAGCATGAGCCTGAGTCTCAATGTCACGATGCAATGAGTCTTTCTCCATATGTATGCCAAGTTTAGGAGTTTAGCTAGCCAGTTCCTGAGAAAACTGTGACACTAATTTACATAGGAAAGACAGAAACATGGACAAACATAGGGAGGAATAAAAGTAATGAGCTTGATTTCCAATTTTCCAATCCAGTAACTCTTTGTCCATATGCATACCAAGTTTCAAAATTCTAGCTTAAGTAATTCCCGAAAAAAACTGTGACACAAAAAATCTTACGGAATTAAACGGGCAGACCAAGTCCAATATAGCCTCACTTTTTCAAAGCGGGGCTATACTGACGCGGCTGTTTCGCTGTTAAAAAAAGAGAAATACACTTTAAAACATTTGAATATGCTACGAGTATGAGGTTTACAGAAGTTGAAAAATTGACGTTTTTCATTGTTTGTAAGTTATCGTCTTAAAACCTTGTTTCTAATCGGTATTTCTTGAATCCCTTTCGAGTGTATGATTGTTTGGTATCTACCAATATGCTAACGAAAACAAATTTGAAAGCATTTTTCCCGGCTACTTAGCAGTAGCCAAAAGTCTTAGACTAAGTCCTCTTATCTCACAGTTGCGTTGCACTTCAATGAAAGAACTTTACTGTCAATTTCACGATGGTGCGATCTTTAATGATTCTCCGTTGACCTGAAGCAAATAACTTGAATATTGGTTCTTTTGAATTTCTATGTCTATCCTCTTTCGAGGTTTTCTCGAAACCTTTCTTTATGTTTGTACTATTGCAATAAAGTGTTTATTTAGCGTTTTAGTGAAGCTCAAGTCTCTTTAAATAGCAGAAACACCTCGAAGAGTGTCAATATATACAAAAATAAAACAAAAGTAAGGAGGAAAATTCTCAGGAACTGACACTAATAAATCGTAGATTAAACCCAAGATACCATGTGGGAAAGAGAAAAAAAATAGTCACCTGGCAGCCATGTGAACAGCCATTTCCCATGTAGGTAGTCAACGGGCTAGCCTTTACATCACAAACAATATAACAATAACAGACATAGCAACTAACAACACATAAGACAACCAAGAGGAACCAAAATAGAACCGCCGCCATGGGACGGCCAATTTACTTGGGGAGGGGGATGCTTAACTGGTTTGTGGTCGACCAACCGTCCAGGGACAATAACACTCGGTTGTTTTCAAGTGACTGGTGCCATAAAATATATCAAAATGTATGCATGCAGTTTATGACTGCCTCCGATAATGACGCAGTCATAGACTGGATCCCATTTCAAGGTTATTACAGATTAATGGGATTAACTGTCATGGTCACCAAAGGCTTCTGAAATTAGCTAGAATCAAGAGACATACAACTGTTTTACGTGTGTTATTGCACAACCCGCAGGTTTGCACTATAATCACTGTGTGAGTCCGTCTGTCCGTTATCAGTTAGCAAAAACCGTTATCAGTTAGCGAAAACGCTTATAACTCTTGAACCGCAGGGATATTTTGACAAAATTTTGCATACTTATACATGTCAACATTGTCTAACGACTCGCATGCATAACAACCTTATTTGATGGACAAGGCTTTGCTGAGCACAAGTGGAAAATTTACGGCCAACTACTGAAAATGCTCATAAGTCTTGAACACCGTGGTAAATATGGTTCAAATTTTGTATGCTTATGTATTTTAACATAGTCCAGCCATCGGCATGCAAAACAGTGACGAGGCTTCACCGAGCATCAATTTGGCTGGTCGAGCTCTTTTATTGAAAATGCTCATAACTCTTGGACCGCTTGGTATATTTGCTTCAAATTTTGTATACTTATGTAATTTAACATTGACCAGCCACTGGTATGCAAAACAATGACGAGGCTTCACCGAGCATCAATTTGGCCCGTCGAGCTCTTTTATTGAAAATGGTCATAACTCTTGGACCGCTTGGTACATTTGCATCAAATTTTGTATACTTATGTAATTTAACATTGCCCAGCCACTGGTATGCTAAACTTCTTATTGCACAACCCGCAGGTTTGCACTATAATCACTGTGTGAGTCCGTCTGTCCGTCCGTCCGTTATCAGTTAGCGAAAACGCTTATAACTCTTGAACCGCATTCTATATTTTGATACATTTTCTAACGACTCGCATGCATAACCGTCTTTTTTGACGGACGAGGCTTTGCTGAGCACAAGTTGAAAATTTACGGTCAAGTAGTGAAAATGCTCATAACTCTTGAACCCCGTGGTATATATGGTTCAAATTTTGTATACTTATGTATTTTAACATTGTCCAGCCACCGGCATGCAAAACGGTGACGAAAGTCTAAACAGTATTTCACGACCCACAGGTGTGCACTTTAATCGCTGTGCAAGTCCATCAGTCTGTTTGTCCTTCCGCTGTAGTCAGTGAGTGAAAATGCTCATAACTCTTAACCACATGGTGTAGTTTGATAAAAATATGCATCATTCTACAAGAAATGACCAATTTCATTTCCATACATTCCTTCTGGCACCAGAAACTGATTATTCTACATTCACCACGAGTTGTGCACTTTACCATCAGTTGATTTCATACTATTGCCGGAAGTGTGATTGAGAGGGCATGCGTTTCTTCGCAATATCCAGTATGTAACGTATGCTAGTGATGCATGTTGTGTATAGTAACACAATGCTAGAGAACAGAATGATTAGAGAACAACATAAACAATGATAAAACATGAAAATATTGGAAATTGTTTCCAATGTTTTTATATTTCTAGTTTTGGCCAATTTTCCGACAAAAAATTAACTTCTTTCAGACTCGCTTTTCTCTCTAATATAAAGTGTGCTCAAAAGGCGAGAATCTTACCCAACACTGCACTTTAAATAGTCTGAAACGCTAACTTAAGGATACAACTGATTCAGATTCAGGCTGGCGTATAGATTTTTTTTCACACAAGGGACAGTTTCTATGACTTCTTATTTGTTCCTCTGAATAACAAAGCCCTTCCAAAACGGGCTTTGCTCTTGAAGGAAATATTTTGCTCCTATGGAAGCAAATATATTCTGTAAGAGTCAACCCCAATTGAGAAGGGAGGCGACAATGAAATAGAGAGATCCGTCCCTTGAAAGTATTGCCATTTAAGTTAAACGGAGGCTCCTCATAGAGCCAATTTCTTGTCATCAATCAAAAATCCCAAAATGAAGACAGTCCAAACAACCAGCTTATAGAGAATACCATGATAGTGTCTTTTGATATCAAGTTTATCAGGCGAGACCAGAAACAGCGACGGAATGGCGAGGCTTGCCGAGCCAGTCCGACGTGTTTCTGGTCGAGCCTGATAAACTTGATATCGAAAGACTCTGTCATGGTTTTCTATTTACCATGCACCGTAAGATGATTTTACGGCGTAGTGACAGTCAATTAAATCAATGGCAAACGCAGTTTTGTTCGAACTTGCTGACGTCGCGAATGCATTATGACGTAAGTCGGTGACGTAATTTAACCAATCGAACGTTGTAACACGGCCAACGTCAGTATACAGACGTCGCGCACGGTATTGGGGAACAAAACGTAACGTCAAACTGTCAAGCGGCAACTTTTTCCGCCTTATGAGAATGATAACCGCGGGGTTTGACTGTCTTATACCGAATGTAGTGAAACAAAACCAAACACGCCACGGAAACAAAAGAAAACCAGTCCGATTTAAGGACGACATCAGTGAGAATTTATTCACAGTTTTACTTATTCATTTGCTTTTTCAGTATAGGACGGATCTATTTGCATTTATAGTCCAGTCAAATTGTGGGTTGACCTAAAACAAATTGCAACAAAAGGTTTCTTTGCAGTAATAAGCTCCTAAGACCTACATTTTTAACATACTAAAAGTAGGACAAAATCGGAGAATGCAAAACTTGATTTTTTTCATATGTCTTGTTTTCGAAGGATTTAAACCACTGCACAGCTACTTTTGGTCGGAAAGCCACTTCTAATCATCATTTCTAAACAAGTTAAATCCAAAGAAGTCGTTGATAAAACAGATATTTACTGTTCTTTAGCTTTTGTCTACCATTAAATTTGCTGATTTTGCATAACCGGTCGATCATATAGTATATTACTATTGGTTTACCCCACCCACCAGTGCAAATTTTACTTTTACCATACCCTGTATTCAGATGGACAATATGGATGGTAATGGTGATAGAAAACAGAATCAATGTTTTTAAATGAAGACTGTGACAGAACAATAGAAGAAAGCAGCTTGATGTAACGACTATTTATCAAATGACGGGGCATCTGAGAGTATTGTTTTGTTGCTTCACGTCCACGGTAAACAGTCATGGTCATGTCGGGACGGTCAGTTATCTTTACGATACTATTCTTTGGCCAGCTCAGACCTCCTATGCGGTTAAGCAGTACTAAGTGCACGTACTTTCGCCAGTAACTGACAACTGTCCTTCTTGAATCAGCGGAAGGAGAAACGGAAGTAAGTAGCCGGACCGGGTATCGAACACAGGACCTCTGGCTCTTGAGTCAGACGCGCTACCGACTGCACTATGTGGCCCGGCTAAATACTTCATGGGTTGAAAGGATACTCCACTAGAGGGTTAAATATGAAGAAAACTTGGACATGCTTTGGGATATTAGGCGATGACCTCCATGACAATTTTGCATTCACAAATGGTAAAATGTTTACTTTTCTGGTTCAGAATTTACAAATTATACCTCCTTCCTGCCTAACAGCCACCTCCCCACCCCGCCCACTCCTCCGGAAAGAAGTCATTGTTTTAGCTCGCCTGAATGACCTTCAGGAAGAGCTATTGTTGTCACCCCGGTGTCGGCCTCCGCGTTTGCACCCGCGCTCATGTCCACCTTTTGGGTGTTGCACCCATATCTCTTCGACCCATTGATAGCCTAAATTGATACTTTCACTTATGCTAGATAATGGTCTTACGTTTTACACCCTTACCCCCTCAGTGACCTTGAGGTCAAGGTCATGGATTTGGAAATTTCATGTTAAAATATGGGATGTTCTTTAAGGTTTTAGGGTTATAGTATAGCCTTGGTCGGTAGTCCGTCGGCGTCTTCCACACTTTAAAACATGCTTCCTAAACCATCTGCCCAATTTTGATCAAATTTTATGTGTAGCGTTGTTGGGGTGGGGAATTGACTGCATAAGTTAAAGGGCAGATCAGATTGGAACTCTGGTTGCCATGTCAACATAAAGCTCCAATAGACTTATAATCGGACCAAATGATAAATCTTCTTCTCTGAAACCATGAGGCCCAGAGCTGATATATTTAGTATGTAGCAATGTTTAGTGGTCCCCTACATCACTCCCGCCAATCCATCCCCTGGGGTCCAAACTGGCCCCACCCTAGGGGCCCATTGGTTTATATAGGGCTATATAGCTAAAGAACCTTCAAAAATTTTCCACTTTGAAACCATGAGGTCCAGAGCTTACATATTTTAGTATGTAGCAATGGTTAGAGGTCACATACATAAATCCTGTCAACCATGCCTCTGGGGTCCAAATTGGCAAGGCCCCAGGGGTCATAAGCTCCCATAGACTTATAATGAGAAAAACTTTAAAAAATCTTCTTCTCTGAAACCATGAGGCCCAGAGCTGACATATTTAGTATGTAGCTGTGTTTAGTGGTCCCCTACATAAATCCTGCCAACCATGCCCCTGGGGTCCAAACTAGTCCATCCCAGGGGGTCATTTGTTTATATTGGGCTATATAGCTAAAGAACCTTCTAAAAGTTTCCTCTCTGAAACCATGAGGCCCAGAGCTTACATATTTACTATGTAGCAATGGTAAGTGGTCACGTCCATAAATCCTGCCAAACATGCCCCTAGAGTTCAAATTGGCCACACCCCAGGGGCATTAGCTCCCATAGTCTTATGAAGTGAAAAACTTAAATAAATATCTCTTAAACCATGAGGCCCAGGGCTTAAACATTTAGTATGTAGCAATGTTTAGTGGTCCCCTGCATAAATCTAGGTAACCATGCCCATGGGGTCAAAACTGCCCCCACCCCGGGTGTCATTTGTTAATATAGGGCTTTATAGCTGAGAACCTTCAAATATCTTTTCTCTGAAACCATGAGGCCAAGAGCTTACATATTTAGTATGTAGCAATGCCACTGGGGTCCAAATCCCCTCCCCCCACCCCTGGATCAATCATTGGCTCCCATAGACTTATAATGGGAAAAATTGAAAAAATCTTCTTTTCTGAAACCATGAGGCCCAGAGCTTATATATTTATTTAGTATGTAGCAATGTTTAGTGGTCCCCTGCATAACTCCTGCCAATCAAGCCCATGGGGCCCAAACTGGCCCCACCCCAGGGGGTCATTTGTTTATACAGAAATATATCGCTAAAGGACTATCAAAAAGCTTCTTCCCTGATACCATGAGGCCCAGAGCTTACATATTTAGTATTTAGCAATGTTTAGTTGTCACGTACATAAACCCTGCCAACCATGCCCCTGGGGTCCAAACTGGCCACGCCCCAGAGGTCACTAGCTCCCATAGACTTTAATGGGAAAAATCTTAAATAATCATCTTCCCTGAAACCATGAGGCCCAGAGCTTACATGTTTAATACGTATCAACGTTTAGTGGTCCCCTTCATAAATCCTGCCGAGGAGATTTACAAAGGCTGTTTGTGTTATTATACATGTAGTATTCTGCTCTTTGTGCCTTTGTTTCGGGCTTCTCATGCCTTCAGAGATCAGTATTCAAACCTGAAGCATCTTTATGCTAAGCAAAGTCATCAGTATGACATATTTCTTGTTGCAGTTCAGTTACTGACCTTCAAAAAATCACTTCAGATTTTTAGGCAGAATAAAGTGGGTGGGGTAATTTATACCATTTTTAGACCTAGATGGATTTACATTCTACAAGAAAATGTGCCAAATTCAACCTTAAGCTTCTAGATTCAATTCTGGCAGAGGTCGAATAGGTTCTTAGAAATAAAACTCACAGCAATAATGTTATGTCATATAAAACATTACAAATAATTGGTACATTTAAGACGCAAATAGGCGCTTGTAAAAATGCAGAAAAAAATATATTTTGCATTATCCGATTTTATCCTACTTTTTATATGTCATATGTGAATGTTAGTTTTCAATAAAAATGCAAAAAAAGCTTTTGTTGCAATTTGTTTTGGGTTTAGGGAAAAAAATCGCCAGTTTGCCTGGACTATTATAAACACGATATGAATTGAGTTTGTTGTACAAATTCTATCGGAAGCTGCAAATATAAACCACACTATATCCCTGTACGGTAGCTTTTAGCCGTTTCACGATAATTTATTTCGTTATACAATGTACCATACTATCCTCTGTTTCCGTGTCGAACGAATTATATCTCTTGCGTCACCTTTCCCGTTTCTTTTCTTTCTGCTAGTCATTTTGCCAGGAGAAAGATTTTTTTATGCTGGTGAAATATCATATACACGTATTTATATATTTATTGGCTTCAAACTTTGAGAAAATTTTTCTCCGATTGCAAGAGAAAACATTGGTGTTATGTCAAGCCTGCCTTATTAAACAAGTACCCAAGGGAGGTGCAAAAACCGCTTGCTTGAGACAGGTGGTTGCTTAATACAGGTCAATTTGTAAAGAAAATGGTACTTTTGGAAATGAAATTTTTGCCTTATAATACAGTTATTTGCTTCACAGAGCTGACCTTTAAGACATGTTAGACTATAATGACACAGACCTGAAAATTGCTAGACAGCCACTTATAACTATAAGGTTTCATATGCATGTAACGTTTGAATTTCTTTATTTGACGCCGCGTTACAAAATTTAAGACCGATGTAAATGCGCATAACAATTTTATTGTCCAAGAGTATTTAATTCCAATTTAGCAGATAATACAAACAGACAATGTACATTTTAATAATTTGCTTTTTGCACAGATTGCTGTAAGTATTTTGTCCAAATCAGCTTAATAACAAAGATAGGTGTAAGAGTTTGGTGTCAAATTTGAAATTTGTTACAAAAATTAAGACCGCGGGTTTTTTAATTTCTTTCCGTGTCCGTAGAGAAAAAGTAATTATTCTTATATAACTTATAAGTGATGCATAAGTACATTTGAATCATATACAAATATTTTCAAAATTTGTTTATTCCGATACAATAAATACTCTCCGAAGTAAACAGCCCTGCAATTTTGACGTTAATTTGAGCGTGAGTTACACTTTTTTACTTTTAACAATAAATACTTAAGATGACGATTGTTGAAGAATAAACAATAAAATGAATATGGAGTCAATCTAGAAAATGTCCTCTTTTTCGTTAGCAAATTTCCACAAAAATTCACCTCGACATTTCTGTGTAGCATTCCTTCGAGTATGCCCACCATGCCGACTTTGTTACAAAGTTACACGCGTTTTAGCGCAAAAACCAACCGTTTTGCGTCCGCATTAGGATTTACATCGTCTCAATTCCAACTATTATTGACCCGAAAATAAATTAAATACCAATTGACGATTTCAAAACAGTTTATGGCATAAAATCCGAAAAGGCATTGCATCCGTAGGGCCCATTTCATATCTGTCCGTGAATGTGCCCCAATACCGTGCGCGATGTCACAGCAATCGTCTTCAGAGATCGCTTCTAAAGGCATGACCTGATAACATTCGCGCAAGCGCAATTCTACAGTGACATGATATCACATTATGTTATCATTCGCCTGTTATCAGGTGAATTTTCCAGCATATGCATGATAATATAGTTTAAAAAAATTCCAAAATAAAGACCGTCCAAACAACCAGTTCAACAGTTTATCACAGACGTGCGGCAAGGGGAGCGTTAAAAATACCAACAACGTTTGTAGAAAATAATAAAAGGGATTCCTTTGTTCTATCTCACGGCAGTGACTGTTTCCACTCCATTATTTACAAACTGAAATATTATTTCTGAACTGAACTAGTCAGTATTTTACTCTGTTTTGGCCGGGCTGTGAGACAAGCGGAGACAATATTAACCCTTAAAGCGCCAAAAATTAGAATTGTTGAATTGGCAAACAGTGTAGATCCAGATGAGGTGGCTCATAATGAGCCACCTCATCTGAATCTACTCTGTTTGCCCTCTAGAGTTCAAATTCTCAATATGATATCGCTAGGACGAAACATTTTTTGAAATTCTGCAGACATAAATTTTGTCGTCTGCTTTTTGGCGCATTAAGGGTTAAGAAATGCCTTGCTTTTACTTATTGATTACCACTTTAGTACAGTACCACATTATGTACGAGATGACAGTGATGTGTCTGCCTGAGGCCTGTTTCTTCTATTTAGAAAAAACATGGGACGTATGTAAATTTAGTTATTCTTTTACAAAAGGAACGAATCGCTCATGGTGTCGTAGTAAATGCATAATGGCTATGCAGTGTTATGTGTCGTCTCGGTAGTGCTTTGAGTAAAATCTACGACAGCCGGATAGGGACATACTAGATCTGATCAAATACAGCTTAATATGCCATCAGCTTTTTAAGCTAAATAATTTTATTAACATTTGGGGCTTAGTAAGAATACTAATTTACGCAACTCTTTGTGACACTCGGATAATTAAAACGGTCTCTTACTAACAGTTTAATTCACATGCCAAAAAGCGTGTCATGATTCAAGAAACAAAACTGGCCACTAAATCTGTTAATTTCAAGTCCCAACCATCGCCTGTGTTTGTTTTCATTTGTTACCGTGACAAAATGGTGAACGATGCACAAATATTGAGGTGGCACAAACATGGGCCACTTTAAATTAGGTGTCACCCTTGCTGGGGCATTATCTCCAGGCAGCCTCATCGCTACAACCGGAAGCTATTGTGTCGTCTGCCGGAGAAAAATTGAATACTGTTTCTCATTTAAATAATCTGGTTATCTTTTACTCAGGTTATCACACACTAATTGAGCCGCGACACGACAAAACCAACAATGTGGTTGTGCGCCCATCGCAGACTCAGATCAGCCTGGGCATCCGCCCAGTCTGATCAGAGTCTTCGCTGTCCGCCTGGAGCTAGCTTAGACCCTTAGCTACCCTTTTAGCACTCAACGAAGAGTCTTGTCAAGCTGGGCGAACGCCCAGGCTGATCTGAGTCTGCACTGGGCGCACAACCACATTGTTGGTTTTCTCGTGTCGCGGCTCAATTATATTTTACAGATTCACAATTATGTTTTCTTTTCAGATAATATAAAAGAATCACTGTCATCTTCGGCCGCGGATTCATTTTCTACCCCGAGGCTAAGGGTCAGCGCGCATGTCACTCGACCAGCCTCCCATAGTTTAACTTGTTTCAGGAAAGGATTACCTCACCAGTAACAATGGCGTGTTAAATTGTTCAACTCATGCTCAGGTTCCCCTGTCGCGTGCAGCATGCCCATCACATCAGCCTGCAGACGACAACTGAATGGTCTATACAAATATGGCGCGTAAAACGATGACCCTATTTTATTAGTTATGCACTGGAAGCTTTGTAATGTCAGTCAGTGAAGTGGCTGAGGGGACAGAAAATTTGCTGACTTTATTTCTTCAGGCTGACACAACTGTCATGTGCTTGAAGTTATTCAATATGCCAATTTTAGCACTTAAAGCGTTGAAATAAAAACAGCTGAATTTGCAAACAGCATGGTGGCTGCCTCATCGAATCTGGGTCTACACTGTCTGCTCTCTTGTCTTTGAATTTTGACTGTGATATAGGTTGGACGAAACATTTTTGAAATTATGCAGATGTTAATTTTGTCATCTGATTGTTTTGGCGCTTTAAGCATTGTGCCTCTGCTGATTTAGAACGCTGCAAAATAAGTTAAATAAACTTTTCTGGACTACCAGTTCTAGCTTTCACCATCGCATTTAGTGTTTAGTGGCATCATCAGACCCATGTCACCGTTCTTGTAAAATCAGAAGAACGACAGTCACTCAAATTAAAAATTTCGGTAGGCACTTTTACCTAGGTCATTTGAATAATGTAAAGCGCTCATATCTCATAACTTTGTTCCAACCATGTCACCTTTATGAAAGCCATACAGTTTGGTAAAAACGTTTGAAAAGGTGTAGAAATTAGTGTGTTTGTGAAACACTATGCCCCCAATCATATGCTTGCCACTATAAAGATGTCAAACTTTAGATGTCTAGTATGACTTGCTCATTTTGTGACAGATTTGCCCAAAAGTTAATCAGGTGGTCTACACTTTAGCCACTGGAAGAAAAAGACTACCCATATAATAATATTATGTTTTATACAGATGAGAAATGGGGGAATAGCTCTGTCAATAATGAATGCATCAGTACGCAATTAACATCAGAATAACTACCACATCGAAAACTAATAGTTTACCAAAAATCAGGGTTCTAGGTCAAACGGTTCAAAAGTTGGAAAAATGCCAAATTCAATAAAGGGGCATTATTCGGTCATTTTTTCACAGAATTTGCCCAAAAGCTAATAAGGTGATCTATACCTAAGTTTCTAGCAGTATGCTAAATATGAACATCCTGGGTCAAACGGTATTCCAAGGATTTTGGGAACAAACTTTTATGTAAGTTTTTGAAAAAAGGGCCATAATTCTGTATATACATGGCAGACGGAAAAGAAAAAAAAATACGGGTCTGCTTATTTTCCATGGTCTATCCATTTTACAAATGCCCCAGCAATTATTGTTCTTGAGAAATAGACTACCCATAATAATGTTTTATACAGATGAGAAAAGGGGAATAACTCTGTCAATAATGAATGCATCATAACGCAACCAGCATTAGAATAATCAGCACATCAAATACTAATAGTATAAGAAAAAATAGGGTTCTACGTCAAACGGTTCAAAAGTTGAATAAATGCCAAATTCAACAAAGAGGCATTGTTCAGTCATTTTTTCCGGAATTTTGACGGAATTTGCCCAAAAGTTGATCAGGTAATTTACACATAAGCCCCTTACAGTATGGCAAATATGAGCATCCTAGCTTAAACAAGTATTCCCAATATTTTGGGAACAAACTTTCATATAATTTTTCGAAAAAGGCGCATAATTCTGCAAGTACATGGCAGACGGAAAAGAAGAAAAAAATATGGGTCTGCTCATTTTTTAATAGTCTATCCATTTTATTAATTTCAAGGCCCCAGCAGTTATTGACAGAAATAGACCACCCATAATAATTATGTCTTATACAGATGAGAAAAGGGGAATAACTCTGTCAATTATGAATGCATCATAGCGCAACCAACATCAGAATGATAATCACATCAAATACAAATAGTATACCAAAAATTAGGGTTCTAGGTCAAACGGTTCGAAAGTTGGAAAATGACAAATTCAACAAAGGGGGCGTAATTCATTTTTTCACGGAATTTGCCCAAAATTAAAACAGGGCCGACTTCACTTTGAACTATTGTTCGTCCTATACTACATACATTTGCAAATGAACACCACTGAGCAGTACAGTCTAAAGTAATTTCACGTGACCGTGCTAAAGTTACCATGCCTCGAACCGCGGTAGGTGTAGCTCTAGCTGGTTTCCAGCTACTCATCGAAGCGCGAAATAGCCGACCACATGATTTGAATCTGATTGCTCAGTTTTTTATACGAGGGGGGAATTGCTAGTTAACGTAGTACAGCTACCATAAAAGCAATAGTTCCAAGTGAAGTTCTACTACAACTACTTCTTAAAGTTCTTCCAGGTGATCTACACCTCAGCCTCTAGCAGTATGGTAAATATGAGCATCCTAGCTCAAAGGGAATTTCCAATATTTTGGGAACAAACTTTCATGTAATGTTTTGAAAGAGGGGCACAATTCTGTAAGTATATACCAGACGGAAAAGAAAAAAATACGGTTCTCCTCATTTTTATGGTCCATCCATTTTATAATTATCAAGGCCCCAGCAGTTATTGTTCTTGAGAAATAGACTACCCATAATAATGTTTTATACAGATGAGAAAAAGAGAATAACTCTGTCAATAATGAACGCATCATAACTTAGGGTTCTAGGTCAAACGGTTCGAAAGTTGAAAAATGCCAAATTCAACAAAGGGACATAATTCAGTCATTTTTGTCACGGAATTTGCCCAAAAGTTAATAAGGTGATCTACACCTTAGCCCCTAGCAGTATGCCAAATATGAGCATCCTAGCTTAAACGGTATACCCAGGATTTTGGGAGCAAATTTTCATTTAATTTTTGAGAGAGGGGCATAACTCTTCAAGTTCAAGGTTGATGGACAAGTAAAAATACGTGTCCTCTGTTTTTTTTTATAGTCTACCTACCTATAAAATATCAAAATTCCAGCATTTACAGTTCTTGAGAAAATGAATTGTAACGTACGGACGGAAAGACGGACGGACGGACAGTCAGGCCCAAACCAATATGCCCCTCAACTTCTTCGAAGTTGGGGGCATAAAAAGTAACGTTCCTAAGAGAGCAAGCGTTTGAACAGAACTGTCGCCCCACTGGTCTTCTGTTTGTTTGATGAAGCAGGCAACCACGGACTCTAGCTCCAGCACAATCTAGCATAGTTCCACCACCAAATTATCTCATGGAAGTCTAATGGAAGAAGAGTATTGCGCAGACGACGACGAGTTTGAAGCCTCATCTGTGATAGAACAAAATAATATGCCCAACGCCAAAAGAGCTTTGAAACACTCCACAGTAAAATCATTGCGCATGAGCTAAGTTTGTCTTCCACTGACTGCCTAGAATATCACAGATACAAATCCTTTTCTTGTAGAAAAATCTCGCTTCGGCCATCTTATCTAAGATTCCACCCAACTTTCATTTGGAGCTCTATCAATCGCTATGGAAACCACAAAGCAAAAGAAACTCACCAACATAGTCGTAATAGCTTTCCAGAGACAATTGAAGAACTTAAACATTCTACCACGCAAAACGAAAGGACCTTAACACCTAGACAACAACGACTATAACCCAGCCAGAAACAACGAATTCCGGTGAGATTTAATAGTAAGTCGCACTTAGTGAAGCTGATCAACTCCTAGCTAAGACTTTAGGGTCAAGTCTGGTAAAATTCGGACAACAGGTAAATTCGGACAGTGACGCTGTTTCCTTTATATGTCAGTTGTTTGAAATTAAAACAATATTAGCTGGGCAAACAGTGAAAACCCTGATGAAACGGCTCATAATGAGCCATCTCTTCTGGGTGTTCACCGTTTGCAATGGTATGTCCTAATTTACCCGTTGTCCGAAGTTACAAGATTCGACCCTAAGTGGCAATTTGTGAAGCTGATCAACACCTAGCTAAGATTATAAACATGCTGGAGTAAAACTTACAGATGACTTGTGATCGACGGGGCTGACGATTCAGTGTCTGAAGTTGCTTCTAAACCATGCCCTCCCCTCTCCTAGTCGACGGGCTGAGACACAAAGAAACTACAAAACTACATATTTTCGGCAGTCATGCAGTTGCAGATTTGACGGTTGTCTTCATAATTACTCTTACAATTTCAGCTTATTCTTTCGAACGCATAATGTCTGTTTCTTAGTATGGTATATGACTGTGCATTTGGTTTTGCCATCTCAATCTGGCAGTGAATGGGTCTATTCTAAGTGTTTAAAGAACTAATTGTGTGTGTGTGTGTGTGTGTGTGTGTGTGTGTGTGTGTGTGTGTGTTGTTCAGCAATGCGCTATTTTATGCATGCATCTTCTTTGTAACTCAGTGGTCCAGGGGCCGAGTGCACAAAGGAGGCGTAATCTACGCTGGCGTAGCTTACGAACGTCGGTGCAACTAAGGCTAACTACGACTGTATTTTAATCCAATTGCACGAAGTGAGTTTTGAAGCTATTTTACGACTTAGTTTACGACACGCTTCGGTTGTGCACACGGATTAGAATTCTGCGACATTTTTATGACGGACGTACGTCGGGCGTAGTCTTACGTTTGCTTTGTGCACTCGGCCCCTGATTAGTTTGAAATAATGTATACTTCTTGGCAATGTAATATTGACTTTTTAAAACCATGTTGTCTCATTACATGAAAAGTGTTATGTTTTAGCTCACAAAACGATGAGCCATTGTGATCTATCCCTGTCCGATCGTCGTCAAGCTTGAATTTTAAATGACTTCTCTGAAACGCCTAGACAAAACAGAGTCTGACTAGTTGGGTCCTTTAGAAGCAAGGAAAACACTGTAAACATGAAAATAGTACGCTTGGTTTAATTGCGTCTGTTCATGGCCAGTAATGAAATGTGCAACACCGGTCATACCCCTTGCACGGGCTTAAGCAGAACCTTTTTTTTTCAAAATGACTCTAAACTAACTAAATGATGCCAATAAAGTTCATGAAACACCAATTTGAAAGTAATGATTTTATGATGTCTCCTACTATAAAATGTCCGCATAAAGTGGACAATAAAATAGAACTGTGGTTCCAATGGCAACCAAAGGTTTGAAACATTTAAAATCTTCTCCTTAGAAAACGCTGGCCAGATTAAAGAATAAAAAGGACAGGACAGGGCTGGGCTGGGCTAGGTTTCCTTGTGTCTCTATGATAAAATCTTTGACAAAAAACGCCTGATCCGATCTAAAAATAATTTGACAGGTATGCTTCTTGGAGACATGCTGCCAAGACCCTTCAAGAAGCATGATTTTGTCCAAAACACGACCACCAGGTGTGGCGTGGGAATTTTCTCTAGATGTCTTTAAGGGATCGTCTTAGAATCTGCTGATCCATTTTTAAAACAATCAGAAAGGGGTGTTTCTTGGGAAGTCCTATATCAAGGTGGTTCAAGTGGTCAAATTTCGTTAAAAATGACCGCCGAGTTCGGGTCTAGCTTTCTTTTTATGCCTTTTGGGATAATTTAATTTTACTCAAATGACAATATCTCCAGAACGGCTAGGGTGGTCGTGATAAAACTTGGTCATGATGATTCTTGCATCAAGATATTTTAAAATGAAGAATAAAAACTGTCAGAGTGGCCGCCGAGTATATCTCCAAAACTGCTGAGTAGATTCTGACAAGAGTTACTGAAAATGACCTTTGCTTTCAAATTAATGCAAGTGGACAATCAGAATGGCTGTTGTTACAAAAGAAAGGAAACATGAAACTGACAAGCACTTTGGTTTACAGCAAGCTGGCCTCCATTGATTAGACTTATTTTTTTCTGGATGAAAATACATTGTAGTTACACTATTACACATCAGTGTACATCTAGTAAATATGTATAAAACACACTTCACGTGTCTTTTTCATCTTGACTGTTTATAGAAGATGTATAAAAAGAGATAAATCCAGAACTTTCAGGGAGCACCAATTTAATCCTATTAAACGCCTCGGGGGCATTGCATTTTAAGAAGGGGGGGGACGTTATTTAGAGCCTAAACTGTAACTCTGGCACTGCCAAAATGCCTCCAATGAACAGTATTAAGGTGAATGGGTATACTTTCAGAGAGATTAATTATATTATATTTGCCTCTCTTTTCAGTAGAAAATGGGGTCAACAGTTAAAGGAAGGAATTTACTCCTCTAGGAGAAAATTGTTTCTATTAAGAGTCAACCAAATTTCAAAAGAGCTACCGCATCCAGAGAAGCTAATAAGAATTCATGCAAATTAATATAACATTATTTTAGGAAAAGAAGCAGGGAGCATTTATTACAGCAGAGTTTTTAGTATTACATGGAATACGGTATATGTCGGCGTTGCCGTCGCTATCACTATCTTTATTTTATTTATTTATTTTATTTTTTTTTTTTTCATTTATTTTATTATTATTATTTTCTTCTTTTATTTTTGTTTTATTTTTGTTATACTTTAAATAATGTTTTCATTTATCATTTACCAGCACGTAAGCTTACACTAAATACCTTATAATTATTTACCAGCACGTAAGCTTACACTAAGTACCTTCTAAAGGCAACTAAGGTTTCTGCAACCTGAAATGTCCTCCTGACCTAACGCCCAGCTGTGGTCACCGGTGTCCGAAATATGGCCGTATTCAGCGCACTGACCCTAGGGTCACATGTAAAATATAATTAAACACTGACACGCGCGCAGGCGTAAAAATGTTAAAATTCCATTACTATGGCCGTCATTTGGTAGTAATGAAGGGGCGCTGCAAGGGGAACCTTAGAAATAACAACAACGTTTGTAGAAAATAATTAAAGGGATTACTTTGCTCTATTTTACTGTCATGAAGATTTTTGCTATTCGCGACCTGACATACTATCGTATTGATTTGATTTCGCAAACAAAATAATTGTCATTGTTTTAAGGGGAGTGAGCTGATAAAATTTTATAGAGCCATAAAAGCATAGACTGGTTTCATACAGAAAGGCTTACATATTTTAAGAAGATATTTTTATTGTTTGCGAGCTATTTCTTAGCGATATATGGTCTGCCAAGAGAGTCTAAAGGCAGATCTTTCTTTGTCATCTGAAGAGCAGGTTCCAGTTACACGAAGATAAAACTGTCACTTGCATCAAAAAGACACTCATTATCAAACAAACTTACATGTAGCATTATGTTGCCTGAACAGAAATATTACAACGTCCGATTATATAGGGTTTAACATAGCACTAGCGCACTAATGTCAAATCTCAGACCGCTATTAATGAGAGTATGAAAGGGACGAGTCTCATTCTCCTCAGATGCTGAAGCAACAAAATTTTCCCAAACTATGAGCTTATCATGCAAACCAATTTAACTTATAATGCATTTTAAATGACTAGATTTCAATTGTAATTCCCTTACAGTACCTCTTCATGGCAACTGGCCACTGGTCAGTTAACTGCAGGTGTCATATTTCCGGTGTCCTGAGCTGAGGCCAAACGTGGTCAGTCTGTCCTTAAATCCCACAGAATTAATGACCTTTCATTAAAATACACTTTAAACTTAATTGCCACTTGGAGCACAAGTCTATTTTGTATGTTCAGCTTTTTATTAACCTGGCATCTGAAGTGTTCTCTTATTAAAATAACAAATGATACATTAAGTCAAAATTTGACCATAACGAAAACATCTGATGGAATTTGCCTTAAAAAGCTTTCTGTTTCCCGCTTGAATTCCTTACAATTTTTCGATTTTTTTTTTTTTTTTTTTTTTTTTGAAATCCTTGCCTGGTATGTACAATTCTATTTTTGTTTTCTGTTTTTAAGTCATTATTTAGATATTACAAAATATCGCAAAGTATTTTTATACTCCCGCTTTGAAAAAGTGGGGGGTATACTGGTTTACATCTGTCCGTCCGTCCTTCCGTCCGTCCCCTTTGATTTTTTCGTCAAAGATTTCTCCACAACCATGCAAGGCAGAATGGTCCAGTTGGGTATACATGTTGGTGATGATGTGTTGTATCGTGGGATTACAAACCAGCCTTCTCCTGCTCATTCTTCCCTTTATTTGTCTGATTTTCTTTCTCTCCACACATTGAATAATGGAATTTTTATACCCCCACTTTTTCAAAGGTATACTGGTTTACATATGTCTGTCCGTCCTTCCGTCCCTCCGAAATTTTATACCCCCGCTTTGAAAAAGTGGGGAGGGGTTATACTGGTTTACATCTGTCTGTCCATCCCTCCGTCCGTCCGTCCTTCCGTCCGTCCCCTTTTAATCAAATTTTTCGTCAAAGATTTCTCTACAACCATACAAGCTAGAATAGCCATATTAGGCATACAGGTGGATGACGGTAAGTTGTATCGTGGGATTGCAAACCAGCCTTCTCCTGCTTGTTCTTCCCTTTATTTGTTCAGTTTTCTTTCTTTCCATAGTTTGAATAATGAAATTTTTCGTCAAAGATTTCTCAACAACCATTCAAGCTAGAATAGTCATATATGGCATTCAGGTTGATGATGGTGTGTTGTATCGTGGGATGGCAACCAGCCTTCTCCTGCTTATTCTTTTATGTATTTGTCCAATTTTCTTACTTTCCATACTTTGAATAATGAAATTTTTTTAATAATGTTTGAATAATGAAATTTTTCTTCAAAGATTTCTCCACAACCATTCAAGCTAGAATAGTCATATTTGGCATATAGGTTTGATGAGTGTGTGTTGTATCGTGGGATTGCAAACCAGCCTTCTCCTGCTTATTCTTCCCTGTATTTGTCCAATTTCCTTACTTTCCATAGTTTGAATAATGAACTTTCATCAAAGGTCGCTCCATAACTGTGCAAGCTAGAGAAGTCATATTTGGTATGCAGGTTGATGACGATGTGTTGTGTTGTGGGATTGCAAACCAGCCTTCTCCTGCTTATTCTTCCCTGTATTTGTCCAATTTTCTTACTTTCCATACTTTGTATAGTGATTTTTTTGCCAAAGATTTCAGTGCAACCATGCAAGCTAGAGTAGTCTGATTTGGTATGCAGGTTAATGACAATTTACTGTATTGTGGGGTTGAGAACCAGCCATCTCCTGCTTATTTCTCTTTGTATTTGTCTGATTTTCTTTCTCTCTTTTCATTGAATAATGCAATTTTTCGGAACAGATTTCACAGCAACCCTTCAAGGTTGAATGTTCATATTTGGTATATAGATTGTTAACGACTTATTGTATCATGGAATTGCAAGCCAGCTGTCTCTGGTGTTTTATTCCCTGTATTTGTCCGATTTTCTATGTCTCTTTACACTGAATAGTGCAATTTTTCGTAACAGCTTTCAAAACAACCCTCCAAGGTAAGATATTCATATTTGGTTCATATTTGGTATACAGACTGATAATGACTTATTGTATCGTGGGATTGCAAACCAGCCATATCTGGCATATTTTTCCCTTATTTGTCCGATTTTCTTTCTCTCCATACTTTGAATAATGACATTTTTGTCAGAGATTTCTTAGCAGCTATTGCAAGTAAGAGTCAGATATTTTTATACCCCCGCTTCGTAAAAGTGGGGGGTATACTGGTTTATATCTGTCCGTCTGTCCGTCCTTCCTTCCGGTCGTCCTTCCGTCCCCTTTTAATCAAATTTTTCGTCAAAGATTTCTTCACAACCATACAAGCTAGACTGGTCATATATGGCATGCAGATTGATGACGACATGTTGTTTCGTGGGATTGAGAACCAGCTTTCTCCTGCTTATTCTTCCCTGTATTTGTCCGATTTACTTTCTTTCCATACTTTGAATAATGAAACTTTTGTCAAAGATTTCTCCACAACCATGCAAGCTAGAGTAGTCATATTTGGTATGCAGGTTAATGACAACTTATTGTATCA